>BSBM01000351.1:7242500-7710000 GCA_027924585.1 Larix kaempferi | reverse complement strand
TCATTATCTCTGTAAATCATCAATTCAATTATAAAAATACATATATTATCTAATAAGATAATCATGTAAGCCCGATAGCTTACATTTATACATGCAAACTTAAATATAATTGAATAAAATAGCTAATACCTTTCCTTGTTTCCTAATTTCCAAATTGATTAATTACTTTATTTCCCTAATATTCATCCCCCCATGTGTTCTTCAATCTAATTTTCTTGATTATTTATTTCCATAATATAAATTATCTATTTTTTAAATCAATAATAATATAGTTAAGAGCACTCTTAAAGTAGGTATTTTTTCATTAAATTTAATTCACAGATTAACCTAATTTATATTAATTCAAGTAAACTCTAACCTAGGTGGTATTTTTTGTTGGATATTTGAGGTTCCTCACCCCTAGTGTGCACTTCATAGTCATTCGTAGATTTGAGATTCCCCGCTCAAGGATGGCGCAAAACCTGTTATCCCTAGCTTCGTTTCACTAAGTGTATCCATCAATTTCTTCGGGGTTGTGCGCCACACTGCACCATTTTATTGTTTCCCAATTGCGTCGTGGTTGTGCACCATTTTCGTGACATCTTCTAGTTTCTGTCCATGTCCCTTCCCTTCCCGGCAGTAGTAGCTCTGTAGCAGATCCATTGGGATTCCATTGCATTTACACGAGTAGGAGAGCAAGGGCATTGCAAGGCTTCCATTTCACAAGCACAAGCAGGAGAGAAAGGGTTTCGATTGGAAGGAGCAATGTCTTCGGTATGTGGTGAAATCCTCTACTCATAGGGTTTTGAATCCTCAATTTTGTTTTCTAATAATTTAAGAGCAAAGCAATCTCTAAAGTTTCTCCCTCTGTGATTAAATGAATCTCTGCATTTGTTTGATAGTTGTTAGTAGTGGTGTAAATAAGTGATACATAGTGTTTGTGGATTAGTAAGTGTGTTCCCGGCGAACTGGTGCAGTTAGTACATAAATACACTTTTGTTTTTGAGTGAGATTGTCTACTGAATGTATGAGGCACACTGGAGTGTAAAATATTTTAAAATAGGGGGTTTCTGTGAATATCCCTAGTTTGTGTGTTTGCTTATGAAGGGAAAAGTGAAAGTGATGGCAGAAATGCAAGCAGGCCTAAGCACAAGGTGGTTTTCAAAAACTAACATCTGAGAGCGATATCCTATCATATGTTGACACGTTTAAAATCATAAACCATACGGTTTTTCCATTGCACTGCCAGGAATTTCCAAACCCTCATGCATATCTGAATGCGATATGTATTCAGGACCGTTGATCTCAAGTTGTATAATCAAACAAGATCTCAACCATATAAACCCGATTGAATATGCAATACGACTTTGTATTGACCCATAGGCACACTAAACTCTACTGTCAAGCTCTAATACACTGATATTTCATTAGAATAGATTCATCTCATTGATTTATAGATTCTATATGTAAATTCACTTCTGTATCGAAGAAACTTGAGGTTTTCTCTGGTATAAACCCCGATTTCAGTGTGTATTTATATGAGTTGATAACACATTCAAACAATAAGAGCCCTTAACTCACTGAAATAGGAAATTATCGTTGTCAATCGATGACATTCGGTCTGCAAATTAATTGTATGAACTCTAGCCACCGAAGAATTTAATCCTAGCATATATATATTCAATCATTCACCAAACAATGACTGGAACATTCACGGATTCATCAAGTGCTATGTTTTTATTTAGGTACACAGAAATATTGTAGCTTCAATCAAGCTCACACTCTCAATCTCAGTGCAGAATTCTTCACCTAGACTCTGCGTCACTCTCTCCCACTCTCCATCTTTGTTTTTCTTCCTATTTTCCTAATTTGAATTACAACCCAGAAAATCTAACAGCTAGCCAACTCCTCCATGAATGACGAGATTACTATTTTTAGCAAACTAACTTCCTACTAATTTGCAATAGACTAGCTTATCTGGCTTGATCTCCTCGCAGGGAGTATCAAAGTGCCACCTATTCCTATTATCCCTCAAAATTGAAAACAAACCAACTTGTCTACATACTTTTCAAATAAATAAAACAGTAAAAATAACTTCTTCAAATTTTAGGACTATTTGTCCCTTTATCAAGCCACAACATGTGACCAGCTTGTCACATTACTGGTTTTTTCATGATGCTCCTGCATTAGAAAGCTGTAAAAAAAGGATGTTTTCCATTCTTGTTGTTGATTGGATAGTATATATGTAATAATAGTTAGACGTGTTTCGCAGAGATAAATAGGCAAGGTGGTGTCTAGAACAAAGCAAGTAAGGTAGGCTAGGGCATTGAAAGCTATGTTTTTGAAGAATGTTTAATGTTTAGGGTTTTTAGACATATGAGAAATTCAATGTTAATGCATTGAGAGTAGATAATCTTGGATTATAAAGAATGTATAGTATAAAGAGCAGATAAGTGTCTTTGCCCCGTATAAAAGTAAAAGAGTTTAATAAGATAAGTCTAAATGCCCCTAGGGTGCCTTTTGTAAACGGGTAATTACATAAAAAATAGCATGTGTCTTTTTTACTGCGCTTTGGCTCAATTTAAGGGGAGACTTTGGGTCAATGTATATAATCAATGAGAAGAGGTTTCCTAGGGCATGTTGGGTGTGGTCTACTTTCCATACTGACTTACAAGAGACCAACATCTATAGGCAGGAACCAACAATTATCTATTGTAGCACTGAATAACTGAGCAGTTTATACATATTCTAAGCCAAACTCTAGGCTAGGGGTCATGAAGCATGTATATATCCATGGGAAAGAATGTCGTATGCAAGTGATATTTCCTATATGACCTTTCTCTCATTAAATTGTTTAGCAACTTGAAAACAAATATTGATGTACGTATTTTCCTTTCTTTTTATTAAATATGATTGACCATATAATTTAAGTAGCATAAATTAACATTTTTTATCATATAATTTTTGACCATATATTATATATGTGACTTTGGGTTCATGGTTATCAAGGGTCGAATTTTGTTAAAGGGTTATTATGTCAAGGTCGTATATTTCCCATTAGTGATCATGCTAACCCTATAAACCCTAATCTAGTAATAATGATTGATCATGGAATATAGTTGTTTGTGGTTGATACTATCCCAATAACCAACCATAAACATTGCTTACAAAATAAAATTAGAAAAAAAAAGAGATCTAGTTCTAAATTCTGTTTAATAGTCAAAATTACAAAAATTGGTATAGTTGCATATATATTTTTTACAACCTACCTAAGATTACAATTTTAGTTGGCGTACACCATGTGACGTGTTACCACCTAAAAAAATCAAGTCCAAGTTGCATTTTTAGAGGCATTCTTTCAATAAGAATTGCATTTGCATATATGAACTTTGGAGCATGTTATAAATCATTTCAAAGTGCTGATGAAGATCCATATTTTCCTTTTGTTTCACATGCTAAGGGGTATTCACACATTTGGAGGAAATATTGCACATGTAGGATACATTCACCTTTAGTTGCACTTATCTACATATTTATGTGCACATTTATGCATTGGAAGGTGCCCCTGGAATGTCATCACATTTTTCAAGGGAAAAATGTGTGCACTTACTTTCATCAAGCTTCCATGCCTAGGTGAATACCGCTTTCTTCATGCTTCAATTTCACCTTTAAATAAAAATCCCCAGTTTCATAAAATCATTTTGACGAATGTGATAGTATATATAAATTTTCGAAATTAATCAATTTCAAAGGTTTCAAGACCTAAGTTGATTATTGAGCAAGGTTTTGATCTAGGGTGTTAGACCTAAATAATTAAAATGGAAAAATAATTTGGCGAGTTGAACTACCCAACCATTAAGAAACAAGGGCATGCTATAGTTAATTCCTTGAAACAATTTAGGTCTTACATTTTAAAATGTCACATGAAAATCATTAATTGACATCTAGCTATGAGATCATTATATGCCTAGAAGGAAGTGGTGAAAGGGTTCCATTTGGATGATATTTATCCAACTTATGATTTGGAGATCAAGTTTGTCATCATAGACATTAGAAAAGGACTATGCAAGTTATCAACGGAAATAGATGATCAAGATGATGAAGCAAGTTGGAAGAATGAAGTATCTTTGTACACAACAATTGTGATTTTTGTGCTATATATATATATATATATTCATGGCATTATGATTTGAATTACTATTTGCACCATGGATCTGATCCTAATAATTTATATGTGAAAAGATGATTGGGCCTTAGCATAATAGGAGATATTAAGACACATTCCTCTAAATAACACATGTATATATTAACAAATATTAACTACTTCACTTATTAGTCAGACAATATTCCTTTAACCACTACAAACATTACGACAATGATTTTATTTCTAGAAAAATGGATCATTACTAGGTTTACTGTGTTGTGTGTTTTAGTATTTGAACCTGCTTCATATTTTTCATCCTTGGATGTCACTGATTTTGCATTAGACAATGGGATTGTTTTGCAATGCTCTTTTACTAGTACTATCTGCATGGTAAATGTGTTGTAGAGTTCTTATGCATTCTTGAAAAATCCTTTGGAAAAGTTTTATTTACTTATTAAAGGATCTTTTCATTTTTTGTTCATCAAATTTGTTAAGAAATTTTCAAGGTCCCTTTTCCTCCTTTTTCACTCAATGAGTGCGAATTTTATGCAATTGTAGAGCACTTTTTCATTTACTTGTCACTATTTGGAAGAAAAATAAAATCAAAAGTGAGCTTTTTCAAGTTCTTTTTGGATAGATTTGTTTTGAAAGAGTAGTTTTTATTGTGGCATATAAAAAAGAAACGTAAAAAGTGGGTGATATTTTCTCTTTTTTGTGTTTTTATGGCTTTGGGAAATGAAAGAACTCTCTCCCTCCCATAGCTAGATTTCATTGAAAAGAAAGAGTTGCATTTGATTCATTCGTAGATGCATGGTTTGGGTCAAGTCATAACACCATCAAGTTGCACTTCCATCACCTCTTGAGTTAAACAACAAGCCCTAAAATTTACACGCCCTAACTCAACACACCTTTAACCTCATTTGAGGGTAAAAAAATTCATGTAGTTAGGTAGGACACCGGGGATAGGAATCAAAATAATTCCCCCTTGTTGCTTTACATTTGAAACATAGTTGTTTTCCTCTAGGGTACCAAAATACTCTAGTATTTATTGACATGGTTTTAATCCAATTTATTGGAAGGGCCTCACGTTCCATGGGGGTAAGCAACGAGGACTTGTTCCAGATGGACTTAGTGGAATACTGCACTCCACTTTGTACCTAAGAACATCGATACATTGTCTTCTTTATAGTTTCCGTCCACCTTATTGGTTGTATGAGGGCTCAAAGGTAGAAGCTCCAGTAAACCTTTCTGGACGTTTCATGAATGAGGTATCTTAGTGACCTTTCTTCTAGGGATCTTTTACCCGGGGTCCCTTTTGGTAGAGGGATATCCCTTCAGCTTTTGGTCTCTCACTTCGTATTGTTCGACTTGGATTTCATCACCTTGTGGAGGATATGATCTGTTGAGGTCTCCAGACCTTAGTTAGGAAGATTGCTTGCTATCACACCTTTTAGATGGTCTTTTATTTTATAGTGTTACTTGTTGGAATTCTGGACTTTTTGTTGTAGCTCGCTTGCTGTGACATCAGTCTCGGTATAGTTTAGAGCTTGCTTTTGGCCTGCGCGCCTCTTCTTTTTCTGGCTCTCCTTCTGCATGCTCGGTTGCTTTAGGGTTTTTGAGTTCTTACACGGTCAGTTACCAATATGACGATGTGTGATGTCCTCTTCTCCTAGGTCTTCGAGATGGTTGAGTTAGATGGTATTCTCAAGGGACTGTACACTCCTTGATGGAGCCACTAACGCTTGAACTTAGGAGTAGTCTAGAGGACCACATGATCACATCATCTGTGTGGAATTTTCCTTTCACAGTGATGATGAACTTTCAGGTTATATGGAATACTGGTACATTTGAGAGAGAGATGATTGGTTGCACCCCACCTTGGTTGATTTACTTTTGGTCCTTTCATTTTGTTGATAATTGTTTTTTGGTACCTTTCCTTTTACCTTTTGGGTCTTCTACTCATCTTGAGTTATCTTTTGATTTGTACCACCTTTTATGTTTTTGGTCTTATGGGTACTATGGTAGTTTTTCCACATTTGAGGTACACCCCCTTAGTCATAAGGGTTATGAGTCTTTATACCCACTCTTGTATTTATTACTTGTACCTTACTGGTTGGTCTCTATACCCTCACCTATTTAATTGTGTAACCCTGGTACCCACTTAAGACATTCTACATTACTTTTTTTTTATCTTTTATTTTTCAGATCGGTTTTTGAAGTTTGAAGGTTATTGAGATTTGATTGGTAACCTTTCTTCCTACTTTTTTTTTCGATCTGCTCTCCTTCTTCCTGTTGGGGAGGTTGTGACACTCAGACTCAGCTGTGAGCCCTAGTTTTTCTCTACTGGTTGTTTTAGTAAGGGTCATGAGGTATTAAGGGTTTGCTTTACCCTTCTTTGTACTCATATGTGGAGGTTGTGAGTATCTTTGGCCTCAGTCTGTTGGCTGTCAGCTCATATATGAGGGCCAAAATTTTGTATGGGCAGATTGGACTGATTTTTTAAGTTTTTTTTTTTTTTACCTTTGTTTTATATGATTAGATTTTTTGTGTAGTTCTTGATCTGTGGTTATATATATATTTTTGAGTTTTATTTGTGATGATGAGAATTATTAAGGGTTGATCTTTATTGTGATTGTACTGATCCTTTTGACTGTCATGTGATGCACCTGCAACAATTAATTAATACGAATATGCGAAATAGCAGAAATGACAGAACTCAGAATCACTTTTATATTAATCACAGGCCAATTCGAGGGGGCAACCTCCTATGAGAAAGCTCAATACAAATAATTTCACGGTGCCTTCATAGGTCTCAACACACACTTATATACTAATTCTGGGCGCCAATACTATGGGTCAAAACCATGAGCCGTTACAAACTATGGATCAACAATACTACGGGCGACTTACAAAGCATATGCGCCAACAACAATAACATAAACTATTGATCAACAAATACTATGGGACGACTTACAAAGCATATGCGTCCAACAACAACATACTAACAAAGTAAAGACATGGGTTCCTAACATCCCCTCCCCCTTAAAAAAATCTTTGTCCTCAAAGATTTAGATGTGGAAATTGTTGTTGAATATGAAGGAGTGGTTCCCATGTAGCGTCCTCTAGTTGCATGCCGTGCCACTGAATTAAGACCTTTGTGATAGAGCGAGAGCGAAGCTGACGCGTGCGCCGATTGAGGATGGCCTCTAGCTCCAAAAGGATGGATCCTTCAGTATCCAGTTCGGGTAAAATCGTTTGTCCATTGATGTTGGTGCCAAGAACTTTCTTCAGACAAGAGACATGAAAGACTGGATGAATGTGAGAAGAAGGAGGAAGTTCCAATTTATAAGCAACGGACCCAATCTTCTGAAGAATCCGATATGGCCCATAGAACTTTGGAAAGAGCTTATGAAGCCCTTTGAGTTTCAAGGATGATTGTTTGTACGGCTGGAGATGAAGAAAAACCATATCGCCGACTTGAAAAGTGCGCTCAGAACGGTGTTGATCAGCTTGTTGCTTCATGCGATTTCTTGCCATGTGAAGATTGTCCCACAAAATGCGAAGAATCTGATCGCGGTTTCGAAGGACCGTGTCAACTTCCTGAATTGGTGAATTGGTGGGGCTGTATGGAAGAAGAGCTGGAGGTGCCTGACCATAGACTGCTTCATATGGGGTCATTTTAGAGGCAGTGTGGTAAGAGGTATTGTACCACCATTCAGCGAGAGGGAGCCATTTTGCACACTGATGTTGTTGTTCCGAGGTGAAGCAACGAAGATAAGTTTCCAAGCATTTATTGACAATTTCAGTCTGACCATCTGTTTGTGGGTGATACCCTGAACTCATCTTCAGTTTGGTGCCAGTGTGGTGAAATAGTTCTGTCAAAAAATGACTGGTGAAAGTCGCATCACAATCCGAGACAATGGAAGAAGGGATGCCATGAAGACGAAATATCTGGTCCAGAAAAATTTGAGCGACGAAGGAGGCTGTATAGGGATGGCTGAGAGCACAAAAATGACTATATTTGGAGAGGCGATCAACCACAATGAGAATCACTTCCTTCCCGCCAGATTTAGGGAGCCCTTCAATGAAATCCATAGAAATATTTGTCCAAATCCATGTAGGTATGGGAAAGGGTTCAAGCAATCCTGGAAGGAGTGTTGTTTCACCCTTATTGCGCTGGAAGGTATCACATTCGGCCACCATCTGTTGAATTGTCCTTTTCATGCCCTGCCAAAAGAAGTTACGCAGTGCTCGTTCATACGTTTTGAGGAACCCAGAGTGCCCTGCCGATGGAGAAGCATGGATTTCATAGAAGACAGCCCGTTGAAGATCTGTGCTCTGGGGAAGCACCAGACGACCCTTGTATCACAGAGAAGCACCATACCCATGAGTTTGCTAACCCATTTCTGTTGTGCCGGGGAGGAGACATGCTGGTCCAAGAAACATTTCAGACTCTGGTGATCAGTCTTGATGCAGAAATGATTCCCTAATAGGTATGTGCGCCACTTCTGTACTGCATGCAAAATAGCCATCATTTCCTTCTCATAGGTAGAGGAAGCTAGATTCTTACCTGAAAGGGCTTTGCTGGTGAACGCAATGGGGTGTTCATCTTGAAGGAGAACAGCACCAAGTCCATTGCCGCAAGCATCACTCTCAATAGTGAAGGGCTTGGAAAAATCGGGCATAGCTAGCACAGGTGTAGTACACATAGCTTGTTTTAGTTTGTCAAATGCACACTGAGCAGCAGGTGTCCATGTGAAGGCGTCCTTTTTCAATAGAGCAGTTAATGGAGCTGAAATCTTCCCATAATCCTTGACAAACTTACGGTAGTAGCCAGTCAACCCCAAAAAACCACAAAGGCTATTGAGTGTCTGAGGATGCGGCCAATTGTTCATGGCATCGATTTTGGCAGGATCCACGCAAACCCCTTGTGCTGAGATAATGTGCCCGAGATACTCAACTTCCTTCTGTCCAAAAACACATTTAGACTGCTTGGCATGGAGATGATGGTCAGAGAAAAGTTGCATGACAAGATCCAAATGTTGGAGATGTTCATCCCATGTTTTACTGTGGATGGGGATATCATCAAAGAATACCAGAATGAACTTCCTCAAGTAGGGTCGAAATATTTTATTCATTAAGGCCTGGAATGTGGAAGGAGCATTAGTGGGTCCAAAGGGCATGACCAAAAACTCATAATGGCCATCATGTGTGCGGAAAGTTGTTTTAGGGATATCATCCTCATGAACCCGAATTTGATGATACCTAGAACGAAGATCCAACTTGGAGAAAAAGTGAGCCCCATGAAGCTCATCAAGAATCTCATCAACAACAGGAATTGGAAACTTATCCTTGATGGTGAGGTGATTAACTGCTCGAAAGTCAATGCAGAGGCGCCATGACCCATCTTTTTTGCGAACAAGAATAACTGGAGAAGAAAAGGAACTAGTGCTTGGGCGAATAATACCTTGCTTCAATAAGTCCCGAACGAGCATTTCAATCTCCGTTTTTTGGTGAAATGGGTAGCGATAGGGCCTGATGTTGGGAGGAACACTGCCAGGAAGGAGCTGAATATGATGGTATTCTAGCATTGAAGGTGGCAATCCCACTGGTTCAACAAAGACACCTGTATATCGATCCAAAATTTGTTGTAGATCCAAAGGAGTAGTGGAGACCACTGATGGTTGCATCTGGATGGAATGGATCTGAGCGATGACACTATGTGAATTCTTCTTGAGGAGTTTTTCCATGCGATGTGAACTGATGATGCTGAGAGAACCTAGTTGTAATCCTATCAATTTGTGTTTGTGTCCATTGAGGGAAAACTGCATCCAAAGTTCAGCAAAATCCCATAAGATAGGGCTAAGTGTGCATAGCCATTGAGCGCCCAAAACCACATCACATCCGCCTAAGGGCAAGGAAAACATGTCAGAGTGCAAGGTATAATCTCCCATAGATATACACACATTTTGACACTTCCCTTTGCAAGGTAAGGTGCCCCCATTGGCAACAATGACTTCAAAGTTGGAGCAAGGATGAATAAAACAATCAGCTTGTTTGGCGATCCGAGGGTCAATGAAATTATGAGTGCTACCAGATTCAATGAGTATTGTAAGAGGAAGATTCTTGAAGTAACCCTTGACCCGCATTGTTTGGGGGGTGGTGATTCCAGCTAAAGCATGGAGAGATATCTCTGGCTGGTCATCCTGAGACAGAGGGTCAATAGGCGGTTCTTGAATGTCGACCGAAGCATCCAGTGTTTCTGGATCTTCGTCACCAATTTCAGAGGCAGGCGGAGACTCCACATCCAAGAGATAGAGCTTTTGCTGAACATATCTATCTCCTCGAGTGAATTTCTCATCACAATTATAGCAAAGCCCCTTTTCTCTGTGTGCTTGCATCTCTGTTTCAGACAAACACTTGATAGAAGTCAGTCGAGGAGCCTGCGGTATAGGTGGTCGTTGAGAACCCATATTTCGGAAGGGAACAAAAGTGGGCTTGGAGCGTTTTTGGGCTGCAATCTTGTCTTCTGCCAACTTAGCCAACCCTAGTGCTTCCATCATTGTGTTGGGATAGAACATTTTGACCTCAGAGCGGATGGCATCCTTTAGACCACTGATAAAACAACTCCGGTAAAAGTCATCATACAAGCCTTCGGTGTGGTTGGCTAGATTCTCAAATTCGGTTTGATACTCTCTCACAGTGCAAGTTTGGCGAAGTTTAGTGAGGGCTCCTGTGAAGTCATCAAAAGCACTAGGACCAAATCATTGCAAAAGGAGCTGGCAAAAGTCTGGCCATTTGGGCTCTAGATGAGCCTTGATGTACCAACGGTACCATTGAAGAGCTTCCTGTTCCAAATGAAAGGATGCCAATGGAACTTTGTTGACATCAAAAGTATTATGCAGACTGAAATATTGTTCTGCACGATAGATCCATCCAGTTGGATTGGTACCATTGAAGCGAGGAAAATCAAGCTTCGGACCATGGAAATTGCTGGAAGAAGAGAAGCCATTGTCTGCTGAAGACTCGGACTGCCGTTTGTTGTTCATAGCTGAATGTTCAAGATGGAGACCGAGAAATTTTTCATCCAGATCCTGGAGTTTGGCTTGGATGGCTGCAAGTGCGTCCTCCATGGTTTTTGCTCTTGCACGGGTGACAACCATAACCAGGATTTTTTTATTTTTATTTTTATTATCGGTTGACTAGGTAGGAAAACAAAAACAGAAACTACTTCAGTAAAGGAAAATCTGGACTTGGGAAAAAATCAGAAGGGTAATTGGGGTTTGAATAGGTTTTGGACACTGTTGGATAGACAGGGAAGCAAAAATGAGGATTTCAGAAGAGGGGTGAAAGAATGGGAAAATTTGGCAGAGGGAAACAAAGAAGTAGAATTCAGAAAGGAACTTTGTGGTAAAATTTGAAGGTGATTGGGTGAAATCTGAGGAAGTAATGGCAAACCCTAAAAATAGACAAATGTGGGATTTTGGGCTTTGGGAAGGGGAATTGGGGATAGTGTCCTCAGGACTGAAATATGCAGAATGGGATGACAGGGGTTCCCCGAAAATTTCAAGGGAAACAGAGTGAAAATAAGGGAGATATGGAGAAAAAACTGAATTTTATACTTTTTTTTTTCCAGTTCAGACTGGAGCAGAGGCGGCTACGACTCGAAAGGGATCTGGAACAGCGTCGAATGGATTGAAAATGGCTGAATCTGGAACGGCTTGCAAAATGGATCTGAAACGACGCAACAGTGATCGACAATAGTTCAGCTGAAAGTAGATATGGACCCCAGGTATGTGCGGCTTCCTAACAGTTCAGGGGTTTCACTCGGCCACCAATGTTGTCTGATGGCTTGCGTATTGGGGCAGTACCCCTCACTCCACGGTTCAGGTAAAACCGATAACCGCTTTTCCACAAACGACAGCTCTTGGTTTACCTCACAGGTGGTTACTAGTCAATCAGGTAGGGGTCGTTGCCCTTTTCGCTGGCAGGTCCTCTCAATGGGCCAGCTACTTTGGGGTTCCTGTGGTATTCCTCACAATGAGTATTAGGGATTATTCCCAAGCACTTCCCACAGTTAAGAGGATTGGGATTATTCCCAAATCCGAACCTGCAATAGATGCAAAAAAAAATTTGGCAGAAATTTCACCTAGCGAGCCCAAGAAAGTGCTCTGATACCAGATGTGATGCACCTGCAACAATTAATTAATACGAATATGCGAAATAGCAGAAATGACAGAACTCAGAATCACTTTTATATTAATCACAGGCCACTTCGAGGGGGCAACCTCCTATGAGCAAGCTCAATACAAATAACTTCACGGTGCCTTCATAGGTCTCAACACACACTTATAAACTAATTCTAGGCGCCAATACTATGGGTCAAAACCATGAGCCGTTACAAACTATGGATCAACAATACTACGGGCGACTTACAAAGCATATGCGCCAACAACAATAACATAAACTATTCATCAACAAATACTACGGGACGACTTACAAAGCATATGCATCCAACAACAACATACTAACAAAGTAAAGACATGGGTTCCTAACATGTCATTGAATTTATTTGATTTACTGTACCATAGTCAGTCATCTCTCTCTCTCGGTTTGTACTAACCCTCTAATAGGGTCACTTGGTTCCTAGAGTTGACTGGCCTCTAAGAGGCACAGTCATTTCTGAAAGTAACTCTTTTGAGTACATTACAGGAAACGTCTACACCCAGGTAAGTATCTTCATGTATTTATTTTCTTGTAAATTAAACAAGTTTATTATTACATGTTACTAATGATTACTTTAACAAAGTGACCATCTGGTAGTGTTAAAGGTGAGAAGTTGAATCTTATTTTTATTTTGTATTTTTTGTATTAAGTAGTTAAGACATGTCCTATCAGACAAAATTGTTGGTGATTAGATATGTGTTTTTCTATTAAGCTTTTACTTGCATTAAGACTTTTGTTGTAATCATTCATTGCGCTTTACTTTGTATATTTTGCAAGTCCTATTGCATCCTTTTAAAATGAAATCGTTTACCATTTGTGCCAATAGTTTTGCAGATTTGGTTGTCAAAATCAAGTCTTCTCTAGTGTCAAATAGTGACTTAAAACTTGCATCATAACTTCCTTTTCTAAGATACCTAATGCTCTGTTTCATATTGTGAAAGGCATCATCCCCACACACTATCATACAAAATTTTAATTCTACTACTTTGTGTTGGAAACCACTCATACATTGTAGTTACAAGAGGTAGTTACAAGGAGCTATTGCATATAAGAGGTGGTTACAAGGAGCTATTGCATATAAGAGGTAGTTACAAGGAGCTATTGCATATATTTGACATTATTTGACCTTCTATCTGTTTCGCATGTCAAATAACATGTAGTTACAAGGAGCTATTGCATATATTTGACATGATTTGACCTTCTATCTGTTTTGTATGTCAAATAACATGTAGTTACAAGGATCCATTGCATACAAGAGGTAGTTACAAGGACCTATTGCATATAAGAGGTAGTTACAAGGAGCTATTGCATATATTTGATATTATTTGACCTTCTATCTCTTTGGAATGTCAAATAACAAGTAGTTACAAGGAGCTATTGCAATATATATTTGACCTTATTTGTACCTTCCCCACAATGGTTGATTTAATTTTGGTCATTACACCATGTTTTTTATTGGTCTTGCGGTACCTTGTCCTTGGCATGTGGTTGATAGGATCATTTCTCTCATCTTGAGTTGTTCGTACCACCCTTTAATGTCTTTGGTCCTTTGGTTACTATGGTTTTTTGTCCCCTAAATGACCCTAGTACCCCATTTATGGTTCTTTACTCATGTCAATCTTGATTAACTATTGTTAGAAATTAAACTTTACTGAAGATTACTTTCACATAATGAGCCAACTAGTAGTGTTAATGTGGAAAAGTAGAAAGAGATGAAAATTATGTTTTGTTACTATTGTTTTATTTAGTTTTAGTGGTACTTGTTTATTAGATGTAATAAAAGAAAGTATTTTACATTTGGTGGAGGCATCCTAAATACGTACGATGATAGTGGAAAATGCATGCCTTAATGCCTTGTAATTTTCTAATATGAACTATGCATATGCTTTGTAGCACCTTTTATTTGTAGGAGGCGTGAAGCAACTATGAAGCCGTACTATTATCAGTTGTAGAAGATTGTAAGACCAACCTTTCCCTAACTCGCTCTCTTCACCCACAACGATAGAAACAAAAAATGAGAATAAAAATGAAATTGAAACTGAAACTGAAACAAAAAATGAAAATGAGAGTAAAAATGAAACTAAAAATGAGACCTAAAATGAAACGGAAACATAAAAATGAACCTGAAACTAATATTCACTGCCAAAAATTACAGCTAAAATCCCAGGACCTGAGGCTGAACAAATAGCCCCTAAACTTAACGCGCAACCCTTAATCAACACCTGCACCTAGGCGCTACACATCACCTTATAAAAGGCGCAACATGTCACCTTATAAAAGGTGCTATGCATTGAGGTCCTATTTGAACTTTTTTCCCATGGTGTAGGTAGAACCAAACAGGTATTTTTCAGATCTGTCTTCCTCGAGTGAGGCCATTTTAGGAAGGATAGAGGAAAGTGACACATCTTGTAGGTCTACAAGAGTTTTATCAACTAGATGTCAAAATATTAGAAGAAAATTCCATAAACGCATGGAATTTTTTCTCGCTGAAGGGGGGGGGGTCAGGTTCCTATGATGATGAGACAATAGGAGACATAGAGGTGCCCTTGAGGTACAGACATATAGTGAAACAATGGGTACCCAAGGATCTTCCTCAACTGAACACAATTTTTTGTGTGAATGAGAGGATATATCGAATTGCACCGTCATCATTACATGGTTTGGGGTTGTTTTGCATGATGGCATAAGGGTTGGTTACGACAGATGTACAGAATTGATGGAGTATGTTGGACCCTATTACAACTAAAAATTTGGATGTGCCTGGTCCAATACACACGAAGTATGCATAGATATGGATTGCCAACAAACTATTTACATTTGAAAGACAAAGATCAAAATAAAGGAGCAACGTTGTACATTGACGGAAGACCAAAGGCCATAGGGAATATTGTGGGGCTTAGAAACAGTACAAAACCAGGGTCTACAATTAAGAAACCCAACTACGAATTTGAGGGGTGTGAAGGAAACCATGTTTTTGTATGCGCCATTAAATCAATAGCTGTAGGGGAAGAGTTGCTTATTAATTACAATTTGAATCGACTAGATACAAACACGGTTACAATGGGAGTGGTACATCTAATAATTTACCCAACCTTTTATTAATGAATTTAACATCTTAAGGATTTTCTGTTAGTTTATTTCGTTTAAATTTTCTATATTTAATTCGCAGGGTAGTGATCAAGGAAAATCACGGCCAGTAGATGATTAGAGGAGTACAACTTCCTCGAGGCAGCAAGTATACATCTTTGTAATAGTAAAAATATAATAAGAAAAAAGAGTTTTTTTGCTTTGTTTTTTCATTAGTATAGTCGTTTGGTTTATATAATGTTATCTATATTTGATGCAGACTGTTGATTGGGGAATCCGCTCGGCTATTAATCAGACGACAGCAACCTCGGGGCAACAGGTAAACCTGATTGTAATTGTAAAATTTAAATATGTCAAAATGTTTTTTTATTATATTGTTTTAGTGAGTATTTTGGCTTCGTTTAGATAATTGTTTCTATGTTTTTGATGCAGGGTTCTATAAGGGGAACCTCCCTCACAATAGATCAAATCAGACCTACCTCGAGGTAGTAGGTATACATCTTTATAATAGTAGAAATTTAATATGTACAAAAACTTTTGTTGTTGTATTTTTTCATGAGTATATTCGCTTTGTTTATATAATGTTATCTATTTGATGCAGAGTGTTGATCGCTGAAGCCACCCGGCTGTTCATCAGACGACAACAGAATCGGGGGAACATGTAAACCTAATTGTAATTGTACAATTTAAATATGTCAAAATGTTTTGTTATTATATTGTTTCATTGAGTATTTTGGTTTCGCATAGGTAATTTTTTCTATGTTTTTTATGCAAGGTTCTGTAAGGGGAACCTCCCTATTAGTAGATCAGGGAAACTCACCTATAACCATTGATATGATCAGTAGATCACGATCCTTGAGGTAGTAGGTATAATTCATTTCAATTGTACCAATATAATATGTAGAATAATGTTTTTTTTATATGTATTTTTCATGTGTATATTGGTTTCATTATGATAATGTTTTATACTTCTTTTTTGCAGGGGGGTAATCAAGGAAAGTCCCTAGCTATGGATCAGACGACACCATCATCTAGGCATGAGGTAAACCTAGTTGTAATTTTTGGAATCTATCATGATAGATATGTTTTGTTAATATACCTTTTTCCTCGGTCTATTGCTTTCATGCCAATAATGTTTTATATATTTTTATTGTAGACCAATGATTCGATGTATGAAACAACATCACAACAATCAATAGCTTTTGATGTGGATGAGTTGTTGGGCGATGCTGACATTGGTTCTTCTCTATACCTAGTTAATATGATAGAGAATACCTTTAAAAAAATTAATGTGGATATCCTTCGTATGCTATTCATTATTCCACAGACAGATGAGATTAAAGCCAAGGTTGAATTGTTGGTAAAGAGATCTCATGCCTTGCAAGTAAGTTGCAGAATATTGAATCATAATATAAATTCATCTAGAACTTTATAATTTTTACTTTTATATGATAGTGGACTTATAAAATGTGGTTTGTATTTATAGGATTTTCTAGGACCACACACTAGTGGTCAAAGCGGTGTTGGCCCCAGTGATGCTCGTGGAGATCAGTAGTCACATGAGGAAACGAATCCACATACATCAAATCATGCGCCATTGTTGTCTATTGAACAGTTGGAAACACGTTCCACGACACCCTCGAGTCCAGCAAAGAGTGCACCAGCTAGTGACCGATGCACACTAGATCGTGCAGAAGAAGGGGTCGATGCAAAGCCTCATGCTAGTATTGATATTGTTGAAGTAGCATTTCCTGGATCTTCCCGTGTCACTAGCATGGGTACAATCAAGACAACATTTTTGGTGGACGAATATCTCATTCCAATAAAGATAGAGAAGATCCCAGGTAATTATACATTGTTCAATTTAGTGTTTATACTTTGATTGTAATATACCGATAAAGCATTTTTTTCAACTAATGATGGCATGATCGTTTGGAAAGAAATGATGTGTTTTATAAACATCTAAATGATTTCTCCTTGGATATATTTGTGCCCACCATCCGCATAAGGTGGGATAGACAAACAAAAAAATTTAAAATATGATCACACTAATCAGTTGGTTGTCATGTTCGGCAACGAGACCTTCGATTGAGCCGCGGTCCTAAATAAGGCTAGACAACCTATGAATATTGTCCGAGACTAATATAGGGTTCACCTAGAAAGGAACCCTAGGTATGAGTGCCCTTTGATGATTCCAACAAGAGAGTGGAAATCCCTAGTGGAAAATGGAAAGGAGAGGGCTTTGAGAAAAGAAGGAAAGCTACCACCAGGCACAGGGAGGTATGCAATACTTTCCATAATGTAATTCTAAACATTATTATTATTAATTTTTATATCGAATTTGGAACATCTAACATATTTCAACACTTGCATAGGCTATTAGACACATCAAAGGCCACAAAGGAAAGACTAGAAAAAATTGGTCAACACAAGCTTGGTTCTGGTGGTTATTCGAATTTGCAGCACGAATTTTAAGTATCGAAAAAAAATAATGCATCCAAATAATAAATTGCAAATTATTTTCGTTTTATTGCGCCGCAAAATGTAAATTAATGACGTTATGCAAATATGCAGGCCGACCGATTCAAACAACTGCCCACTAAGGGAGACTTGAAGCTTGGATTTCAGCACGGTTTTGAAGCTATTGTTGAATGCCGAAAAATCTTGTTTGGGAAAACATGGTCAAGTTTGGTGATCCATCTGGTGCACAGGTATATAAAATCTATATAGTTTAATGAATATTTATTACTTGTGCAATCTATTCGTTATAAATAATTGACATAAAATATTGAGTCTCTTTTGAGTAGGAAAGCAATGATCCCCCTAATTTTGAGGAGGGACAACAACAAATCGAAGATCATGCTTCGAGTCCTGGTAATGAATTTATTCATATGCTACAATTTTGTATATAGAATTGTAGATAGTGAACATTAATTGTACTTCTCCATATTTCAACTACAGAGCACGTAGAGGGTCACACTGTACAGGTTGATTCTAGACAGGATTATGAAGAACATGATGTGGCCACAACAGGTAAAAAACAACCTTTGTAATTTTTTTTTAAATGAAATACTTGTCATTATAATAACAAAATATATCGATGTAACATTTTCACATTATTGCAGCAAATCCGAAAAATCCATGTCACAAGCACTCTACGAGGAAGACATCAAGACAAGTTGATGAAGCACCAAGAAATGAAGGACAAGTTCCAGAAGATGAGCTTCTTGTTGATTTTGTAAAGAGGAGCAAAATTATAAAGAAGTGATTGAACAAATATTGTGTAATTATTTTTTATAATATTATGTCCTACATGATTTTTTGCCTACTGAATGAATGAATGGTTTAATGAATGTGTTGACTGAATGAATGAATGGTTTAATGAATGTTAGCTTTTGATGAATGAATGTGTCGACCGAATGAATGAATTTTTTAATGAATGTTATCTTTTATTGAATGAACGGTAAACATTTGCTTATGATGAAATATGCATGTTTGCACTTAAATTTTTATTTTCAAGTACATGCATTGGGTATGGGGAATTGAGAGTGATGTGAGGGGGGGGAGGGGCCATAAGATCTTCCACCTTCACGTGGTTGGAACTTTTCAGTAGAGAATATTAAATTATTCTTGAAACAAAGAGGAGCTCAATGAATGGCTACGATGTTTCCTTTCTACAACCCACTCGCGTGTCATCTAAATTTTGACAATTTCTTGGGGATTGTTACTTTCCAAGCCTCTAACAATGTAAGGAATTATCCATTTCCCACAATTATTTCTTTGAAGCATTATTGTCATAGCATGTATGCCATGACTTATAAAATTTCTTCTGGTGTATCATTGTAGTGTTGAAATTTTACTATGGCTATTTCACTCATCCCTTGGAACTTGTTATAGATAGCCTTGGGAAAACTTTTGAAATTTCAGAAGAAATATTGGCTTTTTGATGTGATTGGTGGTATTATATACTTTGTTTTGGTGTTCTCCATGTTTCCTCAGGTGAACTCTTATTACCCATTATTTTACTTGAATATTATTGCAATTTACGCTATTAAATTAAAATGTTCATCAAACGTATAATATCTAATTCCAGATCAGATAGTTAAATTATTAGGCCTGACCAATGCTTGAAAAGAGAGATATACCAAACAAGATCAATCAAGTAAAGATTCAGTGATGAAGTAGCACTAATGAAGCTTGCTTGTTCTATAGATTTGTTTATAGGTGGTTTTACATGCATATATGAACTCCTGCACTTCAGCCACAATGATCTTAATTAATCTTATTTCTAGTTTAATGTTGTCTTTTCATTACAAACTTACCATCCCTAGCATATATGTGTTTGAGTAATACATAACACTTAGCACTTTTAGTATCTAGTTAAAAAAGGTGTTTTCATACATGTCCTAACTCAACATTTCTACTAAATGTACAATCCTTAATATTTTCTCCACACTTTAACATTCAACTCTAAAGAAATATTTTTTTATATAGTCACCTCTTATCTAGAAGGCCTCTTTCACTAGATACACTTTACATATGAGCACACCTTCTAGGAGTAATAGTGAAGACTTGTTCACACAATAGAGAGAATTATATGACCCTTTATCACTTTTACTCGGCCCTTAAACCAATTAAGGTGGCTAGTTTGGTATCGAAACGATCGAGTCAATATTTGACTTAGTCGGTTTGGTACCAAATTTCCCAAATCGGTTGAGTCTATGTTGACTTAGTTGAGTCATCGTGGGATTGGATAACATGCACAAGTGGTTGTAGGATTCAATTTATTTTTTAAATTTTAACTAAAACCCTAAGACATAAGACTCTAAACCCTAGTAAATTGGAAGGTTCCAAACATGTGGTGCACTCAATGCCATTTTATTCACGCTTACATGGTATATACATGCGCAAATTTTGCATATTTAGTCTCTAAAATAATTTTTTTCCATTAAATTTTTAATATTTTATAATTTTTTTAGTAAATCGAGTCACTAAATTCAAACCAGTCCAAGTCATGGATACATCTTAGTGACATACATGGAGGTTTAGGGTTTAGAGGCGACGACTTTACAACTCATTTTGAGCGTCGTTTATGTTTGAAACTCGGCGGCCATGGATCCTTCTATGGCTGCCATCCCCTCCTACCCCTGAGACTTACCTCGACATGGAAAACCGGCGGTGATCATCAATGAACCATCTGCAATTGGAGTGGCAGCGGAGTTTTAGCGCGGCGACCCATTGCACAGCAGGCTCCTCTTGCCTTCCTGTGGCGGTGGTGGCGGTTTGAACTGAGATGGATGGCTTGGAAGGGTTCTCAGTGACGAGGCATTGGTGGCTGCTCGATGGTGGAGGATCCCTGCAATTCACACCGGGTTCCTGCTTTCTTTGGGAAACAACGACAGTCACATTGTCGAGGGGAGACGACAATGGTTGGATGTCCTCGGTATGGTGGATAATTTTCTGATGGAGGACCTATCACTGGACGGTGGCCTCAACCCTTGAAAATTGGTGGCTCTGCAACCTAGTATTGCTTTTAGTGGATTGTTATATGTTTCTTCCTTTGTCAACATTTCATTTGGTTATTTCGGGTGGTATCTTGGTACTCACTCTTTTCAGATACTCTTTATATAGCATTTTTTTGATACTTTGGATGTATTTTTGATGGGATATTGAGATCTCATTTGAGAGCTTGAAAACACTCTTTTTTTGTAAGCTCTGATACTTGGAGCTGAAAAGCTTACTTCCAGAAAGGGCTCCCTGAAGCCCTTATACAGTATGTTATTTGATTATATTTTAATGAAATTACGCTTTTTTCCAAGGAAAAAAAATGGATGAGATTGAGTCTAAGTCCAAGTTGACCCTTGTTCGAGTTCGAGTCTGAGTCTGAGTCTAAGTTTTAAAACATTTAGACACAAATGGATCAACCAATGAAATCAAATCAACAACCTATCACAGGTTACAAAATACATTACTCGGGCATAAATTGCATCCCACTTTTTGGAGCAGGAAGGGTAACATATCCTGAACCATTTATAAGTGTTGGTGATAATCTTTGGCATGGGTCACTCCAATCTCTAGAATATTCTCAACATCACACCCGTTGATATCCTCCAACAATTCCTTCTCACAGGTAGTAGTCCATTCCATACATGAATTTGGAGAATTTTAGATACAAAGATTTGATACCATGTTGTTATTTTACATCCACATAATACACATATTTGCACTCAGAATTTGTCTGACAACTAAAACATAAGCACTGAAACACCAATCATAGTTACATATTTGCATAAACAAAAATGTTGAATGGAAAACTCAGAAGTGCAAGCATCACATATTAAAGAGATGAGATCAATCATGCAAAAGATTAAATCTCATCTTACACAAACAACATCATGAATCTAGTGAACAAGTTGAGATTTTGTAACAACAATCACTACCTGCACATTAACACATAAGTGAAATACAATACTATCCTCAATGGACTACAATGTCTTCTCCAATGTGTTCACACTCTCACTATATGTTCACACACCTCACATGTATTATTAATATATAACCATAGCTAGTGTACTTGAAAAGAGGGGAAAACAATGACAAAACTTAACCGCTAATGATAGACCTCAAAGAAAGCACCCCACATACAATGGAATCTCTCGCAAGCAATGCACCCTACCTATACTTAGAGTAGCTCTTACACATTCTTTCATGAAATGATCTTTCATAATTGTGCAAGAAATATGTCATAAAGTTGTCATAGAATCTATCATAACCTTAGAATGACTAAAAATAGAATATGCAAAGCATTGAAAGTGTAAGGAATCTCTTCTATGAGGCATCCGCATGTTGAAAGGAATCCCCATAAACACTCATGCACCCTCTTCTTAGGTGATGAATTGGAACAACCAAAACTAACACTTGGATGAACTTGTGCATATTTTCAAAAATTGTCTCAACATTCAAGTTAGGATAGGTGTCCCTAGATCCAATTTCGCTTCAACTATTGCAAAAACTTTGTCTAGTTTCCAATCCATCTTTTCCTTTCTTGGTCGCAATACCATTTATGGGAAAATTCGTAAATCTTTGCGCCTAGGAGATGACCATTGTTTCATCAAAACTTCAACATTTTTTCACTTCCTTATACTTGTATTAATTTGAATAGATGAGACAATTGTAATGTTCCATAATATCTACACTGTACATTTATTCATGCCTTCAATCTTCTTGAATTGACACAAGAACAATCCCTTGAGCTTGGCTCAAATCATTTTACGCCTTGATTGAAAAAAATGTGCTATCCACCAACTAAATACATTATTTTTAACTGTTTGGAAATACCCTTGTATCTTGGTCATTAGAATGATGTATGTTGCTTCCTCAACTGTTCTCAACTATTGAACTACGCTTTTACCATCCCCATTCTTTTTCATTGTTTTGGACAAGGTAGGTTTCTAATTCTTGACAAGTTAAATTCTAAACTTATGTACGTGGGATATAAATCATGTTTTCCCTTTGTCTATTCTTCAATGTCCTTGTTTGAGTCCTCTATTTATTCATGTTTAGGAATCCTAACTCATCCACATTGTATTCATGTTCTTTTTTCTTTAAATATAAGTTCTACACATTAGTATTGGGTCTCAATGATTCTTCTAAGTTCTCTATTTGTAACATTTTTCTCCTATTCATATACCATCTCGTGGTAGTTTTGAGAATGATTTCCCTGCTCTTGATTGAATACTTTTTTTAATAGAATATATCTATATTTTTTTTTAAATTCCCCATATTCGTCGGATCTTCGAATCTCCCTTCCAAAGCATCCGACGTCCTTTCCATACCACCGACGACACGAGGCGTCGGATATCAGACTTCTTAAAATGTATTGTCGGTAGGATATTTGACGCCTCATGCCTTCGGTGATATGGCAAGGCTATCAAATGCGTTGGAAGGGAGAGTCAGAGATCCGTCGATCTTTCAAGGTATCGGTGTCGGATATCCGATGGCCTTGCGGTCAGATATCCGATAACCCTTAAAGTAATTGGTGTCGGATATCCGACCCATCGGTGTCGGATATTCGATGGGTATATTGAAATAGTTTTTGTCGGATATCCGACTACCCTTACAGTAATTGGTATCGGATATTCGAGCCATGGGGGTCGGATCTCCGACGGGCATATTGAAAGAGTTGTGGTCGGATATCCGACATGACGTGGTCCAATATCCCACACAACCATTTTTTTGTCGGATATCCACCAAAGTGCTACCGATGTTTAAAAAAGGAGAAGGTGGTCGGATGGTCGACAGTGAGATGCTGAAAATCAGACATATATGTCGTCGAATTTTGGGTTCAAAAATGCTAGTGTTGGCATATGAGTCTATTTCATATACATCCAATAATCAATAGTATCAGTGGTGGTTCAAAGTTATTTAGCAGTAGAATGTGCCTTTAAAGGTCATTATTTTCACTTGGATGGATTTACAACAAAGGACACTTACTAGCGAGGTATATCGATTGAGAGGTGTATAGGTCCTACATGTTTCCTACTCTGCTACAACGCAGCCGAGACTGTGGATCACCTCTTTTCACAATGCAGATTCACTATTCAGGTGTGGGATATCCTTTGTGATCGACATAGAATAGTTGGAGACTGGGCGGCAGGAACACTGGCTAAATGCTTACAGCATTGGCAAGAAAAGTCGCCACATTATATACATTTCCCATTACTTATCACGTGGGGCATTTGGAGATCCCGGAACACGATTTTTTTTTATGTCAATTCTCTCAATGTGGTTGGGGCTGTGGCGCTCACTTCATATTTCCTCTCAGATTATACATGCAGAAACATTGTATGTCGACAGGTATTTAAAATACCGCCCATCATTCACACTAACTCCCCGATAGGCTTCTTTGACGGGGCCACACAATTACCTAGATGCGGGATAGGTTCTGTCTTGACTTGGGATCGTGTACATTTTATGGAGATGTATATGGGTGCAGGTAGTGGCAGCAACACTAGAGAAGAGCTTATCTCTCTTTGGGGACTTTTACAGCTGGATATGGACCACTTGGTGACCAAGATTAAGATTTTGGTGATTCATCAGCCATCATAAATTGGGTCACTGACAAACACCTCCTACAGACTCCTCTTTTGACATCATGGAAAAAAATTGTCCAGGGCTCTCTTCGTTCTCTCAAGAGGATAAATTTGAATCATATCTCCATAATTTATAATTAGAAAGTTGACAAACTCTCCAAGCTGGGACTGAATCTTGAAGAACGATGGGCACAAATCTATTATGTTTACAATGGCAACCTTGTGAGTGAAAACAGGGTCCGTTACTTCTGATAGTTATTATTTTTTATGTGTCATCAGTATGTATTCATTGAAAGCATGTTGTATAGAAGAAAAGAATGAGGTAAGTTTTTTGCTTTGTTTTTTGTAATATTGAAACAAGGTAATACTGTCCTGGACAAATTGTCTAAAGTTTATATTACTCCATTTTGGAATTTAAGGATTTATGAACAAGTGGTATTTTTGTTACTTTTTTATACCTGCCAAGGGAGGTATATAGTAATTAGTTAGTTAGTAGTGAATTTCAATTAACTTTTGATTAATTTGTGGTTTGCAAAAAAAAATTTCTATAGTTTTATAAAGTTTAATAAATATTTATATATTAAACTGAATATTGTAATAAATAAAAATCAATTTTGAAAATTTTTAAATATAAATTTCTAATTTCTAATTGGTTTAGAATTTTGAATTGGCTATTTTTATCTGCTTCTATATCTAATTATCAGGAAATATATATATATATATATATATATATATATATATATATATATATATATATATATATATATATTTAATAAAAATAAATAAATAAAAAAACAAAAAACACTTATGGGACATATGTCTCTCTTAGTTATTGTCCTTCATCCAGTCCTCTACGATCTCCATCATCACCAACACATTTCATATGGCTAGTGGTCCCCGTTCACATGGATCCCATGAGAAAATTATAAATTCTATCTTTCCCGTCAAACCCAGCATGGCTCTTGTGCTCTTCATTTCATTGCAATCTCCTATGTGGGATCAAGAACCTCCGTAGTTCTGATTGATAGCTTCATAAAATCTTTTTCTGACTATTTATATCCATGTTGTAAGTTGTTATTCTCATACACAAAATTAAGACATACATTTTTTCCAATACTTGATTAACCTATGCAACCTTACAATCTCCTTGAAAAATAAAACAACAATACCTGTGGCATCACTTTTAGGGAATAAAGTGTGCCATGTTTGAAAAAATTTCGACTACCACAAAAATGGAGTCATTACCTTGCTATGTCTTCGGAAATCCTAACACAAAATCCATGCTGATATCCTCCCATGGAACTTTCGGTAATGGAAATGGTGTATACAGTCATGTATTATGACTTCTTCCCTTGGCATGCTATCAAACTCTACAATGATGTATGAATTTCTTGTAACATCCCGATATTTTCATAAAAAATTGAAAATTTATAAATCGTCATTAAATACTAATAATTGTAAAATGCGGAAATAATAATGTTTAATAAAGCAGTAATTAATAATTACGTCATTTTGTAGGAACAATTTAACTGTTGTGTTTTTTTTTGTTTTTTGACAGTGTACTGTGTCAGCGACACGTCATGAATCCAATTAATAATTATGACATTTATTTATATGCTTGAATGGTTAAATTTTCGATACATTTGGAAAACAGAATTCTCCTCGACAAGTACTCACAGTTTAAATTTTTTGGATGATGATGAAAGGGGTCCCACGAGGTTCCCCAAGGATTACTTAGCTGCTCAGCTAAAGCTTTGTACTCGTCCTTCATGCACAGATTCACAGGTAAGAGATAGCGATAATTTCAGAGTGTTTAATAACCGTTTCCAAAAATGATAACAGCTAGTACTTTGACGTCACAAGTATGGTTTATTTTCAATTTTTGTAAGAAGTAACATGGCTAGCTCAAACTGCAGAAGTCATCAATTTCAGAGTGTGATTGTTATCAGTTTCTGTACTAAGGGTTTATGGCCTATCTTGTTATCATTCCATGAATGACTTGCGGCTTTTTAAAACAATCTTTCTATAAATTTCGACTTGTGACAATTCTAAGGTAAGGGAACATGGTCCTATGCACACCATAGTGAGCATAGTAAGGTGATTCTAAGTTCTTTAACACCTAAGCCATTACAATGATAATGTTAATACATTAATATCCTACCATGCAATTTATACGATGGTTCCTTGGGTAGAAACTATACCCTAAGGGTGTACCCATATAGATTATGACATGAGCCAAGATTGAAGAGCTTTATAATGGACTTTATGATGAACTTTATATTAGGTTGGGGCGGAATCTATCCATACCTTAGGATCGAATGTGACCTAGGTGGATGTTTTATGCTATGAGTACACTTATATCGATTTAAATGGAACATACGAAGTCTTTTACACATGTTGCCGATGAATGTTTTAACCTTGGTATAAATTATAAAGTTGATGCAATAAATGTTGATCCGTATGGTTGGCAGGTGGAATGATGGCGTTGTAAAAAGTCTGCGTACAAAATCAAGGGTATCGTAAATGATTGGATTTGTAATCAAGTCTCTTGGCCACAGCGTTAATGGTAATGTTACATGCACGTTGTAATGGGTGTCCAGCATGTGAGAAGGTTCATCAAAGCTGAGTTGTAACGGGGCTCCTGCCTCGGTGTCAACAGAGTTGGCAACTTCGTGGCTTTGGAGGTGGATGGGTGAGTTAATACCGCATCTACCACCCTCCATCATGGCTTATTGAAAATAGATCTTTGTTGTTGATTGTTGTGCATTGGGATTGTGATGAACCCTAACATAACTTACAAGATCTTTTATTGGTCATTGTTTCGGTAGTAGGGTTTGGGGTGAGGCCAACCGGCCGAGAGGCACTTAGGGTTTTGATGTTTTTATCCTCCCTCGGGCTCAATCCTGAGACCGACAGCAACCTTCAATCTGTGAGTGATTGTTATCCATGGAGGCCGAGTCTGGAAATGGATAGTGTAGAAATCCACAGGTTGGATGAGTGCGTCTGTTGGTGGCGTTGTGGTAACTTGAAGGTCTGGGGTTTCAAAACGGGTTGCAAGTTTCACCAGTGTAAACACAGTGTGTCTACGAGTTGGGTCTTTCTCCTTCGAAGTGGATAGATGGCTTCGTCATTCGACGCAGGTACAGTAGTGCTGCAAAGGTTTAGCATTTTCTTTGTTGCATGCATCCACATTTCATGAATGTTGTTTAACTCTGAGCATAATTGCTTGACAGGTAGCTCTCGACGAACAGTAGTGTGTCGGGAAAGTTGACGGGAAAAAGGAATACAGGGAACCCATCGGTAAGCTTCGGTGGTACCCCTACCTTGTGGTTCTCCTGGATTCGGACTTGGTGAGCAGGGTGTTGGAAATGTGTCTTCTCAGCAATGGTCTTTTCCTCGCCTGTATCTTTGGGAAAATGTTACTGTTTATGGTTTTGGTTGTTAGCGTAGATGATGTAAATATTTTCTAAAATGTACGGCCAGCCTTCCCTCGGGTCAGCGAGCTTGATAGGGTTTGAACCCTTGTTTTTGCAAAGAATTTCACAACATTAAACATTTGATGTTTATCATTTTGCACTTCTAAGTCGATGGAAGAAACAAGTGTGGAACTATAGGGAAAAGTAATGTTGACTATGGTTTTGTTTCAGCATTAGTTGTGTAGTGTAAAAAGTGGGTGTTTCAATGAAACCCTCAGTAAACAAATGAGGCAATCTGTAGGATGCTGCGATCGTATTTTTAATGGAAATGTTTATTGCTAGGGTTTAATGTTTACGTATGGTCTTTTGAACTCTCATTTTTTGAATTTGTTTTGAAAGAACGAAAGGAATTTTTTTAAATGTTTAATCAATGGATAGTTGTAAGCCGATAATGGAATGCCTAGCTTACAAAATTTATGTGCATACTTGGGTTAAACTATTAATAAAAGGGTATTAGTTTTGGTTTGACTACAACAGTGTTTGGCGTTAACCCTAGCTTATTGATGATGATGAAATGTGTTGGGATATAATGATGTTTAAAAGCACGAATAATAGTTCTGGTTTCCACAGTTAGAATATCTATGATAATGAAAACATTTGATTTTGCAGTTGTTAAATGTTTGTAAATATTAGTATGATGAGAACATATCAACCCTGGTTTGGGTGTAGAGATGCTATATTTTACTCTGTTAGTTAAATAATGCTATCCTTTTCTTTGCTTTTAAGAACATGCTATTCTGTGATGTGAATTCTGCCACATGCAGTTGAAAATACAGAATCAAAGAAAATTACACTGTATTCATCAGTTAGTTTAATTTTCTTATTAATATAACAGCTTGTCTACTTTAATTCTATCTCCCTGTATTTGTCCAATTTGGACCTTTGGAGAAATGAAAGAATAATACAATGTTTTTCTTTTCCTTTTTTGCACAAGATAATACAGTGAAGACAAAATTTTCTATAAAATTGATTAAACTCTAATAATAATAAAAAAATAGAAGTGAGGGAGTGTGGTTAAACAGAATGCATGATATTGGTTTCTTTTTGAAGAAATAACTTGTGATCAGCAACCCTAGATGTTAACACCATGTCCACCTTCAGAAGTCAGAACAGAAATTGCTGCTATAACTAGTTTCTGGTAGGTTGTTTCAGCATACAGATTTGAACAGTATATTCACTGCATGCAGAGATCTAATCTGTAGCTACTAAAATATAAGATGCATGGGGAAAATGAGTCTGTGCATGGGTGTCTCTTTGGGATTATCAATTTAGATGCATGCTAGGTTTCACTTTTAAATGAACAGATTTAATGCTACCTCTCTGTACTGGAGTACGATGCAGCTTCAAGCATGGGGAAAAATGCAGAGGAGTCATTTTCTCAGTTCAACAATTTAAAATCAATCAGGGTCTAACATTTTACTACTACTGGTCATTAATAACATTTCTAAGCCACTTTCTAGGAGCATTCATGTGATTGGAAACACACAAAAAAAAGAATAGAACCTGAGTGTGATAGGAGGAACAAATCACTCAGGAAGCCTGTTCCACCCAACCTGCTCCTAAGCAGCCAAGATGTCTGCCTTAGGACCCCCGAGCCTGTCCACTGATCCACCAGGAGGAAGGAAGTTCAGAAGCTTAGGGTCTCTACTTGCAGCAGCAAGAAAATTTATCCAGCCTTACAGGCTTAGTAGTCAATGGGACCTGCACCAGCACCTCTAGTATGTCCTTCTCATAATATTTGCAGACTTATACTTGCACTCTCCACAACCTCCCTATTCGAATCTCTCAGCCATCACCTGATGCACATGAGGAATGTTTCTGCATAAAACATTGTAAGAGCTCCCTGCTCAATTCAAATTGCCTTTTATAGGCTGCGTAGGTTTTTTTTTTAATTAACTAGTCATTAGTGAGCTACCTTCTCACCTCCCTCCACCTGGAGGGGGAAATGCCACAAAATTAGGGGGAGTTGTCCCATACCAACAGCTAACGGTAGAGTGCAAATGCTGCCATCTGTCCCAATCCTTCCAGCAGCTTCCATTCCTCCTAGTGGGCCAGTGAACACTCTTGTAATAGCTTTCTTGATTGTTTGTCTCCCATCTTTATTTATTAAATATTAATAATGAGTCATTACATTCATCTTTGACCTAATTGGTCATAATTACAAAACCTGTAATTATAATTTAACAGAAGGTATTTTGCAAAAAGGATAATAGTAGAAAATAATTATTCTCAAAAATTGGGTAGGTGACATTTCTTCACATCAGTCATCAATCCTAGACAATAGTACTTCTCCTCGACCAAATCCTTGGTCTTGTTGATGCAAAAGTGTCCTCCTACTACACCGCTATGTAGCTCTCTTATCATATTTTCCTGATCTAATCATCGGGAAATACAAAACTGATGACCTTAGAAAAGGTATCCTTCCTTAATAAAATATTCCAATGATAGATTTTTGTTGACACTACACGTCTCCTTCAACACCTTCCATGCATTGTCAAAATCCTCATCCACTTCATAATCAACCTTTATCGATTGTAATCATGTCAAGTACTGAACAATTGCCATTCCCAATAATGTGACTCTTCAACTCGGTGTGTTGGCAACTTTGTTTGACTTTCTTGACTTATGTTTTAACACAAATGTGTAACTAAACAAAAACTTGACTCATTTCATATGAATATGATTCAACTTCTTCTGAGTGTTTAAGTACCTCAGATCTTGGTGGTCGCTAACAATCAAATTCCTTAGGCAATAGATGATGCCTCCATTTCTTCAATGTCTGCATAATGGCATAAAACTATTTGTCATAGATCGAATATTTCAGCTTAGCCTCATCCAACTTCTCACTGAAAAATGAAATTGGTTAGCCTTCCCAACTCAACATTGCTCCAATTTCCAATCCAATAGCATCACAGACGACTTTAATTATCTTGTCAATGCCGGGGAGATATAAAATTGGTCTCGCCATCACCTTCTATTTCAACTTCTCAAATGCTCTTCAAGCTCCTTCTATCCAATTAAATTATGCTTTCTTCATGCATGTGGTCAACGATGCACATACCCAATAATTCAAGATGAAATTCCTGTAAAAACTAGCAAGTAGATGAATGCGTATTACCTCAGTGGTGTTCTTCATGTAAAATTAGTCACAGCAGATCTATTGAACAAGAATATCAATCACAAAGATATAAAACAATTTGGAGTAAAAACTATGCAAGAGAGATGCATCAGTGCTCTATAATCCAGAATGGTAGAATTACAATACAATACTGTCACAATGAGTGAGAAATTCGAATTATCCTAGAAGGTCATTCGAATATCTGCATAAAGCATCTTGGCTCCAACTAGGAGTCCATCTCATCAATCAATGGTGGTCATCAAAGCACAAGTAACTATCACCCAGGTGTCAAACTGAGTCTAACTGAGTGTAATAAGTGTAACTGATGGTAAGTGGCACTAAAATAGGGATGGAGGCTTAGTGGAGGGTGCATGAGGGCTTAACTGCACTCAGAACTGTCAATCATGTCTCACCGGAGATCAATTAGAGTGATAACATTAGTTATGGGTCAATCGGAGGTAACTCGGAGTGATAAGTAAAGTGTAACTGGACTGGTGGGTGAGAAAGGCACCCTTCTGCAGTGGAAGGTGAGAAGTGGGCGCATGACAGGCTAGGAGGGATAAATATGAGTGGTAAGTAGCTCCCGAGTGCTGGGAGACTAGGGACTAGGTGCTGGAGGCATCATACTGGTGACTGGGAAGCATGTGGGTGCATGCATGGAAAGTACAAAAATGAATGTTGAGATATCCTAACAACCCCCCTCAAGCTATACTATGATGTAAAAAATAAAATGCAGGGCCCTGGTTACTAAGACCAAAGGTCACCGCAATACAATAATCCAAAAAATGCTGAAAATAAGCTAAGTGAGGAAAGAGGGAAAACCCAGTGGGAAGAAAGCCCCCCCTCAAGCTAAACATAAAAATGGATCTAATCTGTCTCCACCATGATGGAACTCACCCCCAACAATGAACGGAGGTAATAGAACTTCTTTTCAGTGAAACTCTTGGTGAAGATGTCTGCAATTTGCTCATCAGTAGGGCAATATTGCAGAATGATGGTACGATCATACACCAACTCTTGGATGTAGTGCATATGAATATCAATGTGCTTGGTCCTCTTCCACTAAACTGGATCTGTGGAGATCTTAATATCACTTTGATTGTCATAAAATATGACAGTCGATGTAGTGCTACCAAAATCAAACTCGGAAAGAATACCCTGCAACCAAACTGCCTGAATGCAGGCATTGACTGCCCCTCGATACTCTGCCTCTACTGAAGAAACTGCAATGGCTGCTTGCTTTTTGCTTGACCAGCAAATAGGGCCATGGCCAATCATGAAAACATATCCATAAGTGTACTTTCGATCTATGCTATCACATGCCCAATCTGAATCAGTAAAACCAATGAAATCTAGCTCAGAATCTGCAGCATAATGGATGCCAAAATGTCTTGTACCTTGCACATACTGCAAGATCCGCTTGGCTACCTGCCAATGAATCTCATGGGGCTGCTGCATATACCTTGATACAACACTCACGACATATGAAATATCAGGCCTTGAGTGTGTCAATTAGAGTAGTGAACCAATCAACTGTCGATATATAGTGCAATCTGCAAGCGGTGTGGAAATTTCCTCTTCAAGACTGATTCCTGAGAGGAATGGAAATGGTGCAGCCTTACATTCTACCATATTAAAAATTAATATCATGTATTTATCATACTTTTTTCTGAGATAATGTGATCCCATAAAATTTTTTACCTATCTCCAAGCCCAAAAATTGCTTAAGCAAGCCTGGATCGCTCATATCAAAATATAGATTTAAAGCGGTTTTCAGCTTGTTAACTGTAAGGAGAGTGCTAACAGTAATGAGAAGATCATCAACATATAAAAAAACAATCATAAAATTACCTTTAACTTTTTGTAGGTACACATTCAGATCAGATTTGCATCTTTTGAAGTTCTGAGAAAGAAGGAAGGAGTCCATCTTTATGTACCAATCTCTTGGGGTCTGTTTCAATCCATACAAAGATTTCTTCAACCTACAAACTAATGATGGATCGGATATGTATCCTTCTAGTTGCTTCATATAAACCTCCTCATCAAGGTCTCCATGTAGAAAATCACTCTTCACATCCATACGGTGCACTTCCCAGTGCTTGGATGTGGAAATGGCCAAAACTAGGTGGATGGAATCCATCTTTGCAATCGATGCAAAAGTCTCAGTGTAGTCCACACCTTGGACTTGGGAGAAACCTTTTTCCACCAACCTAGCTCTGTATTTGTTGATAGAGACATCAGCAACAAATTTTGTGTGGTAGATCCACTTGCATTGAACAAATTTTCTTCTAAGTGGAAGAGAAACTAGCTCCCATGTATTGTTCTTTCGAAGAGAACTGTACTCTTCATCAATGGCGGTTTTCCATTGTGGATATCGGTGGGCATGATAGTATGATTTGGGATATGAACCAATCATCAAATAACATTTCTCAGATAATAATGGATCAAAAAAAGAAAGAGCCATACCTTCTCTTTGAAAGTTTGCTCATGTTCTCCTTGGATCAACAGGATTTCCAATGTTTGGAGCAGCAAAATGTAGAGGGTTTTGGCCCACTTTGGTAACTAAGGAGGATCATTATTGTCAGATTCCGAACCTGATATGTCATGGCCATCAAATTCTAATAAAATATCAAAGATATCAAATCCAATGCTTTCTTCATATTCTCTCGAATCTTCATCTTGTGGACGTTGCGGATCGACAGTGTTTTCCTCGACTAGTTTCAGATCTGGCAGCGGTTCTTCAAACTTCACACTTCGCTCTATGAATATCTTTTTGGATCTGATATTCATGAGTTTATATGCTTTTGATTCTTCTCCATATCCTATGAGGATGCATTCAGCACTTTGTGGATCCAAATCTTTTCTCTTTTCAGATGGAATTCTAGCCCATGCAGTGGAGCCAAAAACCCTCAAATTGGACACATCCGATTTGCGACCAAAGAATGCTTCAAAAGGAGTTTTACCTTTCACGGATTAATGTGGAACTCAGTTCTGAATATATGCAGCAACATTAATGGTTTTATCCCAAATATTTGCAGCCAAACCTTTTGACTCAAGCATGCAGGTAGCCACCTCTTTTAGTGACCGATTCTTCCTTTCCACTACACCGTTCTGCTGTAGTGTGTAGGGAACTGTATGTTCGATATGGATTCCGCTTTTGGTACAAAGTTGCAAAAACTCAGTCTTGATATATTCTCCGCCATTATCAGATCTAAGATCTTTGATCTTGCTCTCAGTGGCGGTCTCAACCGAAGACTTAAAATCCTTGAATTTTCCAAGCACTTCTGACTTGTTTTTGAGGAAAAATACCCAAGTAAAGCGGGAGAAGTCATCGATGAATGTAAAAACATACCTTGAACCATTCATGGACATATTTGGCAGCAGACCACTGATATCAGAATGTATGAGGCCCAAAATAGTAGAAGATATACTAGCTTTGTTGTGGTCGAACCTGTGTTCGGGGTGCTTCTCAACAATGCAACCGGAGCAAATTTCCTTCAAGGAACGGAGTTGAGGAAGACCATAAACCATGCATTTCTATTGTAACAGCAGCAAATACTTATATTTAAGGTGTCCAAACCTTTCATGCCAAATACTACTAACCTTGTTGCCATGGGTGAGGAGAGCAGTGGGATTTTCAAGCGGCAAAGTGAGAAAACTCATAGTATTTTTTAGTGTGGTTTGCCTTTCCGACTACAATAAGTCTTCCAATTTTGATATCAGAAATTTCTAATTTGTTAGGGTTGAATTTCACTTGCTTTGGTTCACCAGTGTGCGTCATTTGATACATACAAATTAGATTTGAAGCCAAGGAAGGCACATAGAGAACATTCTGAAAACATCCATGCTCTAAATGGATGGTACCTTTACCCTTTGAAGAAATTTTTGAGTCATCTCCCAAATGGATGGGGATGGAGCTATTTGGATCGAATGAAGAGAGGGAGTCAATATCAGCATCCATATGATTCAAGGCACCAGAATCTATCAGTAGAGTGGTGGGTTTCAAAGCAGTTGCCATGAGTGCTTGTGCTCTTTCTTGATCATCATTTCTATCCTTCTTCCGTGCACCGTCGGGAAGACATATGTTGTTCTTTTCCAAAAGGAGGGCCATTTGATCTATTGTTTTCTTCATGCATGAACTTTCAGGATGAAAGCCACAGTTGCAATATGAACACTTAGATTTTTCCTTACCCTCTTTACCCTTTTGTTTGTTCCTTGAACCGGATGGTGCATCTGATTGCTTGCCTTTCTCCTTTTGCTTGTTAGGTTTGAATTTGGGATTCTCTTTCTTTTGCTTCCCTTTTCCATTCAAATTATTGGGTCCTTGAAAAAATAGGGCTAAATATTTGGAGCTTATGGACCCCATTTGAATCAACTTGTCATGCTCTTTGGTTATGGATTCGATGAAGGCATTCAAGGTAGGCATCTTCCAATTCGGGGTAGTTAGCCGACCGGAATTGAAAGTAGAGACAAATATCGAGAATATTTACCAAGATTTGAAAGAATGGAGAGGATCAATTGCTTATCCTCTTTCACAACACCACTATTCTTCAACTGCAATGACAAGTGCTTGAATCTTGTGAAGAATTCATTGATGGTCTCGAAATTCTCAGGACGACGAGAAATCAATTCATTCTCTAATTGAAAGGCCCTAAGCTCGTCCTGCTTGCCAAAAAATTTGTCAAGTTTCTCCCATATAGATTTTGGAGACTTCAATCCACTGAGATGGAAGTGAAGATTCTTGGAGATGGAGAGGCAAAGAAGACCATAAGCTTCATCAAGCTTATTGAAGTATTTAGATTTTTCAATGAGTGTGTTTGGCTCCAATTCAAGGCCCATGGTGACTCTATAGTACTCTCTTGAGTGCAATATAATCTCCATGTCATCTTTCCAATCAAAATAATTGAAAGGAGTATCATCGGCTTTGAAGAAGTGGAATCCATCACTGAAAATGAGTGCAACTGATGAAGGAGAACCTGCAAATCACAAGGTAGCGAATGCACTTGATGGAGAAGGTAATCCTGCCAATCATAATCAAAATAGAATAGTAAGGTCGAAACACCTGTAGGAGAGATATCTTGTCCTTGCAATGGCTCTGATACCATGTAAATTAGTCACAGCAGATATATTGAACAAGAATATCAATCACAAAGATGTAAAACAATTTGGAGTAAAAACTGTGCAAGAGAGATGCATCAGTGCTCTATAATCCATAATGGAAGAATTACAATACAATACTGTCACAATGAGTGAGCAATTCGAATTATCCTAGAAGGTCATTCAAATATCTGCATGGTGTAGCTTGGCTCCAACTAGGATTCCATCTCATCAATCAGTGGTGGTCATCAATGCACAAGTAACTGTCAGCTAGGTGTCAAACTTAGTCTAACTGAGTGTAATAAGTGTAACTGATGGTAAGTAGCACTAAAATAGGGATGGAGGCTCAGTGTAGGGCGCATGAGAGCTTAACTGCACTCAAAACTATTAGTCATGTCTCATCAGAGGTCAATCGGAGTGATAACATCAGTTATGGGTCAATCGGAGGTAATCGAAGGTAACTCAGAGTGATAACTGAAGTGTAACTGGACTCGTAGGTGAGAAAGGTTCCCTTCTGTAGTGGAAGGTGAGAAGTGGGCACATGACAGGCTAGGAGGGATAAATCTGAGTGGTAAGTAGCTCCCGAGTGCTGGGAGACTAGGGACTAGGTGCTGGAGGCAACATACTGGTGACTGGGCAGCATGTGGGTGCATGCAATGCATGCATGCATGCAAAGTACAAAAATGAATGATGAGATACCCTAACACTTCGCCTCGAGACACTCCAAAATAGCTATGACCTTCTTAGTGTCCATTTTCAATCCCCAACTAGAAGTTATGAATCCCAGATATACTAACTTATCTTTCATGAAGAAAGATTTCTACAAATTTACCAACAATTTCTCCTAACTTAACTTTTGCAATACTTATCTCAGATGAATCAAATGGTCTTGTTGAGTATTGTGTAATATAAATATGTCGTTGAGGTATACAACAACAAACTTCCCCAGAAATGGATTCAACGGTTCGTTCATCATCCTCATGAACATGCTCGGTGCATTAGTCAACCCAATTAGCATAACCAACAACTCATGCAGTCCTTCCATATTCTTGAAGGATGTCTTCCAGTCATCACCCTCTCTAATCTTGATATGGTGATATCTATGCTTTAAGTCAATCTTGGGGAAGTATCTTTCTCCACTCAAGAATTCAATCAAGTCATCCATTATTGGAAATTTAATCCTGTGATTGTAATTTTATTGATATCGCTTAAGTCAGTACAAATTCTCCATTCTCCTCTCTTCTTAGGTGTCAATACAACTGGTACTACACACATTCTCATACTTTCCCGAATCAGGCCTCTGTCCAACAATTTACAGACCTATTTGTTTAACTCGAAATTCTTAGTCAGTATCATTCCGTGCGGTGCCTTATTCATCAGACTTGACCCCGGGATCAAGTCAATCTGATGTGATATACTCCTCATCGGTGACAATATTTTCAACATCTCATTGACCAATATCCATTTGAACTCTATCAGCATTCTTCTAACTTCAGTCGATATGTTCTCCTTTCGACTATTGAGACTTAGTCCCTTTGGAATGGTTGTAAAATAGAATTGTTTCTTCTTTTCCTCCTTCAGGAACTCTTTAGCTAAACACATCGACACTCTCTTCTCTCCATACTTATTTTCACTTCCCTTATTAATCCTTCCCTTATGTAAGGGAATCATAATTTATCTCGTGCCATCCTTCCATATGGTGACAATACTTTTATGAACATCATAGATCATGTTCCTGTCATACTGCCATGGTCTTCCAAGCAATAGATGAAAAGAATACATGGGTACGACATCACATAAGATATTATCATAAGAATGACCAATTTTGAAATTTACCAAACATTTTTGAGACACCATGACATGATGTTCCTTCTGCAACCATGAAAATATCTAAGTGTTTGGGTGTGGTAGGAACTTCAGATTGAACTTAATGTTGACTTCAATCAATACTAGGTTCTCTGTGGTACCTCCATCAATTATAAAGGAACAAGCTCTATCATTGATCCTCACTATAGTTCAGAAGATAGAATTCCTATGTGTTAGTTCCTTCTCCTCTTGTTAGGTTGATTGCAACATCGTCCATCTAGTCATCAAATTCCTACATCCCTCAGGTTTGATTTCATCATCACTGCTCCCGGTAGTTGAACCAGCATTCCCTTGAGTCTTGTCAAATGTCCAACTTTCGGTCTCTGACCAATCTGCTATGTGCAAGTTTTTAGATCAATCATATTCCTTGTGGCCAACTTCACGACACCTGTAACATACTACAGTTGGTTTGCCTGCACTTCTTCCTCCAAACGTTCCTCTCCAACCAAATGTGCTTCTACCTCTGGGGTATTCGCCGCCTCGTTGGTACTCAGGTGCAAGGTTTCTAGCAAACCCTCATCTCTTCTCACTTCACTATTTTCTTATCTCCTCGACGCACTGGTCTATCCTCTTGTCGAAGTAACCCTTCCACCCTTGTCTCTAACAACAATATTTCCTCTTGATGTAGAGGTATTTCTAGACAATTTCTCCTCTTCTTTCAAGGCCAATTGGTAGGCCTATCTCACTATTATGAACCTAGATAGGATCAGCTCACCCTAAATGGCTTATTTCAGGCCATTCACATATCTAGCCATAGCTTATTCACCTTCATATGCCTGCCCTGAAATTATGGATAATCTGTAGAGGTCTTCAATGAATACTTGAACATTTAGCTCTTTTCTCCTTAAGTTCTAAAATTTCCTAAACAAGGAAATCATATAATCTGTGGGAAGGAACTTGTCCCTCAACTTGGAAACCATTCTATCCGAATTTGTGATTTTATATGTTCCCTTCTTTGCTCTATTAGCATGTACATTGTCCCACCACAATGAGGCATGACCTTTAAACTTTAAACAAGCAACTTTCACCCTTTTAGGGTCTTCAATATCTTCCATATCAAAATATTTTTTCATTTCCCTAATCTAGTCTATCAACTCTTCGGGGTTGAGGCTCCCTAAATCGTTACAGGCCACTTTCATTTTTGACCTACCCTTGATATCAGACAACACCTTCAACATTATGTCTTCTGGCTCTTTTTCTACTTCCTCAATAGCTTCTTCTTCCTCATCTTCCACATCATTGTCATCAAAGGTTTTATTCACAAATTTTGTTTTCTATGCTTCCTCTACGACAACTAATTCACTCTTCATAATTATCATAGTCTAGAGGCATTATTTGAGCATCTCAAGATAAATTGTCACACTTGTGCCTCCATGTGGCCTTTGTCCTCTACCATGAACATTAAGACCTCTCAGAGCCATTTCTCCTTTAATTGATCGATCAAATCTCCATTGCCACATTCACAACTGGGTTTACCACACTTCTGTAACTCGACCCAGCCACGGTTGGAGTTTCCTTCCTGTCGAATAACAACTGGACATCTCAACACCATTCCAGCAAGATGTTCCTGCTCTGATAATAACTAATGCAAAAACGGTGGTATATCGGCCTACAAATCAAAGCACATAGTGAAAACTCACACAATAGAACACACAACACAGATGATGCCTAGAATTATGGCTTCCTATTAATTCAACAATTAAAATTTTTAAATATAAGTTTACAATCAGAGTCAATGCTCTATTTCCGTCGACATGTTTATGACCTTAATTTGATTACACAGAAATATTCTAGAACCTCAATCACTTGGGAACTACAACTTTTCTCCTTGCTTTGATTTGAATTTATAGTCTATATTGGCCTTTGGTTCCTTCGCAATATTCTTTTATAAGCCTCTTGATGCTTCATGAGACAACTAATCTACATTAAATTCTTCACTTGCAACTACCTCTACCTATCTTTCCATCTAGTGTGCTCCAACATCCACCATAACTTCATCAATAACTATTCCAACTACTTTCTCAACTGCTCAATCTCTTTCCTATTGGATTTGTGTTTGACCATTTTACCATCATTGTCAGTTGAATATTGACCTTTCCTGGTCTCTAGGTCATCCTAATTCCAACCTCATTTACTTCACTAGTTGCCCTACTTCAACTATCAATGCTTCTGCCATTTTGACCCACTATCGATCTCCCAACCTACTTCTGGCATCGACCTCACCATGTTGACCTTCTTCGCACTCCAACTAGTCCTTTGACTGTTCTTCATGACCATCTTTTGTCGACTTCTTGGGATCCGAATGTTCTTCTACAATTGTCTGGAGGTCGTCGCTATCCTCTAGATGACTTCAGTCATCTCAAATTTAATTGGAAATCTTTGGGTTAGATGCCCCTCCATCATACTTCAATGTTGATTCTAGTTCTTGTGCACAAGGACCTGACTTATGGACATGTTAAATCCATAACTATTTCAGCATTGTGATTAGCACTTATAGAAGGGGACTAGGTTTGTAGATGATTTTATTGTACTACCTTAGTGTTGCGTCTAGCCCTTGTCTATGGGACTCTATTTCCCTACACTAATTTAGCATTGTATTAGGCACCTCTATGTGGGAACCTAGTTTATAGTTGTACATCCTCACTTGAAGTGTCAAGGACAATGCTTTTCAAAGGGGGATGGAGTGTTGGGATCCTCCCCAGGGGTGTAGTAATAGGACAAAAGGCCCATTAGAGAAATAATAATGTTCTTTTGTGAATAAGTGTAGCATTCACATCTCCTCCTTATAAATATAGATACCACCATTATATGTATCATATATGCATATTATTTTCACCATTCTTTAAGTAATGGAAATTGGTTTCTTTTAGGCGTTTATGTTGTTTTTCAATTTGTTCTCAACATAATATAATGGAATTTGATTTCTTTTGTCCTCCTACCTTGTCATTAGGCCCATCATACCTATACATCATTACCACATTCCATTTCCATTATTTTTACCTTGGTAAAACCAAAAAACCAAAGTCTCACATAAAAGGGCCATTTTACAAAATTAATTTTCTCAATTATCTAAAAAATGAGCAACTTATGCCCTGACTTGTTTTTTGGATGTTTCTTCTTTTTATCACTCAACAAAAAGAAGAAACCTAGCATGACACCTATGATAGCCCAATTTGGAAAAATGATAAAAAAGTGAAAGGCACAAAATTAAAGGAAAAAGTGAAAATTTTAAAAACCAAAAGCCAAAAATTAAAAATTAAAAAAACAAAAGCCAAAAATGAAAAATAAAAATCAAATCCTTATCCTTATCCTAGATCTATCTGTTGTTCCTATAAATGAACCATCAAGGTCCATCACTCAAAACCCATTCTCCATACATTACTCAAGCCGTTACTCTACAAAAAATCTCCCTGAGACCAAAACTCCCTTTGTGTTCCATTCTCAACCTTATGGAGATTGTGTACATGAGCGTGGCCGGAGAACCGCGGATTTCAAGTAAACCAAGTGAACCCTCCCTCGGAAATTTGTAGTGGCCTCTCCTACTATAACTTAGAGGTGATATTAAATCCTCGTAGATGCCATTTTTTACATAATGAAATAGCATTCTTTATTCTTTAAAAGATGTTTTCGTATCTGTTTGCTTGATAAAAAGTGCAAAAAATATTAATTTAGATTTATTTTAATACAGTTTGCATCTTTGATTAGTTTCGTTGTTTAATTTATGTTTTGTTTATTTTATTTTCCATTGAGACTCTACTAAGTTTAGCACAACCCTTAGTAGGTGCATCTTTGTATGTGCTAGTGTGAAAACACTAGCAACATTTTTTGGTGACCATACTGGGGACAATCTCTATCGTTCTCTAGTTGTGCTTGTCCAGCCTTTCCGACTATTGATTGAGTTTTATTGATACTGCCTAAGTGATTAAAGTCCTACAACCATCCTGAATCTACCCTTGTTGATCAAGCTGGGCCTTATTTTTCCAGATATCCTGTCTGCAATATTTCCGTTCGTCCAAAAAATCACTGAAAATTTGCAAATTTTTAAACTAAGATATTTTTGCCTCCCGGACTCAGATTTGTGCGATTTGCTTTTTCAAACCATGTATTGTCTCAAGGAGAATTCAAATATGTGATCTGTTTTTGTAATTTCTGCATAAAAAGTTACAGAAATATATCTTGGTTTCACCCCCCCCCCCCCCATTTTTTATAAATAAAAATGTGTAAGCAATAGTTTTTATTTTTTCTTGAAATCATTTGCTTACTGTAGTGGTATAGTATGTTAATCTTTTTCATTTCTCGCAACAAATAAAAAGCCCTATTTTTTAGTATTTGTTGCTTCTTTAGTTCTGTTAAAGATTCTTTTTTATCATGATATTTACTGTTTCAACGAGTGCTTGTTGAAAAATAAAACATTTTTATGCTTTGAATGACAAATGCTTAAATGTAGCCTTTCTACTTTGAAATTATGTTCTCACAAAAAAAATTTAGACTTAGTTTTGGAAGTTGTTCATTTCTGTCAAGCATTTAATTTCTTAGCTATTGTACACACCATCAGTGCATAAAATCAAAAAATTAACCTTAACTCAACAAATCTTAACCTCACTTGAGGACCAAAAAGAATTTAGTAGTTAGCTTTAGACATTGGGGACAGGCATCCAAACAACACCCCCTTTGTCATATACATTTGAAACATAGTTGTTGTCTTTTAGGGAGCCAAAATCCCTTAGTAGTTATTGGTATGGTTGACACCAATTTATCGTAGGGCCTCTCCCTGAGGAGGGAAAGTGGCAAGATTGGTTCCAAAAGTCTGAGTGGAATGCGACTCTCCACTCTGCACTAAAGGACACCAAATCGTTGTTCTCATCATGCATGTTGGCCCCCATACCGGGTGTGCAATGACCAAAGAACTGAAGCCACGGGACACCTTTCTATACATACCATGAATTGGGTATCCTCACGGGGGGTTCACTCAGTGAACTTGTTACATAGCACCATCGTTCGCAGGATATTAAAGAATATCCCTAATTTCACTAAATATTGGAAAATCCCTCTTGAAATTGTATTGTTGAACCCCCCTGCCAATATACCTTTCCAATTAATAAAACCCCTATTTTCACCAGATATTGTAGGTATCCATTTTTATCAACCCATTTTTAATACCCCCTTTATATCATATTATCAAGGTGTAACAAACAAGATCCTAATGCATCTTAGTATAACCAAACAAGATGCTAAAGAAAGTAGTAGTATAATGCTAACAATGATCCCACTAAGATTGTAGGGGCGACTGATCAATTTGTAGCATTGGATAGTGGAAGACCCAATAAAATAGTAATGGGGAAGGTAAAATGAGTAAAAGGAAACCCGTTAAGAGATCAATGTAACAAAGAAAGTAAAAGATAAATAGTCTAATAGTCAGTGCAATGCTTATAAAAGATGAGAATTACAGATGTTTCAAACCACGACCTACCAATCTACCAATTTTATATCATGTAAATACAAATATAGCCTTAGAGAGCTCATGTTTTTTATAAGCTTAATAAAATAAACTCCATAAAAATACAAAATTGAAACCCTTTCGTGGATGGACTTCCCTACCTTCCTATCAAAACAATCATCATTGATGTTTGAACCCAAATGAACATAGAAAAATTCCTCTTACTTTCCAATAACACCATATGATCATGTGCATATCTTGGATTTGGGTCATTCACAAGATTCAATGAATTACCTCTACTTCCTCTACATTTATTCTTGCAATCAAGGGAATTAGAAACATTTAGTTACCTTTTCGTGGGTTAATATATCTAATTCTTTTTATCTTTAAGGGAGAGGAAAAAATATCCATTGTTAAGTTTCAATCATGCAATAGATATAAAGATACACAGATGGTGAAACTTATATGATACCATTTCATGGTAATAATAACATATAATGTATGTAAACAAGGATTTAGATTTTCACCTATGTTCATGTCAGTTCCAATACAATATTAAAAAGGATGCCTTGCATATAAGAATTGAAATTTCAATTATGAATGTGCCAAATATAACTCAATCTAATAACTATTCTTAACTGGAAATGTGAAAATGTTAAAGAAGAATAAAAAAAGTTGAAAGAAATTATTAGTCAAGAAAGATTGATCAAACTTTTCTTGGTTCCAGTGATCCAAGAACGATTGATCTCACTTTTCTTTCTTGTCATGGAACAAGGTCTGATTGAATCTCAATACCCACCTAAACCCCAACCTAAAAAATGAAGAGTTAGATCTATTACTAGAATGCCTACAAAAATTACAATATAATTGTTCAACTCCAGAATTCTCGATTAGCTACATCTCTTAACCTTGGAGTTGACAAGGAACCAAAAGCACACTCAAACATACTGAACAGTTTCATAGGCTACAACGTGACTTATAGCTAGAAAAGAAACACACTTTGGAAATTGGCCTCATATAAAACAACAAAAGGTATAATGTTACAAGCTTTACTCACTTTTAACACTATAAAACTCAACCTCAATTACAAAGAAAGCGTAAAATCTTGCATACATATTCATAAGTGGTAACATTGACCTTTTGGACATCACAACAATAACATTCTACATAAAAAAAAACAAAATACTACCACCATGGTTATCTCAGTGCCACAAAATTCTAATATTGTAATGCATGTTATTCCAAGAATCATACCTCATATCTAAATAACTTCGCCAAGCAACAAAAAGAGTAACCCCACAAAAATAAAACATAGAGCAGAGTTAATAGTAATAGTTGCAATATTATCGAAATTTTAAAAATCCAAACACATTGCAGAATTTGCTCCGAGATCTTTACAAAGACCTTCAAGTCTTTGCTGGAAGAAGAAAGGATGAAAAAAATTAACTAACACATAAATCCATAAAGTTTAAATTAATTATAAACATTCACATATATTTTTATTAAGCAAAACGGAAGATATGATAAGTCAAAATCATTGTTAAATCAAGAGTATTAGTTTATCTTATAGATATGATGCTATGCATGATATAAATTGTACTCAAAAGAGTCACCTTCTCCATTTCTAGTACTAAAAAACTACTAAAAGTTTAAAGAGGGCATTGCCCTGAATTTTGAAAACATGTAAATATAAAGTATTTGATCAAATGATCTTGACATCAGCTCTAAATGACCACTAGTATAGAGGAAAGCAAGTTATCCAACTTCCAAAATGTCAATTTGCTTGATTGAAAACATTCCAACACCTTTAGCCTTGATTTTTAAATCTCGTTGACATGAGGTTGACATCATGAATGACACATGAATTTGCATCAACCCGGGTACCTGTAACAATCAAATCATCATGTGAAATCCAAATCTGTATTGAAATCCGATTTAAAATCATAAGATGGATGGTTACACTAGCACAATATCTATCTTGAAAGCTGAAATACAACTACAAAAGATGAATGGTCAAAGAAACTTACACAAAAAAGTAGGTGGAAAAAATTAGGTTGGTTTATCCCAAAATTCACCATTCGAAGGGTTCACTGCACCTGAGGCCAAAAAATATAAAATCAAGATGGCATTACTACATGAAATCAACAAAAATACAACCAATAATTATTTATAAATTATCTATTAAATGGGAATGAATAAGGAAAAATAAATTACAATAAACTTTAAATTAACCTTGTTGAGATTTCTGACAAAATCAGAAAAAACTTTGTAATCTCTTTCTTCTAATTTGTATGTGTCATTCCTATTGTTGTATGATAAGTTGGCCATTGCTATAACAGATTCAAGTTGTACAAAAAGAGGATTTGTCAAATCATACCTGTACAAGCATTGCCCTTTTATTTTATTGTACCAACAAAACTGAAGCTCAACACCTTCTGGCCTATCCAAAAGATCAATGTCATTATGGTAATCAAACACCCTATTTCCATCCTTCTTTCTTATTCTTTGAACCCTTCCAATGTACCAAGTTCCACAAGAAACACCTTCTTTGGTACTTCGAGAGACACCTTTTCTTGTGGCACGTTCAACTATAGGTATTGAGTTGCTCTCAAACAACACCTCGCAGTCCGATCCAATTCCAAAGCCGATTGAAACACCCTTTTTTGAAGCCCTTTCATCTCGCCTAAAGTAGACCCCATTTCTCACTCTAGTCAACCTATCTTTGGATAATGTTGGATTTCCATTCAATTGACTAACCAAACAAGATTTGAACATATCCTTACCATCAAGCTCTACCACTGGTTTGGTAGTTGTGTTCACATTATCATCAATGGTATCTAAAATTTCATCCAACTCATGCCTCCACTCACTTTCCATTATTTTCAATTCACTAACATTGAGTATGGATGAAGATGAAGATTGGAATATTGAGTTGGAGTTATTCGGTGTAGAACCATCAACTACTTCATCCACTACTTGGAATGTTGGATAGTTTTGATCCTCTGTCCATGGTTTAAACCACCAAGAAGATTGTGTGTGTCCTTCTGGTTGCATGCCAAATCTTGATAAAAGGTTTTGCGCATCATTCAATCCTACTTTCAGATCTTCTATAATTTTATCATCTATAGATATTGGACCATAATTAGATAATACATCATGATTATCTGTTGTTTGTTGGTGCAATTTATTCCAGATGCTTTCTTGTTTTTTATGAGATTTATTAAAGCGAAGCCCTTGTGGATTTGATTCTTCTTCGGCAACTCTATTAAGAGTTCCAACAGCATGAAGCAAGTCAGTGAAATAATAGGCCCTCTCTGATCCAACCATCCCACCAACTTTGCTAAATAAGTTCTCACACACATCTGACCTAGTCAAGTGCAATACACATGGCAAGTTAGAGTAGTGGTCTCGAAACAATCTCATCAATAAAACCGCAAAGTGGCACGAAATTTTCACATCCTGATATGCCTCTCTACTAATGAAATTTATGTTGGCATTAACATGAGATTGTTTCTGTACCCAACATAACCATAACAAAAAGAAATGTTGAACTCTTGAAGCATTTCGCACTCTTTCCCAAAGAGTCAAACTATGAGACATAAAAATGTCAATGTAGTCAGCAACAATCATTAGATAAATCTCTGTACCTAGTGTTCTCTCTGCCCTACCACTTGTTGTACTTCTCATCTCTTTTAAACACCTTTGAACATGCCTTGAACCAATGCATTGCACTGAACCCCAATTTTGTCAATCCATCCTCTCTATATCTTCAATTTTAAGCTTGTGATCATCCACTTTAAAAGTGTTATAAACCATTCTGACATGATTAAAACTTACCAACTCTTCTCCAAGGATCAAATCTCGTCGGCCACTAAACAAAGGATTGATTAGCTTTTTCCCGTTGTGTATGTAATCCTGGTCATGTAGTCCTATTACCTTGCCACCATCATGCAACCTAGATAGCCTCCACCCTTCCCAAGGGATTTGATATCGAATACCTTTTGTTGAAGAATAAGCCTTCAACATAAGTTGTCTTCTTCTACTATCCCCATCAGATGAATGACCAATAATAGGTCCCAAACAATTTTCCACGTGTTTCCTCCACATAACTTCTATTTTTTCCCATTGCTTGGCAACAAAATTTGCATCGAACCTATTGCATGTTGGATGAACAACCACAACCAAACGGGGAAGCTTTTCATGTAAAGGGTTTGCAATAATGACACGTGCATAATGACTAATTACACTGTTCTTAAAAGTGTCTGTAATAACATCATAGCCTGCAGCTCCCTCGCCCACAGTCACTAAGAAATGTGATTGGCATTGATGATTTTCTTTATTACCACAAAAACCAACCAAAGTATCACTTTTTGCTACCCACCTAACATATTTTTTCACAACGGTCTCATCTTCAGCAAGGCATACAGGAATCGGACCCTCTATACCATGTTTGGATTTATAAGAAGCATAAACCTTTCCAAGTGCCTCAAAAATGTACTCATGCTCCCCTGGGATATATGACAGTGATTTTCTCACTTGCCTTAAAGTTGTAGATATTGAAGGACCATCTAAATTCAAGCTAATGAAGCTATGCAATCTAGGACCCCCCCATAACTTAATCATCTCATAAATGGATTTAGTGGATGCACCATACCTTCTCCCTACTTTTGGATGTGTCAGGTTGTGAAAGATATCTTTGACAAATTCCCAAACGGCATCTTTACCTTGTAATTTTCCTTGTCTATGTGCCTCACACACATCCTTGCAAAACCTAAATACATCTTTCCTTTCTGTAGATTCGAACAACTTGTACTTTAGGGACCTTATTCTAATAGAGAGTATAGCAACCTTTGTCCTTTCCCACCAAAGAGCCCTCATTGTTGATCTATAGCTAGTATTTGTAACCCTTGCAACATTTCTGAGCTCAGTTTGAGTCAAAAAGTCTAATCTTCTCCCTTTCCCTGTATCTTGCCCATGTCTTTTAATGGGGCTCCTTGATTCACGATATAAACGCATCCTAAAGTCATCACAGTCTGGAATCAACTTACAAAACTTGCATGTCAATGATTCAAAAGGTATCCTTGTTTCAGAAGCCCTCTGACAATGAATATGCCTATATGTACCATCAATACGACATTCTGTACCATGATAACATAGCATCCTCTTGGTATGCTTCTCTATGGCCCATAATTTCCCACCCCTTTGATCATCCATTAGGATTTTTGTGTTCAATCTCTCCCCATTTCTATCAATATATGGATACCAATACCCCCAACATTGTAGTATCAAGGGAGATAAATGATCTACAATAATACAATAAAAGCAAATAAATTTGAAGATAAAAAATAAAATTATGTTCAATGTCATATTCAAATTAAATAAGCTTGTGAAATTAACATACCTGAAGTAGAAGGATTTGCACTTGTAGAACACCTATGTGATAGTGGTGTTGATGATGGGACCAAGAACCTAGTCAAACTCTGTTGGGACTTATCATTGGTAGGCTTCTTGGGTCTCCCAACTATGCCAGTCCTCAACCCAATTGTATTATGTGAAGCCTCATTTGTAGTAGAAATGTGCTTGTTTGATTTCATATGTTCATTTAGAGAACTAACAATATTACCACTTGCTGGTACTAAATAAAACCATTTATTGCACCGTGTACATTCCACTTTTACTTTTCTCTTGTCCCCGTATCCTGCAAGTGTTGCTTCCACCACTTTGAACAAATTTGGATCTTGTGTCTTGTTGAAATCATCTAGTATTTTGATGGCTTTATCAATCTCAATTCGATCTCCAACCATTGATGTATTCCTTTCTATGTTACATGAAGGAGTTTCACTACTTCCCACCCTTGAAATGTTACGTTGATGGGCCCTTGTTTTCATGTGATTGTTTTTGAAGTTGCGAAGTGTCCATGCTGCCAAAGATATTTCCCCTATTCCATAATCAATACCACAACTTTCACAACGTATCTTTATTTTAGATGTTCCATTTTCTGAATATACTTTAAGAGTAACCGTCTCCTCAACAAACTCTTCCATTAAACTATTCACTTTTTGTTCCCAAGATGCCAATATAGTAGAATCAACACCTATGTTTTGTTCTATCGAATCACACTCAACTTCAACTCTTGCTTGTTTATGCATAGGTTCCTCCATGTTCTCTTCGATGATTTCAACATTTGGTGTTCTTTCCATTACATTTGATTGCAATGCTTCAGCATCCAATGTGTCTAGTTTCCTCTTGATGCCTATAGGTGTTTTTGTAGCTTTCCGTCTTTTCTCTTGTGTTGCATTTAAAGTATATCCTTGATTGTTGGTAAACTCAAAAGGATATCCAATGATATTATCAAGCACAATTTCTTGATGGATTTCTGCAAAAGTAGCATCTGATTGACACCTAACTATGCCAAGGGTAGAATGTTCTTCACCAGTTACAATTACAAAGTCAAAATCATTGTCTGGATTCATCTGTATTTCCATCCACATGTACCTTTTAGTTAGATAAAAATGGATAAATATATAGAAACATTTTTCAAAAGATTGGATATAACATACATTTGTCAAAGTGGTGTTGAAACATTCAAACTAAAATTGAATTTATATAGAAGGAATTTCATTGAACTAGAAAACTGAGAAATATTTGGTTTATTCAGGTTTATTCAATAGACAATTAACTGCCTCTTGTAGATATTAAATAACATTCCCAATAGACCCACTAGGAATTCAAAAAATGGGTGGGCCATAATAGTTCCATTCATTGGATATGCATGCCCCACTATGCCATCACACAAGCCTTACATAGGGAATCTTTTCCCCATAGGCATGATATGATTTCCTTTTCGAGACTCGTAATACAACGAGGAGGTGACTCATAAATGAAGGGTGGGGCTTCATAGTGGAGAATGGGATCTGATGAACCCATATTAGGCACTAGGGGAAGGACCTTTGATGTGCGGGGGGACCTTCATGATTTTATGTAAAAAGGTCAACACCAAAATTTTCCGCAACAAATCGAAATCGCAATAGGTCATGTGTAGGTATTTTTTTATGCATAAAGTATTCCACGTTTAGAGAACATGGATTATTCCACAACAAATGAATCTCATTTCTCTATCTATATAAGATCAAAATTAATCCAAAATTAGAGTCGATTCTAAGGGCGTGGATTTGGGATGTTTCCCATGATGTTGGTCAATATACCACTTTGCAATAGTGCTAGTTAGGGTCCTCTAGAACAAGTGTAGCCTAATAGAATCATCAACGATGTTGTTTGGTGAGCACCATAGGTGAAATGACATGATATGATTTTAGGGGTCTTCTCCAGCCTTCCCTTCAAAGTTTGGGATGTATGACGAGAGTTCGATAGGCATAGGGGGGAATTTGGATCATGTTGGATCAAATCATTGGTCAATCTCATTAAATCAAGGAGGTTGAGGCTAACCATAACTGGAAAGCTCGCATTTGGGCAAAGGTTGTCCTCATGGTTTCCATCTAAAATATTTGAGGTTTATAAAATATGTTTCATGATTTAGGATTTCCTTTTACCACATTTTGGTCAAAAGGTTGACAAAAGATAATACATCAAAGGCAACTTGAGATAACCTTATAAAAAACAATCAATTCCAACTATTGCCAATGTACAATCCATACTACATTTAACCAACTACCCACTCTACTTTCTTCAAGTTCTTAAGTTCTTTACAAGGTCATCTTTGTCAAAAATAATATTTATAAAGTGTTCTAGATGGAGTGAATACTATATGTAAATATGCATTTGTATTATTTATGTCAAAAGTACCACTATAGTCAAAATATAATATTTATAATGTTCTAGATGAAGGAAATCAGAACTTAGTACTAGGTACTTGAATATTTTTAATAAAAATATGCAGGTGTATTATTCATGTCAAGTACAACCATAGTCACAATATAATATTTACATTGTTCTAGATGAAGGAAATCACAACTTAGTACTACGTACTTGAATATTATTATTGATTTGTTTTTCTTTTTTCAAGCAAGAAATATTTAATATTCTAACAACAAAATAATCAATTTTAATATTTAACTTTGAAATTTCAAAAATATTTATAACTATTTTTTTTAGTACATTTGAAATTTATCCTCTCTTTTAGTCAACAATTTTTTTTTCTGAATTCCATACACAAACCAATGCTTAACCCTAAAAAATAACAAGCCAAAGCTCTTATTTCGACTTGCCTGTTTTCTTACGACAGGTGCACTACCTTCCTTCCATTGGAGGATTCTTGGCCGAACTGTGTGCGCAGCGTGATTGTTGACAAATGCGCACACATTTAACGAATTTATTGTTTCAAATCTGCTTGCGGCTGCCATGATTGCAGACTACATGTTCTTCTATTTCAAACTACATGTTTTTCTTTGTGAAAACGAGTACAATGTTATAGTTTATTTGACATATTGATTATGTATTTATGGGGGTCTGTTTATTTTAACTTTCAGTATACAATAGTAAGACAAACAATACTCCAATTGAAATTTAACGCTACTGAATGAAAGCCTCTTTATATATTTGCGCTCTGTAGGCTGTAAGGATCTTGTAGTCAACAACATATTGTTTATAAATACCCATTTAGTTGGCACAGATCTAGGCTCCAGTGAACGGAAAATATCTTAAAAGGCTATGCCCTTTCGAATTAGAAACCCACCTTCTGAACCATATCGTAGGGGACACTATGACACTAAAAAATGGGAAAGATGAAGCTAAAAACTTTGACTTAAACTGTAGATGTTGATTCGAGTGGAGGCTACTGTATAATGGGAACTTACGATGACATTAAAATTAAGAATGGTATTCAGAACTCCTGCGAATGATCTCTACAACAAACCCAGATAAGCAGCGGCATCCAGAAATCAATGGCAGACATTACTATAGTTCTGAATGACAGATTGCAGTGGCAGACAAAGACACAAACATTATTATAATTCTGAATCACAGGTTACAGTGATAGACAGTGGGGAGAAAGAAAAAATTGGGTGCAGGGAACGTCTAATGAGGAGCGGAATTAATTTTTTAAAATAGCTAAGAAGAGGGTAATAGAACACGAGCAATTGCAAATTCTTACCTTTTATGGGTGATGAAAACTGGCAGAACTTGAAATTCCTCTCGACAGAACCAGAACAGGGAAACCTCTTTTCACTGGTCTCCAGCCTCCTCTTAGTGCCCAAACTCACCAGACATCGAAGATAGGAGTCGTGTAGCTACACATTAATATCAAATTAAAACTGTCAGTACCTACACATTAATTTCGGGATGTAGAGACATCTGGAGACGAAAAACTTATTGCAAAACTATTACCTAGGAGAGAGTGTTCTTTTCTGTATTTTGCAAGTTAAAATCATCAGTTCATGAATAATTTCGTAAATTAAAAACATGAACCTCAGTCCTCCTCCATCCTAAAATACATGCAGAGGAAGTGAACTATGTGTATGCTAGAGTTGGCATCGTATTCCATACCAGAGATGGTATTCCTTCTGTGTTGAGTCCTCGCAGAGGAAGAAACCCAATAATCAATTGGGGAATTTGTAAAAGAAGAGCAAGAAATTTACAATATTTTTTGAACATCGAGGTCAAGGCCTTTATGGTTTAGGTACTATAGTTACAGATGGCGAACTATGGAACTTGCGTGGGATAAAATACCAATAATTCCATTAAAAAATATTTGTCAGTCCACCTAAACCCTGTACTGGTTAATCAATGCTCCAGTTGTAATGTTTAGTGGTGTTGGTGCCAAATTATTGTAGGTTTACTATGTGGTGACCTAACTCACAACGAGAATTTAGGGTTTATCATTCAACGACCCAGATCTATTATGATCGACGAGCAAGAAGGTGACAGCCTGATGCTTTGAGAATCGGGCAACCATAACATAAATACCTCATTTATTGTAACAGCTACGACAATGCCAACGCTGCATGCCAAGGAGTCAATCCCATGTACAATTCGGAGGAGAGCTGCTTGTTCACTACGCATAGTTCGATTTCGTGAGTCACATTTTAACCAGGCTTCACGTGGTTTGACAACGTGGATAGACATCATTACACTCCACTAAAGAGTTGGTTCAGAACCATTAATGTTTGGACGAGACACCATCAACCTGTCAGATCGATGCAGCAGCGACATTAAGAACCGTCACTTCCTTTTTTTTCCAGTAGAAGAACCGTCACTTCCTTACCAGATCGATGCAGCAGCGACTTTGGTAATATTATCAAGTAACAAACCAAATGTTTTTTCAAAATACTATACAGTGAAACTATATTTTAGTAAAGAAACAAAGAAATTGTATTTCAAAACAAGGAATCTAGACAATTAAACCAAGATGAGAACAATAACAAAGAAAGGAATAGGACACCCAATCGACCATGCTATTGACACAAAAGGAAAATTGCACCATGCACAATCTAACAAAACAACAAGAAAACCATTTGTACAATGAAAAGGGAATAACAAGGAATACCTTGGGAAACACTACCTTCTTCAAGATGCTACATAAACTTAGGGATGGGATTGATAAAGGACTCGTTCCACTTGAGTCGAGCACACATAACAAAATTAGGTCATCACCATGTTAACAGTTAAAGGGTAAAGTGATAATGGAGAGGGATAATCTATAGTGCTTAGGGTCTGAGCAGGAGGAATACTAGTTGCCGAGATGGAAGGAAAATACAATGAATGACTAAGAAGACCGGTATAGAGGGAAGCACATTCCCCAAGTATGCAACAGAGTATAATTAATAAGTTGTATGGGCATTGTATGGTCCCAATAACAAATCTCAACCAGATGGAGAACCCATAGTGCCTCCAAAAAGGCTAAGGTAAGGTATGCCTATGACTGAGAATATGGGTAGATGCACCTATTGTGCTCATGGAGTATGGAAGGGGCTAGACGAGATACACATCGAAGTCACCGAGTGAGTCAAAACACCCGTGGAAGAAGATGGGACCCTAGACAATGTACACGTCGCAGGAGCACCTTCTTTGAATCCACATCAGGAGTAAATGCATGGATATGTTGTGGATCGGGTCAAGACAAGAGATTTGGCATATTAACCCCATTAAATTTATGCATTTAAAACAATATGACAAAGACATGTGCTACATGGAACAATTATTAACCCCAACATTGAAACCATTGATTTGAATACTATGCAAACGTTTCGACATAATGTTTTCCCCTTACAACATTCTATTTAGGAGTTGTTTAAGAGTTTGAAGGAGTGGTTATAAAGTTATACACACACTCGACCATATACTTATATACAAAATCGAATTGACTAAACAATGGGTACCAATGTCAAAGCCTAAGCCTTAGGATGGTATCGTAGACCATGACAAATAATTAGGGGTAAAATTAATACCCAATGGTCACTGTGATGACTCTATTAGTATTTGGATATATGTACACCCATATAATAGTAGTGCAACTTTTCCTACATAGCAGGTTATGGGTTTTAATGGCATACTCTTGTATAAGTACTCATAGGAATAATACTTCAAGGTTAAGTAATTGTCCTATTTAGTTATCGTCGTCACAAGTAATGACATAGGAGACTATTCTTAACTAATGTAAAGAATGTTGAATAGGGATATAGAACTCTGTAAGTAAGCCATAGTTCTATCAACGACAAGAGTAATTCAGATAAAATATTATAGAATAGAAAGTATTGTTTATTTGTTATTTTAGCAAATTTGGGTATGTTGCATATGGTTTCAGAGTTGTAGTTATAGAACTTAGGCCTATATGGGTATGTTGTTTATTTGTTATTACAACTACAAACAAATTAGTGTCGTAATCATTTTTATGGAGGTAAGACACATCACTGTCTTAAAGCATCATTAGTTAAAAGGACATAGTAGTTAAATTTTTATATACATTAATGACTTTATTATTTAATACTGCCTTAACAAGCATTTATTACTTCCGCAATCACAATTTTAACATTTAATGCTGCTATATTTTTTTTTAAAATTTTTATGAAATTATCAGGATGTTACATTGCTCAAGGACAATAATCCAAAGAGACTTCCATCGATATTATCATTGGTACACTATTATCAAATTTATTCAAAACTTAGGATCATAAGCAATATCAAATAAAAATGGAAGGTCCTTAAGTCTTAGGTGGGTATGAATTGAGCCCGTGATTTGGACGTATGAATCCATCCCACGATTTGGAGGTTATTCCTCAACACTTCCAAATAAAATAACCCCCAATATTTATATTACTATGTCAAATAAAAAAAACCCCTTGACCCCTTAATACGGGGCAATATATTTTTGAGGTTTTTAAGAGTATTCAACCCCCCAATATGAATGGACATGATATGATATTGCCTCACTAGTGAACCCCCCGTGGGTATCCAAGTAGCCATTCTTCTAGGGATCTTTCACCCAATATCCCTCTTGGTAGGGGGATATCCCTTAAATAGTTGGTTCTCCATTTCGTATTTCCTGACTACAGATCTCATCACCCTGCAGGGGATACAATTTGTGTGAGCTTCCATTTTTTAGTTAGATGTTTGCATGCTTCTATACCCCCTAAGATAGTGAGTCTTTTTATTTTCTAGGAGAGTTGCATGTTGGTATTTTGACCATTTTGTTGTTTCTCCCCTGTCGTAGCACGTTGTTGCGACCGGTGTTTTGAGCTTGTTGTTCACCTGAGTGCCACTTTTTATTGAGAGATCTCCTTTTGCACACATGGTTGCATTAGGAATTTTGAGCGTTTTTTTCTGACCACATCCCTTTAGTACTTACACACCTGTCACCATTGAGTCTCCGAGACACTCCCATCTACTACAAGGGAATTCCCCATAGTATGGTCCATTGGACCCTCCTCGCTGCGCACCTCTCTAGAGCACAACGTCATCCCTGGATTTTCATCTAAACGTTATTTCATGTCTAACTCCTTTTAGTCTAAGTCACCCATACATACAGCTCCATCTAGTCCAATGGACAACATTAATCCTAACACGTTTTAAGGAGGTATTATCGGAAGTGGACCCACCAGTGGCCCTATTGCCACTTCAGCCTCTATTCCATCCATGGTATCTATGGGACCCACCATCCCTGGTGCCATTAGACCTATCCCCACCACTATGATACATCTAGTCACTAGGTCCATTCACCTAGGTGGCGGACCCATCCCGACGACCACCATCCCTCCAACTGTTGGAGGTAGCCACGGGGGCATAGGCCCATCTTTCCAGGTTCCTCCACCCCCTGTGGGTGGTTCCACCATCCATCTCATGTTAATCCCCACCCCTCCACCATTCAGCGGACGTGCCCCCACCAAGGATAATTTTAGGGGCGAAATTTAGTGCATGGCTATTTTTCCATGTTTTTTTCCAAAAACAGATTCACCAATTTGCATTTTTTGAAGCCCCATTTTGCCCAATTTTGAGGGGGTAAACTTTTTTCACACTAAAAATCGCCAAATTATTATATAAACTATATAAAATCCTTAGAAATTGAAATAATTTTAGAAAAATATCGCCAAATATTTTATAGTTTACATTTTAAGCATTGATAAGATTCCCCAAGGTTTATACACTTTTACATAAGTATGGGTCCTTAAAATTATCCCTGGCCCCCACTATCAATGTTATGGCTAGCATGCAGTTCGGCCCTACCATGTCACATCCTCCTGCAAGTTTTCCATTCATGGCTAGTCTCAACCTCCATGACCTGGCTGGTTTGACCAATGAACGGATCTGACATGATCCTACGTGGAATCCCATGCCCACCAAATTCCCTTCAAACATCCCCAAGTTTGAGGGGAAAGGTGTTGAGGACCCCCAAAACCACATGATGTCCTTCCACTTGTGGTGTTCCTCTAACTCCATAGTGGACGACTCCATTCTCCTATGCCTCTTAAAGCAAGCATTCACTGGCGCTGCATCCAAGTGGTATATTGATAAACCCCATGGGACGCATTCCACCTTTGCATCCCTCGCATCAAATTTTTTGCAGTTCTTCAAGTTACCTTTCCATCACAACACTGGTGTTGAGATTCTCCTATCTTGTAGACAAAATAAGGCAACCCATATCATGGACCATATCCATGAATGGCGTAGACACCGTAGTTTGTGTAAGATCAAATTAGATGATCGCATATTTTTAGATTGGTTCTTTAAATCTCTCATACTAGTTATCACCAAGGATGTGGCATCTGAATGAACCCAAACCGAAGAAGAGGCCATACTGAAATCCCACCAGTTTGACCTTATTTATGCATAGTATGTCTACGTACACGATACTACCTGATGTTCATTGCGGTGATTCCTCTCAGAAGGATACGCCGGGGGAATCTCACACTGCTGATGGAATCATTGGCCATATTACATCCACCAACCGACACTATGTGCCTATTCGTCCAACACCAACCCTCGTATATCACCCCACAAGTAGTCCCGCACAGCCTTCCATGATTTGTGGCCCCGATCTTTCACGTACAACAACTCATTCTTGAGCGACATCTCCGTATGTTCCACCGGCCAAGACTCTCCATACACATGGACCCACATATGGAACACCTAGCTACAGTCATGACTCGCAAGCGTATACCCCCCCTCTTGCCCTACTCGCTTATTATCTACCACCGACCGCACCCACTCCCACCCAACCTCAAGCTCCTCCCGTTCCACAGGGAAGGTTTATTCCTAGCAAAACCAGGCTCAAAACCAATCCGCATAGTATATGAAAGATAGAGAGACCACATGCTAACCATCCATCCCTTAACCTTTGGAAAACCGTGTGCATGAAATAAACTTGTCCTGCAGTTGCATGCCCTAGAGTCTCAATTCAGAGACTTCCTGTCCAATATGTACTAAAGCATTGGTAGGGAACTGGTGGCTTCCCAAGGGAATGTTATCTTAGAGAAGGAGGATGGTTCTTGGGGTGTTTTGTAGGTTGATGGGGGAGGATAATTAAGGATCGAGATACCTATGGAAGGGTTTTTGTACCATAGGGTGGCAAATGAGGCAACTGTATGGATATTTGAGTAGTGTATAGCAGAGAGAGAACACTTAGTCCTTGTGGAATTACAGGCCTAGATTAGGGGTTGCTCTATCAAATAAATATATGGCTTGACAGAATCTATGGTTGGACGTAGATAAGTATTCAAAAAATAAATTATGCTATAGTTATGATTATGTTTTTCATGGTTAATTTCTATTATGGAATGTGTTTGATTTCCAACATCTGAATGGTCCAAAATAAATGGTTGTTCGGAATTGCTTGTTGCTTTCATGTAGAATTACTATGAGTAATTTTGATGTACGATTATGGTATTCTTGATATGAATTTGGGAAACCAATCCTATAAGCAATTTTTTGTGCATTCATCCTATATTTCATTGTATATTGTGATGTATTTCTACTACGTAAATGTATAACATAATGATAATTTTGTTATAATTAATCTATTTGTAATTCTCTGTAGAAACTTCCACTAAGCTATTTTTAAATTATCCATGTGTGGATAGATGTGTTTTGAATTTCCAATCCTGTATATGTGTAAATTGTAATTGAAATTCAACAAAGTTTAGAGGGGAAGAATTGCATCAGAGTTTAGAGTTTTATTTGCAATTAGTAGAGATTAATTCTCAGTTTAGGAATTGACTGAGTTCTCCATCAACCTAAAAGTACAACCAAGCTATTCGGGGATGTTACAATTTTTCTCATTGCAAATGTATTTTCTTTAATAAAAAAGTTACATGGTTTGTATATAATTGACATGTTTCATATGTCGTTGAGTTACAATAGCTAGACTTGATAATAAATTTGGCATGGCAGAATCTCTCCTCCTTACTCTAGGGGGGGGGGATTTGGTGCACATTTTATAGAACAATAATCAAATGACAAATAGTTTTATATATTTCAATTTATAGATGAATGTATAGTGAATGGATTTAATCAAATCTATACTTAATCCAACCAGCAGTCATTGTTCGATGCCAATTTCCAATACGTGATCATATTTTTTAATCCCAAAGATATAATTTTTTTATGACATACTACATGAGCTTAAGCAAAAGCAACATGCCATCATGTTTTTCAATCACAAGGAAATTATTTTTTACCTCAATTACACACATGAGCATAAGAAAAAGAAAGCAAGCCATCATGTTTTTAATCCAAAATAATTTATTTTTTTCTATTTCACATTGCATAAGCAAAAGAAAAAGCAAGCAAACATTCACAAGAAGTCAAATGTATAAAAAAGGGGCTTGCCATTGCAATGTTAAAGCTTAAAATAGTAGTATCCATAAATATAATAAGTTGTAGAATGAGCTATCATAGTGCATGTCTTGGAAGAAGGTTGAGGTGTGAAGTGTTGTTGATGCATACCACTAGAAAAGACACTCGTAACTAGTTTATGAAGCTGACATAATATATTGAATTTAAAATTTCAGTGGCTGCCATTTTTGGTGACTCGAGAATGTACAATAAACTTTCAATTTTAATAAAGTATAGCCTTAGGAAATTGCATAAAAAAGGGCATAAACTCCTAGTAGGGTATATTTCCTTTCTAAGATAGCCATCTCTAAATCCAATTTAAAAACTTCTTCTAAACGCAATCATTCTCCTTTATAAGAAGCTTATTCATGGTTGTGAGCTTTCTACTAACAATATTAAGGCGAGTTAATAGAGTAAAAATTACTTTTATCAAAATGATACTTTGAACCTACAAAATGTGAATTGAATGCAATATAATAGATTCATTTTATGATCTATCGATTAAGAAAGTTTGGTTAAGAGAGTAAAAAGTAATTTTATCAAAATAATTGTCTGACTGTAAGAAATTGTTCCCTTTCTTAAGAGTCTCCAGCTAGGCAATCTTTACATTTAGTGGAAGGGACATGTACAATATTAATGTTTCCAATAGTGATGCATTCAAATAGTACATCTCTTTGATATCTTTCATGTGGGAAACCTCTTGGTAGCAGGACAGTAGGCGAGAGGAAACTACAATGATATTGGAATATGTTAGAGAATAATGGGGAAATTCCATAGTTAGAGAGTCTATTAAAACTGATTTATCATGTGCACTATTCTAAGTACATGTGAGAATTTGCCATAGCCTTAATCTATTTTACGGAAGAAACCTCACAATTAATTTTGCAAGAATGCATAGAAGAAAGAAAATTTCAGCAGAATTAACTTGAGAGAAGAAACTTAATAGGATAAAACTCCATTACTAAATTATTGAACAATGATAGTACAATAAATAATACACCTCATAGAGGAAATTTGAATGCACTAAAGGAAATTCAAAAACTCATAAAAGGAAGGCTTACTAAAAGAAAAAATCCCCCCAAAGGTGACAAAATCACTTTCCAAATAAGTCAAGGACCTCATGAATTAACTAAATTAGGTATGGAAGCTAATAAGTGATGGAAAAGAAATAAGGTGAGGGATTTTGGAGAGAAAATATGGAGGATGTGTTGGCCAAAAAATAGACAGCTTGCCAAGTCCATAAAGGCGCCTAGCTTTATCCTTATCCACTGAAATATAGAAAAAGCAAGGCAAAACTATGTAAGAGCGGGAAATCGCTTTACCATTATGGACTACCATAAAAATAAGGAAAAAATAAAGAAAAAAATTTCTAAGGGCTATCATGTGGATAATGATGACAAGTGTGAGCCTTAAAAGGCAATATTGGGCCAACTACATAGTCAAACACCTATCAAAGTATACAAAATGAATAATACTTTTATCCTAAGTCTAGATGAGTTTTTAATATTCTAACACCTCCATTAATACTGACTTAGAGTGAGTAAAATATGATTAGGGCCCAAGCAATAAGGCTTATGGTCAACCCATTACAATTATTATATGTCCGTAAACTGAGGAAACAGGGAAAACCTCATGGGAACAAAACCCTCCCTCGAGAATGGACATGAAACACACCAATAGTTTCTGCTCCAAACTCAAGTAGGTGTGATGATTGATCATATGTATGGAGGTAGCTTCCTCTTTGGAAGAAGAGGATCATGCCCCCAAAACATGTGCTTGAATTCTCCACTAATGGATGCAAGCGAATCTGGAAGCTCTCTAGAACCAATTATACCATGATATGCTCCAGAATTGAACCCAAGCAGTTGTGAATGCTCTTCATACTTGAACATTGAACCATGTGAGTTAAGATCCAGAGTGGATGAGCTTGAGAATCAATCCCAATCAAGTGGTATTGTCCTCCATCTTTAGTGCAACCCAAAGAAAGTTTGCCAATCATCTTATAGGAATATGTAGAAGGCATGAGATCATTGTCAATGAATGAAAATGGAGCACTATTGAGATATGTATAACCTTCAAAACATCCTTTGGATCAACATATTGTGGAGCATCAGCTTGTGAAGCATGCACAGAATCATCGACAACTAGCTTGTCATCCTCAAGATAAAAATATGAAGAATGATATGAGAACTGTGAATGGATGGAATCCTCTTCAAAAATGGCAAATCCATTAGTTGAACTTTATACATCATTAGAAACCACATATGAAGGAGAGAGATCTAATTTCTCAACTTCTAGAGCCACACAAGAAGTCTCTTAAATTACTGCTTCTTGACATGAAGCTTTCGAATCAAGGAGATCATCATCAATAGGAATTGACTGTGAAGAAATTTCTGCAATTTGTTTGTCTTCACCTTGAACAAATTCTTTAGAGAGTGTTGAGGCCGAGACATCAAGAGGGAGAACACATGAGGAGTTGTCCATAGGCTTGCTCCATGCACCAATATTCTGCTTATCTAGAGCCCTGTCCAAGTTAAACCATAACTCAAAAGGATAGTCTGTAAAACCAATAAGGTAGTGCATATCTGAAGACTTTGCCAAACACATAACTCCAAATGCTCTGTCACATTCTTTAAACCATTCATTCTTCTCTTCAAAGGACTCTGGATCACTCACAGCACCAAGAGACACATCATTGAGACGTTGTCTCTTTAGAGATGCAACCATCTTTGGCTTCCACTCAAGATAATTGAATGGAGTAAGAGGAGGAACAAATTTTGAATCCATGAATTTGTTGTACTTACACAAAAGACCTGCAAAAAAAACTCAGGAGGAAATTCAGTACTATGGAGCTCTGATACCATGTGAGAATTTGTCACAGCCTGAATCTAGTTCACTGAAGAAACCTCACAATTAGTTTTCCAAGAATGCAGAGAAGGAAGAAAATTTCAGCATAATTAACTTGAGGAAGAAGCTCAATAGGATAAAACTCCATTATTGTATTATTGAACAATGATAGTACGATAAATAATACAAAAGGAAGGCTTACTAAAAGCAAAAACAAAACAAATGTGACAAAATCACTTTCCAAATCAGTCAAGGACCTCACAAATTAGCTAAATCAGGTATGGAAGCTAATGAGTGATGGAAAAGCAATAAGATGATGGATTTTGGAGAGAAAAGGATGGATGATGTGTTGGCCAAAAACTAAATAGCTTTCCAATTCCATAAAGTTGCGTAGCTTTATCCTTATCCGCTCAAAAGCAAAAAAAAAAGGACAAAACTATGCAAAAGCAGGAAACCACTCTTACTATTATGGATTGTCATAAAAAATAGGGAGAATCATAACAAAATCTTTCTAAAAGCGCTCACGTGCATAATGATGACAAGTGTGAGCCTAAAATGGAAAAATGAGGTCCACCAACTACCTAGTCAAACACCTATGAAAATATCAAAAATGAATAGTACTTTATATCCTAAGTCTAGATTGGTTTTTAATATTCTAACATTACATGGTTGGTTTGTTTCCGATCCACAAATACATGGAATGGTTAGTGTGTGTCCTAACCTATATATGTAATGCTAATTTGTTGAATAACTAAGTTTTGTTTAGCATGGTCTCACCTTCCGTGTGAAGCCTATGTGTTGCTTGTTGTTCTTGTTTTCTTAATTTGAAATTTTGTATAGAGCGTGCATGGAGGTCCGTGTGAAGCGTGGGATCCGTAAGCTATCATTGTGGAGAGTCATCATTATGGGTAAAGAAAGAGGATTTTTTCTTTGTGAATGGTATGCTGGAAGGAACAGATATTCTATTGGTTCTTTGTAATCGCAAAGGGAACCGCTGGTTTTTGAGGCTACCTCTACCTATTAAATAGAGGTATATCGGGCTAGAGATCATTGCATAGAAATACGTGTCTATTGGAACGTCCATTTGTGTCTTTTGCTGACGCTACCATCAAAGGAGGGAACCGCCATCATAATCTACTTGTAGCATGGAGAAGCCACGACTTGCATTACAAATTGGGATTGTGTCCCTGTGAAGAAATAAAGAGCTGACTGTGCATTATGAATATCTAAGTGAAGGTTGAGATTCAATGAAATTGCCATCGTGGAAGAAGGAGCCACCATTCTGCCATTTCTGAGAAGGAGGCCATTGTTGCTTGGAAGAAAGACCCTATGTGGTGCAGAATCACTGCCAATATTGGAGATATCGCTCGCTTGGAGGGGAAGATTGTTGAGATATTGAGAAAGAGGCTGTGAGCTGAGGATCACCATGAGTTGAGTCACTATTTTTTGGAGCAGTTGGATCCCGTTGCTAGAGCATACAGGAGCAGGCCTGCGTGGAAGGGTTGACGAGCATGAAGAAGTAATCACGGATGATGATGAAGCAGTTGGAAATGAACTCGTAGAGAGAGATGGCTTAGAATCTGAACCTACAACCCATGAAATCAAGCATGATGATGAATATTGGGAGAATCTACCATATCTGATCCCATACCATGTAGATAACATATGACCCCACAAAGATGCTGATGAACTCATTTCGCTGGTGCAAGACAATGAAGTCGACATAGGTGTTGTGGTGCTGGATGGATCACATATCGAAAACACCAATATGATTACGGTTGTTGAGGGTGATTCTATTGTTGAAAATGGCGTGTACTTAGAGCTTATAGTTCGTCTGCAACATGTGCATCTATCTAAAGAACAATATGAAAAGAAACTAGAAATGCATTTGGATGATTCAATTTCCAACGCAATAGGTATGGTTGGTAGTTCAGAGTCATCTCTTATACATCCTATGAGTATTATGCTTGTAGTTTTGATAGTTATATGACTTCTTGTGGCGCCAATACAGATGTCTTGTATTTATATTGTTGGTGGCAAATGCATTATGGAAGAGTATACAGCAAGTCAAGGAAGTTAGGAAAGTCATATGGAATGAAGGATCATGTAGGTGGATTTCCTAGCCACACTTGGTCGAATCATGAATGTAATTGGAGAGGGTATTGTGCAGTCATTTCCAATCAAAGTTTTCGTGTTAAGAATCAAATCCAGTATTTCTCTACAATCAATGTATACCCATCACTTCATCTATGTGAAATGTATTGGTGTGTGAAACTTGTTTTTATTAAGTTTGTAAGTTTGAAATATGTAGAGAATGCATTTCTCCATTAAGGGGAGTGTTGGAGAATAATGGGAAAATGTCATAGTTAGAGAGTCTGTTAAAACTAATTTATTGTGTGCACTATTTTAAGTACATGTTTTGTTCCAGATCCACAAATTCAGGGAATGGTTAGTGTGTGTTCTCACCTATATATTTAATGATGATTTTTGAATAATTAAGTTGTGTTGAGCATTGTCTCACCTTTAGTGTGAATCTTTTTTGTGGCTTCATGTTCCTATTTTCCTAATTGAATAAACAATCCCCAATGAAGATGGAGCGATCCTCATGGACTTATAATTCTTTTTAATTGTTGAATGATAAAATTTTAAGATTAAATGTTCGTTTGGGTCATGGTTTGGTAATGGAAGTTGGCTAGCGGATGAAATGAGTTAACAATCCACAAACAGAGATGGGAGGATCTTCATGGAATGATCTTCATCTAATAGATATCAATGACCATGAGCAATCGATCTATCACAGTCAAAACCGACTCTAGTTGAGCAACAGATGGAGCGATTCCCTTGCTTCCACTTTACCTATTGGTCATTTCCTTTCCTTTTTTACATCAGATTCTTCAAAATGTAGCTCTAATGAGGGAAGCTCCACTAGTAGTAAAGGAAAAGAAAATGTTGGTTCCACTGCAGAACTTATCAAGGCTTCTACTAATCCATCATCAGTAGAAAGTTATTTTTTTCAGTCAATCTATGCAATGGGTTCAAAGCTTTCATTAGGAAAGAAAAAATTAGGAAATTGCACTAGTGTTGATAACAATAATGAAAGAATTAATGCATCTGGAACTCCGAGTATTAAAAAGGAACCTCTTCTTGTTCAACTCGGGACTAATCCATGCTCTATGCTATTTAGATCTAGTAGTAGAAAAATACACAACACAATTTCCCATGCTTGAGTTGTGCCAGAGATTCCAATTGATGGCATTTGAAGCCTAAGAAGTCCAAACCAAGTGAAGGGAAAGGGAGAATGGTTTCTCATTCAATTTTCCTCTAGAATACAGGGTCGATATTTGATAGTAACACCTTTCCTCTCTCAAGGCCCACATCAGAATGAACTGTAGCAAGTAGAAGAAGAGGACTCCTCAACAATGCACTGCAACATTGGGAGTAATAGCGACAACATGCAATAAGAAGAAGAGATAGATCACAACAACGCATAGGAATTTGAATGTGGAGAGAGTCAAGAGATCAACAATGTCATGAATACTATAACTAGTACAAACATCAGCATAATAAACAATCCGATGGCACAGATGACAATCAGACGGTGGAGGAGGTGTTGATGGTCTCCTAGCACATACATTTGTCAACGAATAAAATTGTGGCAGAAAAGTGGCTAGTGAACACCAATAGGTACAACCAACCACTTAGTTTTGTGGAGATGGCTCGTTGTTAAAAAAAGATAAACAATAAACTAAATATATAAGCATTAAACTAACACAAATATTAAACTAACTAATATAAACTTAAAATAAATATTATTTAATGAACATACCCTTTTTTAACCACCACTTAATTGAAGCTTATTTAAATCTTATTCAAGATGCATTTTGTTAAGATTCAATATGCTAAGATAGATAACATCAGTATTCCATTTGGATTTCACAGCAATAGCATATACAAGATCACTGAAAGAACAACAAGCACAACATAAACACAAGAGACACAATTTATCCCGGGAAACCCTCATGGGGTATAAAACCCAACAAAGCTTCCTCAATATAGATGACCAACAAATACAAAGATGCGATCCCAAAACATGAGCTCCTTCTCCTCCTTTGCAGATCTCTCCCTCTCCTATGCAAGTTTCACAAGTGAGTGTGTGGGTGAGATAAATGAGGAACACACCTCCTCTATTTATACACTACCTCACTTGACTTTTAACCCTAACTAGGTCGGCCCCAACTTAACCACTCAACATAATGCTGACTGGGCCGACCCTGCAAGGGGACTTGAACACCCCATTACAACTGACTTTGGGCCGACCCCACTAGGGAAGTCTAATAACCAAAGTTACCACATTCCGACCGAGGAATGAAACATCTCCGGATAAAGTACAAATAGAATATTCTTAGAAGTTACAATATTTCAACACTCCCCCTTAACGAGAAGGATATTCTAACAACATCTGCAGGAGCAAGGATTCATCAACTACATGATACATGATACATCTATAAATCATTGGAAGCTTTCTTCATCAGTAACTCAGACAGTTACTGGTACATCTTCAAGATATTCAATACTAGAACATCAACATCTTCAGTACTGAGTCTTCATCTTCTGTAGCACTTGATCAGCCACAACATCAACATCTGGATCTTCCGATCAACAACATCATCTGGATCTCTCGATCAAGAGCATCATTATCTGGATCTCTCGACCAACGACATCATTTGTATCTCTCGATCAACAACATCATCATCTCAATCTCTCGATCAACAGCATCATCTGGATCTCTCAACCAACATCATCATCATCTGGATCTCTCGATCAACAACATCATCTGGATCTCTCAATAACCAACATCATCATCTAGATCTCTCGATCAATAGTATCAACATCTGGATCCTTCGATCAACAACCTTATCCTCTGGATCTCTTGATTCAACAGCATCTGCAACACACATGACCCAATTACAAGATGGTCAATCCCTATCAATTTAGGACATAAATCCAAGGACGATGCAATCCTGATCCACTTATGCGATGATCAATCCCTATCAATTTAAGACACCACAACATGTTATTGGACAAGGCAATCCAAATCGACTTACAGGATGATCAATCCTTATCACTTTAGGACATAAGTCCAAGGACGAGGCAATCCTATCACGTACATTTTGAACCAAATGTTCAGGGATGATGCAATCCTATCACGTACATTTTGAGCCAAATGTTCAGGAATGATGCAATCCTATCACGTACATTTTGAACCAAATTTTCAGGGATGATGCAATCCTATCACGTACATTTTGAACCAAACATTCAGGGATGAAGCAATCCTATCACGTACATTTTGAACCAAACGTCCAGGGATGATGCAATCCTATCACGTACATTTTGAACCAAATTTTCAGGGATGATGCAATCCTATCACACACATTTTGGACAAAACGTTTAGGGATGATGCAATCCTATCACGTACATTTTGAACCAAACGTTCAGGGATGATGGAACCCCACCACTTACAGGATGGTTAATCCCGATCTATTTAGGACATAAAGTCTAGGGATGATACAATCCACTTGTGCACTTAGACAAAGTCTAAGGACCACACATCAACCTCATCGTCGGTATGATAGACCTCATCATCGGTATCATCGACCTCATCATTGGTATCATCGACACAGGTATCCTCATCATTGATACAAGTATCCACATCATCGATACAAGTATCCTCATCATCAACCTTACCATCGGTATAGGAAACCTCATCATCGATACATGTATCATCATCATCGATACAAGTATCGACATATCATCATCGACCATATCACTCCCCCTTTTAAGGAGGGTCCTTCTGAAATACACCAAGCTTGTCTCGGAAATACTCAAACTTTACTCGAGACAAAGGTTTGGTCAATACATCAACAACTTGTTCGTCAGTGCTCACATACTCGAGCTTGATAGCTCCTTTCTGTACGATATCCCATATATAAAAATATCGGATCTCTATGTCATTTGACTTATCATGGAACACTGGATTCTCTATCATCTTGATACAACTCTGGTTGTCACACATGATTATAGTGGGGTCCATCTCTAAGTCAAACAATCTTGATAACAACTTCCGAAGCCATATCGCTTCACAACCAGTAGAGAAAGCAGCTATATATTCTGCTTCAGCTATGCTGAGAGCCACACTAGACTGTTTCCTTCTAAACCACAAGATCATAGCAGATCACAAACAATAACATCTGCCCGATGTGCTCTTCCTGTCTGATACACTTCCTGCCCAATCAGCATTTTTGTAGCCATACAATCTGAATTGATGATCTCCAAGATAACATAGACCAAAGTCTATTGTACCCTTTAGGTGCCTCATCACATGCTTTTCAGCTAGCAGGTGAACACGTCTAGGTTCTACTAGATACTGACTCAAGGTGTTCACAGCAAAGCATATATCTGGCCTGGTATTCGTCAGATACATCAATGACCCAATAATTTGTCTGTATAGAGTCACATCCACTAACTCTGATGAGTCATCAACTAACAGCTTCAAGTTGGAATCCATGGGAGTGGCCATGGCTTTACATTCCAACATATAAAATCCTTTTAAGATTTCCACAACATACTTTCCCTGGTTAAGGAAAGATTCCTTTTGGGCCTTTCCATACTTCCAGACCTAGGAAGTAATGCATCAATCTCAGATCTTTCATCTAAAATTCTGTAGCTAGTTTCTTCTTGCTTTCCATGATCTGTTTCTCATTCCCTGTCAAAAAGAGATCATCCACATACAGTAATAGTATGACAGGTTCATCATCCATAACCTTAAGGTAAAGGTTAGGATCAACTTTACTTTTGGTAAAGCCCAAGCTTGTCAAGAAGCTATCAATTCTCCCTCTATTCCTGAACATCATTCACACTCTGCATTGAGTGATCTTGTGCATATCCATCTGTGCCATCTCTCATTAGATGGGTCTACTGATATGAGCCTCAATATCATTCGAACTCTATGGTGAGTTCCTTCTTGCATTCATCTAAGAGAAGAATGTCATCTGTATATATAAACCATCTTCAATCTTGTAGCAAAGGTTTAAATCCGCATCACCCATGGTGATCATCAAGCTCATCAAATGACTATCGATCCTGGGTACCTGTTGAACCCGTACAGAGCTTTCTTTAATCGTGTGATTCTCTATCGAATCCTGGGAGTTTGCTCGATTAACACTTCTTCTTCAATTACACCATTAAGAGAGCGGTCTTGTCATCCATGGGTGTGTCTAGCCACTTGGAGAAAACATCTTGTCATGATCCTCTCCTTCTTTCTATGAGAATCCTCTAGCCATGAGCCTTGCTTTGTACTTCTATAGTACATTTGATTTGTAAGTCTTCTTATTGAACATCCATCACTTGTTCTTTGGAACAGTTGTTCGTCATCCTTCTTTTGTAGATCATAGCACATGATCTTTCCTACAAATCAAAATTAATTACATGATTAGTAATACTTCATAGTCATTAAATCATGTTGACATGATAACCTATTATGCATACTGATATGACTCACATAGTTATGCAACTATCTTGACCAATACTTTGGCACAACACTTTTCCATATCTTGTATGCATATAGTGGCCATCTAGATGCCTTCCATCTCTACAAGAACATACTATCAAGAGCGTGCACAGCTCTCAGCATGTCAACAAAGAGGTTTCATTCTAGACAAGCAACAATGGAATTTTGTCCAACACTATTGGATACTTACCATGAATATTGGTAGTACATTGTTCATTGAATGCTTATCCTATGCATGATACATTTACCGATATTGTGCATAAAAATATTAATATCATTAACTGCAAGAAGTAATTCAAATACTTATCTTTTTATGTTTTGTGGGGTTGCTTCCTCTTGATCTCTACTTCCCTTCCATGTCATGATAGTATCATGAACTTGTGTCTTTGAGATTCTATCCATCCTGGACTACTATGCATTCTTTTTGAGCTTCTATCCATCCTGGACCACTATGCATGCTTAAGTGTGCACCAGTGTCATCATCATGATCTCATACATAATCATACATTCATTAGCATAATATTAATACTATCAAAACATTATGATTCTAAATAATCTTGAGCATGTATGGTCATGATCATTTCACACACAAGTTTTCTTATCTAAGATCCTAACAAAAGGTAGGATTCTAACTTGACATAGGAAAACATACCTGGATTATCATGCTTGCTAGTTATGTCTAACATACCAAAACAATGTCTTCTTTGTTCTCTTCAATGACTTAGAGATCTTGTGCTAGCAACCTGAATAACTCATAAGTTAAGCAATGTATAACCACATTATGCATACCTTGTAAGTAGAGATTCTATGTGATCAATGACTATGGATCAGTCTTTGTATTCATGTCATCATGGTCATATGGATATGTCTTTCTTGAAGTACCTTTCATGTTAGTAGACAACATTATCCTCATATAACACCACAAGTGCATTAGTACAATCATAAGTGCCATAACACATAATCAATAAATGTCTTCTATTATTCACATGCATTCATAATTTTACTAAGGTTATCAGACAATCTAAAAATAATTGTACTAACCTTAATAATGTGAAGACAAACAGATTTCAAAACATACCTGTATCTCCTCAACTCATACCTATCAAGATTGCTTGTCGTCTTCTTTATAAGGGTAAAACCCTAACCATCCAAGGCAGATCACTTGTAAAACATCTTATATAGGTTCATGGTGTTGGGATGATATAATATAAGTACCATTAAACCTCCTTCATTGCTGCCCTATGAGTCTCACAACCTTGCTAGGGTTACTTCTTACTCGGAAACCCTAATCTTCAATCTCCTTCTTCCCACAACATTTTGATGGAGGATTAATATTTATGATGAATGGATTCCAAATCCATTATCAAATTTTCCAATGTTGCATCAGGTGTCTCCAACATTGTATCAGATCCTTCCAGACCTAAAAACTAAAAACCCTAAGTGAGAGATTCTTCCTCCTCTTCTTTGATTTCCTTTGTTGAGTCATTTCATATGTGCCATAATGTTTCTGGTGCATCTCTGAAATTTTGGATCTGCAGGGTCTGAAGCTTCAGCTTTTGTTAGCCTGACCTGTCATCTTTCCAACCCCACAGGTTTGAGCTTCAATGGATTCTCCATCAGAGAGATATTTTCATTTTCCCAACATGACCTGTTTAAGGGATGAAACAACATATCGAACTTGTAAGGAGTACCACGTGTCATTGTTTCATCTTCGGCCTTTGAAAATCGGACCTGTGAAACTAAAGTCCATGCCCTAACTATCGCTTTTTAAGGAATTCTATTTGGAGCTTCTAATCCTGAGATATGACCTATTTCCCTAGGTCACCTATTTAGGACTGCATTCTGGAAGAGGTAGAAACCCTAACTTGTACAGATCATATCTCAGAAAGTACAACAAATCTGAGTCTGAACTTTAGACACAAGATACAGGAAACTTTCATCTTTGGCCTGCCTAATTTTCAGACCCTGAACCTTCACCGAAATGGATTTATAGCGAAAGTTCCACGATTAATAGGTTTTTCTATACAAAACCCTAACTTTCAAATTTTCGCAAGTGGGACAAGTGTCGTAAGTTCCATACATTGCCTTCCTTTAGGTTAGCTCTGATACCATGTTAAGATTCAATATGCTAAGATAGATAACATCAGTATTCCATTTGGATTTCACAACAATAGCATATATAGGATCATTGAAAGAACAACAAGCGCAGCATAAACAGAAGAGACACAATTTGTCCTAGGAAACCCTCATGGGGTAGAAAACCTAGCAAAGCTTCCTCAATATAGATGACCAACAAATACAAAGATGCAATCCCGAAACATGAGCTCCTTCTCCTCCATTGCAGATCTCTCCCTCTCCTATGTGAGTTTCACAAGTGAGTGTGTGAGTGAGATAAATGAGGAACACACTTCCTCTATTTATACACTACCTCACTTGACTTTTAACCCTAACTAGGTCGGCCCCAACTTAACCACTCAACATAATGCTGACTGGGCCGACACCACTAGGGGACTTAAACACCCCATTACAACTGACTTTGGGCTGACCCCATTAGGGAAGTCTAATAACCCAAGTTACCACATTTCGACGGAGGAATGAAACATCTCCGGATAAAGTACAAATAGAATATTCTTAGAAGTTACACTATTTCAACACATTTAAGCATAGCAAGATATGATGACCATGAAATAAATCCAGACTGCACACTTGTTGTACCGGGATTAATCTTGTTGATCCGCTCAAGGAAGTCCAAAATCTCAGATAATATATAAATGCCTATTGACATAATTAATTACATAGTTGAGCAATAACGATAAATAAACACAAGCAATAATACATCCATTGTCATACTTCTTTTAATCAATCCCATATCTTTCTTGTAAACTAAATATTATGTCTTGGAGCCATTTTATTAGTATATTAGCTTTAATTTTCTTGTGATTTGATCGATTCAAAATCACGATTCCACATTCTCATAAGATGATATGTAACATGCAAGAGGGAATATTCAATCTCAAATTTTAGAATGGACTTGTTTAACTATTTATGTTTTGAATGTATTTTGATATTATATTAAATTTCTTTTTATTTATTTATTTTAAATTATGATTTTGAGAAATTTTGAATATATATATATATATATAATGTCATAATTAAATTAAAGACCAATTTGTTATATGAGACCTTTTTATTTTTAGAGATCAATTTATTGTAATTTGTTGTATGAAATCTTTTTGTTTTTGTACACCATTAGATTTTATCCTACAACCTTCTAGGAAGAAATACATGATCTATAAAATATATCATTTGATTTTTTAGTCCATCTAATATCTACCATGAACTGCCTAGAAAACAATACTTTTTCTATTCAAGGGTTCTGTAGTCGGCGCATGTATCTATTTGGATTTAACGTGACTTGTGACAGCCACGGCCTTTTAAACAAAAACTTTGGAATACACCCGCGTGCATGATGCATCAGTTGAGATTGATCCCTATGGAGAAGGGAAGTGTTCAACATACCATCGAATACGAATTCAAATAAGATACTAAACTAAATTAAGCTTGGTGTTCATTCGCGATATTCTTTTCTATACACGTCAAAATTTGATTGGTGTTCATTCGTGATGTTCATTTCTATACACGTCAAAATTTGATGTGGGACACCATTTTGAAGAGGACGGAGGAAGTGGGAAATCTCATATATATTATCATGTGATTACGAATTGAGGTCAAATTGTGTGTATTTTATTCTAACTCAAAAAGTGATAAAAATTTCATATTCATTATATTGTGATAATGAAATTAAGGTTTGTATTTGTTAGAGGGTTATATTCTAATACCTTTTATTCTACAAAATCAAGGTTTGGCTAGCGCTACAATTATTACATAGTTAAAGTTAGCTCCCAAGGGGTAAGTGTCACAAAGCAAGATTTAAACTCAAATAAGAAAGACAATAACATTACTCCCAACCACCCAATCTACACAAACATTTATCTCTTTACAAATAATATAAGAAAAAAATAACATAGATACGTCTGTTGTATGAATGATATACCCCTATCCCAAGGGAATGAGAGGAATCTTTCACAAAGGAGTTTCGATTAGATCCTTATATGAGTTTCGTGTATCTATTTGGTTCTAAGGTGACTTGCGACAGCCACGGCCATTTTCAAACAAATTTTCTACATCGCTTGTGAAATTGACCCCTCCGGAGGAGGGGGAGTGTTCAATTGACAGAATACGAATTCAAATAATGACATGGGCAGAGTAAAAGTTCATGCTTAGGTAACGAGGATGGAGGAAGAGTAAAATCTCATATTTATTATCTTGTGATAACGAAATTAAGGCCTGCATTTCTCAAATTAAGGCCTCCATTCTCTCTTGTGAAGTAATAATAGGAATCTTTCACAAAGCAATTTCAATTATATTGACATTAAGTAAGGGAATTTTGCTATTACATTTGGACATGAAACTATTTTTTTAAGTTTTCAACTTATTCGTTTTTCATGGTTTATAAAGATAAATTATCTTTAATTTTCATTCACCTTCATTTTAATGGTAAACTATATGGTTACGCAAACTAAATCTATCACATAGTTAATGTTGACCTAATTTTACTATTAAATTGATATATTTGTTATTTTAAAAGTTATTTAATGAAAATTTGGACATTTAATCTTCTTGAATACTTGTTTGAATTCACTTTTTTTTTTGTTGAAGGATAGTAATTACTTTGGTTAGGTAGTTGTTGACAAGTCAAGAAGTGTTGTAACACTCGATTTTTTACCCCGTTGTATTAAAAATTTAAATGATTTAATATCGTTATAAAATCATGATGAGTAGCTCAAGGTCAAGGACCCACTATCGATTTATTATTCTCGTGTTGGAAATGAAAAATCTATTTGTGTGGATCGCATGCTAGGATGACACAATGGAAATTAAAAATCATTTTGGAAAATCGTGTTTGGCTTCTTAGGCAGGAAAAGACCCACGATTTTGCTTCCCAACCAATCATTCATCAATATGCTTTGCTCTCTCACACAGTCTGAGCTTGCTGGGTGTTTTCCTCCACGATTTTCTTGAGTTTTCCTTCATTTTCTAGTTGGGAAACACATTTTTGGTGTTGCAGAACGACTGGGAGGAAGAGAACTTCGATTTGGGGGTCCATAGAGGCCATTTTTCCCTTTTGAATGCCTATATACCTGTTGGAAAATCGGTTTTGTTCCCCAAGGGTCGATTTCCCCTCTCCAATTTCGTTTTGTTATTCCCATTGGTTGTATGGTTGTGTTATTGTTAAATAGAGTTCCAACGGTTAGGAAATTACCTTGAGATTGTTGTGGTTTGGGGTTAGGTGCATCTCTTGCTTGGCTTGAACTTGTATGTAAGTGTCACGTCCCCTCCCGTCAATCTGATGCAAGGGAGGGATTCATGACCAAACATACTGAGCTTATTGACAATCTCAGCCCCATTCATTACTAAGAAATGCATGGATAAATAAAACTTGTGTATACATATTTATACTCAGCAATCACACTGGAATTAAACACTATATATGCACACAGTTCCATCATGCATTCAACATATAAACAACAGTCATTAATTAAAACATTGCAGAGCCTAGAATTAACATAACTCAACCGCAAGAATACCTATCTTGAATTGTAAATGTCCAAACAATTGGCTATGTCAGAGCAAGGTTCCACCCAACCATAGGTCTCTCTCCAACCTGTATTCTTTCAGCTGAGAGACCACCCCCGAGCTGGGTTGTGTCTCCACTAAGGAGGAACTAAACAGGCTCACTCACAGCCATGATTTCACTCAACAGCTATGCTAAGCCAACACACAGTTGCATTTATCAAGCATACAAGAGATAAAGGAGGGAAATGCTAAGCCAATGAGCTCAACCACAGAGCTACATGCATCTCAAGATAATTCAAACAGTCAAGGCACCTACAGTACCTACCACACCCAACATAAGGAAGGTCCCCTTCTCTTCTGCACAGTCCCTTAGGCGTCCCTTCCCTCCAGTGCTCTTCAGTATGGGCATAGAAAGGTCCAAGCTGCTAAATCCTTGAGATTCCCCTTCACTCGGTTTATCAAGCAAACCCAACCTCTATTCAATCATTCACACTTGGATTTCTCACAATTCTATCATCAAATAACTCAATCCCGTCACTGGATTTCTGGGCTATAAAAAATGGGTTTTCCAACGGATTTTGGGGTATCTAATACTCTCAATTTCGCCTCAAGGTTCATATCTATGTATCCCCCATTGGATTTCATTGTCAAATACCAATTATGGGTGTTTCTGGCGCTTCAAAACGTGGGTTCTTGCAAAGTTGCGATTTCTAGTTTTTCTCACTGTTGGGCATTCATAATGGATGAAAACTGATGCTGGGATCTTCCACAATGGAATGAGAATGAGGAAGAACTAATTCCCATGAGGTAGAGTGACTTGTGGTACAAGAAAAACAGATCCCATACCTGCCATATGAATTTCTGGGCTACCCATGCTCCATTGAAGCCATGGACTGAATTCCTCAACAACTTTCTTACAACAGATTTAAATGTCAGCAAGGAAAGTCAAATGGGTTCACAAGATGACATTTGGTAGCATATGGTTCATCCCCACAACCCCCTCACCACTCCCTAGTGGATACACATGGCCCCTTCTCATTTGTTGCTTCCATAGCCATTTTTGGTATTTTATTGCAATATCAAATATTTACATCATTTTTACAATGTCCCATGGCTAAATAGCATATGGGTAACATAATATCTAATATTTGCATTTTAAATAAAATTCTAGCATCCACTAGCGGAGCCTTGGCCTTGAGCTCCACGTTAAGAAAACATACATCGCATGTTTACAATATTTACATTAAAAGCTAATATATCCTAAGGGTCAAAATGGGGTATTACAGTAAGCAACCACGAGTAGAAGAGGGTTTAGAATTGGATTCATAAACCTAGTGAAGAGTATAACCTCACCAAAGATGAAAGGGATTTGAATACCTTTCTATGCACACCCTGGAGAAGACTAGAAGGAAAGGTATGGCCTGAGGGATTGTGGAGCAGTGAAGGGGATACTTCCTTGTGCTGGGTGTGTAGGTATTGTGGGAGCCAAGTTAGCTAAATCTTGGAGGGTTTCCAATGGCTCTATGGTTGAGCTCACTATCTTAGAAATTCCTTCCTTCCATTGCCTTGGCATCCTGATAAACCCAGTTGTGGACTAGGTTGGCTAAGATGTGGTGTTCATTTGGCTATGCATAAGTTTGTAGGTTCCCTTTCCATATGGAAATCATGCCCAGCTCAGGGGTGGAATTTGTGTTGAGAGATTGATGAGCACAGCTAGCCTATGGTTGGGTGGCATGTTGCAGTTGGATAGCCAGTTGCTCGGGATAGCTCATTTCAAGATAAGTGTTTTCTTGTATTTCATTATGCAATGTCTTCAATAGATGCTTGTTAAAAGTATGATGGTAATTTCATGCTAGATGTGTGTAGTATATTTTATTTCCATTGTGTTTATTTGAATAATACATATGAACACATGTGTTTTATTTTCTATGAATTTATAAAATGATGAATGGGGATAGAATTTTAAATCCTAGATTTAGTGTCATGTTCCCTTCCTTAAGTTGGATTGATGGGAGGGGACATGACAAGTGTTGACATGTCAAGAAGTGCTTAGTCATGATAAAGTCAAAATAGATTCATTGAATCTAGACAAGTCTCTGTTGATATATTTAACTAGTTTATGAAGTAAGAATGAGCATGAAGTTTTTTGTGTGCCTATGCTTATGATTTTAACATGGTGTTAGAGTAGAAGAGCAAGTAGAATCCTCTCCAAATACTGAAGAGTATAAGGAGTATATCCACCACCCCAGAAAAAAGAGGAGTCAAGGCATTGAGATCTTCTTATGGGTCAAGCTTGTAAGTGACAAAAGTTGCTGCTAGAGCTTCCAAACCATCGAAAAAGAAGCCAGAGAAAGGTTATTTCCCCACCTCATCCAAAACAAACGAGAGAGAAAATTATTAATCCGTAAGATGCATTGTTGGTTGAAGTGAAGAGCAGTGACAATAAGTGTACAATTATGGGTACGAGCATGTGAAATGCAACCAAACATGGGACACTTGAGAAATTCCATAAGAAATACTCCTTTAAATTATGCGAGAAATAATCCAGCCATAAATCAAGGACAAGAAGGAGAAACCATCCATAAAATTCATGAGGAGAACCCAAGAAATTCACGTAGAGAAAGGATATCCTTAAACGCAAAGTCTGATTCAAATATTTGTGTGGATAAATCCATCAAGATCCATGTATGTAAAGAGCCGTGAAAATCCTAAACTTTAAATGATCAAACGTAAAAAACAAGGGAGAAAATTCACTTGGTCCTTCCTCTAGATGATGGTTGAACATAAGTGAACATTTGAGTGATGGTAAATAGATATTTCCTCCAAATGATGCTTGACCTACAGTCCACATTTGAGTAAGGATCAGTTGATCCTTCCTCTAGATGATTCATGATGCATCCACATTTGAGAAAGAGTTGACAAATTCTTCCTCTACACGATGTTTGACCCTCAATGACCACAATTTGGGAAGGGTGTGTCAATCCTTCCTCTAGATGATGCTTGACCCCAATTCAATATTTGAGAAATTTTTTATTGATCCTTCCTCAATATGCAACATTTCCTGGATAACATATTTCAGAAAGGGTTAGTCGATATTTTCTCTAGTTGGTACAATTCTTATCTACCTTTTTTTAAGAAGGGTTAGTCGATATTTTGTATAGAGGATATGGTTCATTGGTATTGTATATTCGAAAAGGGTCAATCGATGTTTCCTGAATATTATAATTGACCTAAAGTCCATTTATGAGGAAGGTTCAACTGATGCTTCTTGAATATGATACTTGACCGAAAGTCCACATTTGCGGAACGATCATTGATCCTTCCTCTAGATTATTGTTGTAGTCAAGTGGATTTCATAGTTACCAGTGATACATGTTATAGAATAAGCAAGCAAATAGATATATATGAACATAAGATAAGTAATGGAGGTAGATTCAACAAGTATTTCTATTAATTAGAATAAGTACATAAGTGCGTTACAATGTCTCAGTGCTTCTCATGTATCCGTCTCTGCAGCATATATATATGGTTTACAGATGGTTACATAACGACCTGTCAGTTCACTAACCGAATCGACATGTAGTGACCGACACAATGGTTCTACATGTTCTACGAAGTGGTCGAATAGAGCACCTAGTCGAGCAGTCGACCTAGGCTCCTCCAACATCTCCCCCACAAATAAAACCTTTATTCGTCCCAAAGATATCAAAAAGTAACTTGGGCTAGATGAACAGATGAAATTCGTTGTTGCTTGTCTTGTGTAAACTAAGTGTAGATAGTTGATGAATCTGAACTGATACAGACTACTACCATGGCTAGAAATAGATCATCAAGTTATGACTGGAAATGTGCCCATGTAGATAGAGGAAACCGACAACATGATTTGGTACTGAACACCATCTGACGACTCTGCAATCATGTGGAATATTGAAAAAATAGTTGCATGTTGTTTTTAGAGAAGAAAGCATCCAATAAAATAGTTACATGGACCGCTAATCTTCCCATGTCCTCTCTGTCTTGTAAATCAATCGGCTATGGGAAGGGGAGCTACATGGACGTGATTGGTGGCAAGGAACATACTGAAAAATCTTGGTCTTGGGACTTCGAGAGTGACCGAAATGCCCATATATCATGAAGTGGAGAGGAGTTGTCACGAGAAAGATGTCGAAATGCTCATATATCACGAAAAGAACTAGGGAATGACAGTTTCTTGTCGACTTGTTCCACTTTGTCTATAATTTTCGTGTCGACGATCATGCTTCAGATGTTATTTTCTGGTTTTTGATGATCTTATACTTGTGTGGTTTGTTGAATTTCCTTTGTCAGGGTTCTCTCTCCAGTATCTTGTGATGATGAATCATCCAATGTACTTGTCTCTGATGACGATTTATATTGCTAATTTTTTTATAGTTATTTATAACTGACTTCTTTCTTTCTCCCCCCCCTTTTTTCATGCTTTGTAGTGTTTTAGCCGAGCATCGTTGACAAGTTTTCGAAATATTCTCCCTTGTAGTGTTTTTAGTTGAACTGCTCTGTTAGCACGGATTTTTTCGATGACATAGGCGCCCAACCATGTAGTGTGTAGCTTTTTAGGTTTCCGTTTTATTTAGTTGTCATAAAGAAGGGCTATATCGCTAACTGGTATATTTTTTTCTTTATGTTTTGGTCGTGCCAAGATTTATGTTGTTGCTTTTGGATTTCTTGATGATGGATTTCTATTTGTCGATGTTCTTCAAGTTTCGACAGTTGGGAGAATATTTCCTTTCTCGCATGTTCGATATCAATATGTAGTATTTCTATAATCACTGGTGCTTGTTGTTGAAAATGTAGGGGAACGACTACTTCTTGTCCATATACATGTTTAAATGGAGTCTAACCTGTCTATCTTTTGTATGTTGTTCTATATGCCCATAGTATGGCAGGTATCTTGTCGTCCCAATCATCCTTGTCGATATTACACATTTTATTCAATCTTGTAGTTAGCGTTTTACTGAATGCTTCTATTGTGCCATTATACTGAGGGTGATATGTTGTGCTCCTTCTATGCTCGATAAAAAATTATGTCGTTAATATGGAAATTGTTTTGTAGACAAAGTGGGTCCCTTGGTTGCTAATCAAGGTGAGTGGACATCCAAATCTTGTAATAATGTTCTCATAGATGAATTTGGAAACTATCTCACTTGAGAAAGTCCACACAGGTGTTACTTTTTCCCATTTAGTAACATACTCGACTGCAATAATGATATATCTTGCTCCTGTTCATCAACCAGGAGTTGAAAATGGACCTATGAAGTTGATTTCCCATATTTCAAAAGTTGTCACATTTATTCATAAATTCTCGACAATATTTGTGGATTGTCGGCCACCATAATCCTGACTACTGGATTTTTCTGGCTGTCGTGTCATCTTGAAAATGTCCACTTGTTGGTCCATTATGTGCTTCATTAATTATACTTTGTCTTTCGTGGTCGAGAATGTAATGCCCATATTTTTGATTCGGCATGTTTATTAGTTAGACACACCATACTTTATTTCTTATATATTCTGTTGAACTCAGCTCGACTGAGTAAACTATATTGGACCTCATTATATGATGTTACTCTGTCTTATGATTCCACCATGATTATGATGTTACTATGTTATGCAGTTATGATGTCATGATTATCATATGATTTCTTTATTTTACGATTACAGTATATGCTTATATGTTTTCATTGATGAAATGTGAAATATATGATTCGGTACGTGGATACCATCTTCTTATATGAATTATTGAAGTGTTATATGTCATACGCATCTATGATGAGCTAAAAGGGCTGCATGAAATAAAATGATTTTTGATAGCATGGATCAATTGGCGATCAATGGGAAATGTTTTCTATAAATTTGTATTTTGCAAAATACTAACCTACAGGACACAAGGGCTATGGGATAGCCAGTTACTGGGTCTGATATATATTGGAAAGGAAAAAACATGTTCATACAGCAAACCTTAGCAGTCAAAATGAGGATACGATAACACAAACTGATAATCCCGATAGCAGTAAAGTATGAGTTTATAAGGGCGTAGGCCCAGTATGTTGAGAGGGATGGATGTGTTTCCCACCCTATGTTTCCATGAAACCTGAGGTCGTGGGAGGGCCGTGCTGAGACACGCTCCCCATGTTGTTGTGATGACGATGGTCGGATGCCTGCTAGGGGAGGATAGGTCCGCTGTTCAGCCGACGCTATCGCTCTCAAGTTCTATGTGGTCAAATCGGTGAGTCCGACATCCACTGTTGTACTAGCAGAGGAAGGATAGGGAGGATGCTGGACGTAGGTTATGATGGGAGGATGTGTTAGTTAGTACTGTTGGGGGTTTAGTATTCCTTGATTCCGAGTTAGTGGTAGTAGGCACCCTTCCTTGTACATGATTGATTAAACTAATGTAAAGATAAAGATAATGATGTGAAATCGAAAAGAACTAACTGTTAAATAACTGAGAATGTTGAAGTAATTGTACTATATATATTATGTTGTTCTTCTACATGGGGGTAAATACTACTATTAGTTAGTAGGTATGCATAGGCGGGATGGGGTTTGTCTATAGTACATTTATGATCTGTGCATACGCTGGCCACGCATGCACACCTTGCACATGTACACTAGTATCGATATACAAACACTTAACATATTGAATACATGTATAAGTTGTCATAAGTAATTAAGTTAATCATGCATTGACTGAATTCAGATAATGGATATAAAGTTATCTAAGATGTGTAAGACAAGTCAATTAAGCTATGCATTACTCGTTGGTAAACATTGTGATATACAATTGAGACAAGTGTCATCAGTTAACATTGTCGTCTGAGAATTGTTGTAAATAAGGTAATGGTACTGTCTAATTAATTAGCAAGGTTATTCAAGCACTTAAGGGTGCTTTGTTTAGAAGAACGACGATGCTATATAGATGTTAGGGTACTCATGTGATAAACAAATGATGTAAAAGACATCTTTATTAAATTCACCATTATTATTACCTTATGGGGATTTAATTAATATTATTACTTAAAATTTATTTTAAATATTACACCCATGTCATAACAATTGCAAAATAGATAAAATGTAAATATTTATTAATGAATGATTAGAATGTGATTATTTCACATTTCTAAAATTAGACATAATAGGATAACAATTTTTGGAATGAAAGTGATGTTATGGAAAATGGGTTATTACTATTTAATTATTCAATATGAATCGTAGAATTTAAATCTCAAGATAAGTGATCTCGACGGATAAGGTAGACCCTTAAGACACGCCATGTCCAAGTGGAAAGGGGTCAAATATTTATATAATATTTTATTAAATACCTTAATAACAATAAATACAAGGTTTAGTGAAAAGACTTGTAATTAATAAACCTTGTCCCGAATGGATAACCTTTGGGTGATAATTCCCACCGTAATAAATACTTACGACCGTCAATCCAAAACCAAATAAATTTTCCATGAGAGTAATTAATTATACATTTTTATAATGAGACGTGGATGAATGAACTAGGGAAAGGAGTAAATGTTTGAGGGGCTCGAGAGGGGGAGTTTGGGGCGGTGGAGTAAGCCCAAGGTCTTCTCGAGGATGGACATGTATATAGAGGGGGAGAAGGTTGAAGGTGAGGGGAGGTTTTTTTTTGTTTGGGGGAAGAAAGAAGTTGGGAGAACAGAAAGTTTGGAGAACAGAAAGGTTTTGAGAACAGAAGAAAACACTGCTCTCGGGATTATCAGATTGTGGGCTCGGGGGCTTGGAAATCCTTTGATTTCCAAGGGCCAGCAAGATAATAGCTGGTCGGTAGGGTGGACAATTCATTTTGGCTGTCTAAGGGGTTATACAACCTGCTACAACCTACGGTTAGCATCAGCATCAGGTAATTTCCTTGTTATTTACGTTATTCGATTATTATGCTAAATCTTACTGTAAACATGCATAACTTGCTATTTACTGATTTACTAAGTTGTGAAACATATTCTTATGCTAGAACATGATTGTTGAAAAGAAAATAATGATATGTTTGTTTATTTTAAATTACGAATGTAAGGTTGAGGGAAAACACGACAGTACACTAAATATCATTTAGGCACATAGTAATTGTTAGAAATTTACTTCCATACACTTGATAAAGTTTAATACGTAGAAAAATTTACTCTGAAATTTTACTTAGTGCTCTGCTGTAAAAATCAGAGCACTACGGATGGTTCCACATGAAGTATTTGCCAAATTATTACAAGGAAGAACAGGTAGGTGCACTCCATGCCTTAGTACAGGGAGACAAGACAGTGGAGGAGTATGAATCTCGGTTTATGGAACTGGTAAAATATGTTCCTTACCTGGATGCAGATGATTGTCAGGTAGAGCGTTTTGTGTATGGACTTAACTACAAGATTAGAGCCGCTGTGCGGATGTGGAAGCCAACTTCAGTTGCCATGGCAGTTGAGTATGCTCGTTATGCAGCTGATATGTCAGATGGAAAAGGGGGTGGTAAGTTGACAGGAACCAATGAGTATGTTTCAGGGAAGGCGTCACGTCCTTACTTCAGGGGAGGACAATCTAGACCTCCTCCTTACGGTAACAGGTTCACACCGAGGGGTAATACTTCAGTTAACTCAATCTCGCAGGCATCGTCCGCAACCCACCAAAGCCAGGGGCGTACACAGGGAAGTTCCTATAGAGGAGCAGGGGGTTTTAGAGGAACCAGGGGAAGGAACTCATCTCAGAGGATTCCTCCGAGCAACATGCAAGCCCCTCCCAATCTCTCTTGTTGGGGATGCGGAGGTCCTCATTTCCAGCGAGACTGTCCCAAGGGTCAGTCAAGCAGCAGGCACAGGGGAGGAAAAGCACCCATGGATAGTTCGGGTAACAGTCATCGGATTCATGCAGCGGTTCATAACCACCAAGCAGAACATCAGTCTACCGTAGTAGAATCCACTGGTAATGTAAACAATGTCAAACTTAAAATTTTGTTTGATCCAGGAGCAACTGATAGTTTTATTTCACCATTTGCATTAGATAAATGTGGGTTGGCAGCCTATGAGCACGATGATTTCAAACTGGTTGAAATGGCTTCAGGAGCTAAGAAAACAGTAGGTCTTAAAGTGAGAAGTTGTGAGGTTGACTTAGGAGTGTGCACCACTAAGTTGGATGCTTATGTCACCAATTTGGGGACTTATGACCTCATTATTGGCATGGATTGGTTAGAAGACCATAGAGCTTTCATAGACTGCTATGCGAAGATGGTGTTGTGCCTCGATGACGAGGGAAGGACAATTCAAATCCAAGGCTTGAAGAGGAAGGTATCCCTCCGCTTCATCTCTATGGTGAAAGCTAAGCGGTGCCTAAGACAAGGATGCCAGTTGTTCGTAGTGGAGGCCGTGAGCGATAGTAAAGGACCTTCCTTGAATTCTTACCCAGTACTTTTCGAGTTCAAGGATGTCTTTCCGAAGGAATTGCCAGGACTACCTCCAGAAAGAGAGCTCGATTTCACAATCGAACTAAAACCTAGTGCAGAACCTATCTCAAAAACTCCGTATAGAATGACAACTCCAGAGCTCCATGAGTTACAGATCCAGTTAAAAGAGTTGCTAGATTTGGGACTGATTAGACCTAGTATCTCACCGTGGGGAGCACCAGTGATCTTCGTTAAGAAGAAGGATGGATCCCTGCGACTGTGCATAGATTACAGAGATTTGAACAAAGCCACAGTGAAGAACAGGTATCCCATACCCAGAATTGATGACCTCTTTGATCAAATGAAAGGTGCATCAGTCTTCTCAAAGATTGATTTACGATCAGGGTATCACCAGTTGAGGATCAAGGAAGGCGACATTCCTAAGACTGCATTTCGAACTCGATTTGGGCATTACGAGTTTGTAGTGGTACCATTTGGTTTGACCAATGCTCCAGCTGTATTCATGAGCCTCATGAATGGTGTCTTCCGAAAATACTTGGACCGCTTTGTTCAAGTCTTCTTAGATGATATTCTTATCTATTCTAAAAGTGAGAAGGAACATGAGGAACACTTGCGGTTAGTCTTGACATGCTTAAGGGAACATAAACTTTATGGTAAATTATCAAAGTGTTCCTTCTTCCAAAAAGAGATTCACTACTTGGGGCACATCATCTCAGGTGAAGGGATCTCTGTAGACCCAGTAAAGGTAAAGGCCGTTGAAGATTGGCCAATTCCAAAGAATGCTTATGAGGTGCGCAGCTTCATGGGGTTAGCAGGCTATTATCGGAGGTTTGTGGAAGGATTTTCTAAAATTGCAAAACCTATTACCACCTTGCAACGCAAGGGAATCCGGTATGAATGGATCGATGAATGCGATGCCGCTTTTACAGAGTTAAAAAGATTGTTGACAAGTGCACCGATCTTGCGGGTACCAGACATGGATAAAGATTTCATGGTATGCACCGATGCCTCGAAGCAAGGATTAGGAGCGGTGTTGATGCAGGAAGGTGGGGTAATAGCTTATGCATCTCGAAAGTTGAAACCTCATGAGGAGCAGTATGCCACGCATGGTCTATAATTGGCAGCAGTAATGTTGGCACTAAAATTATGGAGGCACTACCTAGTTGGTAGAAGCTTCACCCTTAAAACAGACCATCAGAGCTTGCAGTACATCTTTACCCAAAGGGATTTGAATGCTAGGCAAAGGAGATGGAGTGAGTTCATGAGTGAATATGACTTTGGTATCTCTTACATCAAAGGAAAGGAGAATGTGGTGGCATACGCTCTAAGCCGAAGGCCGAGACTTTTCTCCTTAATTCCCTTGAAGGTTGACTTGAGGGAAAGGGTACTAGGACAACTATTGGGCGATAGTTGGTATCTAAAAGTAACCTCATCTATTCAGAATGGAAAGGAACAGGAATTGAAGTATGATGGGTACCATCTTGAGGAAGATGGATTGTTGCGGTATCAGGGAAGGATGTATGTTCCTAAGGAAGGTGATATCAGGAAAACAATCCTTAGAGAGGCCCATAGATCACATTACTATGCGCACCCAGGGGTGAAGAAGATGTATGCTGACATGAAGCAACTCTTCTTTTGGCCAGGTATGAAGATGGATGTAGTGGATTTTGTTTCGAAGTGCCTTGAGTGTCAACAAGTGAAGGCAGATCACCATCACCTGGCCGGTCTCCTACAACCGCACGATATCCCTATGACTAAATGGGAAGTCATTTCCATGGACTTCGTTGTAGGATTACCACTCACATCTCTGAGACATAATGCTATTTTGGTGGTAGTCGACAAACTGACCAAAAGTGCTCACTTCATTCCAGTTAGAGACACCTATGATGTGACAGATGTGGCAAGGGTATTCATAAATGAGATTGTACGTCTTCATGGAGTTCCTAAAAAGATAATCTCTGACAGAGACCCTAAGTTCACCTCCAGATTTTGGACAAGCATGCAGTCAGCATTAGGGACACAGTTGAACTTAAGCTCAGCTTATCACTCTGAGACAGATGGATAGACAGAGAGGGTGAATCAAGTGATGGAGGACATGCTTAGGATGTATGTTATGGATCAACAGACCCAGTGGGAGAAATATCTTCCTTTAGTGGAGTTTGCATACAACAATAGTCATCATAGCTCCATTGGTATGCCGCCATATCAGGCATTGTATGGGAGACCGTGCAGGACACCACTCAGTTGGGACAGGTTAGAGGATCGAGTTTTAATTGGGCCTGAATTGATTCAGGAAATGGAGGAGCAAGTGTTACAGACTAGGCAGCGGCTGAAGGAAGCACAAGATAGGCAAAAGAGTTACGCTGATGCACACAGATCAGATAGAACTTATGAAGTAGGGGATCGTGTATTCATTCGCATCAGACCAAATAAAAGTACCATTCGGTTTGGGAAGGGTACCAAGCTGTCACCTCGCTTTATAGGTCCATTTGAGATTCTTGAGAAAATCGGACCAGTTGCTTATCGTCTTGCGCTGCCACCCCCACTTGCATAAAACTCATAATGTATTTCATGTTTCTGTATTACGACATTACATAGCTGATGAAACTCACAAAATTCATTGGAAGGAATTGCAGGTCTCGGACGAGGGAACCTTCAGGGTCGAACCATTACGTATACTTGATCGTAGGGTTCGACAGCTCCGTAGTCGCCATGTGGACCAAGTTAAGGTCCAATGGGACAAGTATAGCCCAGGGTCTGCTACCTGGGAGGATGCAGAGACCATGCGTCGAGATTTTCCCTCACTATTTTGACCATAAGTTCGGGACGAAGTTTCCCGAAGGGTGGGTGTATGTAATGCCCATATTTTTGATTCGGCATGTTTATTAGTTAGACACACCATACTTTATTTCTTATATATTCTGTTGAACTCAGCTCGACTGAGTTAACTATATTGGACCTCATTATATGATGTTACTCTGTCTTATGATTCCACCATGATTATGATGTTACTATGTTATGCAGTTATGATGTCATGATTATCATACGATTTCTTTATTTTACGATTACAGTATATGCTTATATGTTTTCATTGATGAAATGTGAAATATATGATTCGGTACGTGGATACCATCTTCTTATATGAATTATTGAAGTGTTATATGTCATACGCATCTACGATGAGCTAAAAGGGCTGCATGAAATAAAATGATTTTTGATAGCATGGATCAATTGGCGATCAATGGGAAATGTTTTCTATAAATTTGTATTTTGCAAAATACTAACCTACAGGACACAAGGGCTATGGGATAGCCAGTTACTGGGTCTGATATATATTGGAAAGGAAAAAACATGTTCATACAGCAAACCTTAGTAGCCAAAATGAGGATACGATAACACAAACTGATAATCCCGATAGCAGTAAAGTATCAGTTGATAAGGGCGTAGGCCCAGTATGTTGAGAGGGATGGATGTGTTTCCCACCCTATGTTTCCATGAAACCCGAGGTCGTGGGAGGGCCGTGCTGAGACACGCTCCCCATGTTGTTGTGATGACGATGGTCGGATGCCTGCTAGGGGAGGATAGGTCCGTTGTTCAGCCGACGCTATCGCTCTCAAGTTCTATGTGGTCAGATCGGTGAGTCCGACATCCACTGTTGTACTAGCAGAGGAAGGATAGGGAGGATGCTGGACATAGGTTATGATGGGAGGATGTGTTAGTTAGTACTGTTGGGGGTTTAGTATTCCTTGATTCCGAGTTAGTGGTAGTAGGCACCCTTCCTTGTACATGATTGATTAAACTAATGTAAAGATAAAGATAATGATGTGAAATCGAAAAGAACTAATTGTTAAATAACTGAGAATGTTGAAGTAATTGTACTATATATATTATGTTGTTCTTCTACATGGGGGTAAATACTACTATTAGTTAGTAGGTATGCATAGGCGGGATGGGGTTTGTCTATAGTACATTTATGATCTGTGCATACGCTGGCCACGCATGCACACCTTGCACATGTACACTAGTATCGATATACAAACACTTAACATATTGAATACATGTATAAGTTGTCATAAGTAATTAAGTTAATCATGCATTGACTGAATTCAGATAATGGATATAAAGTTATCTAAGATGTGTAAGACAAGTCAATTAAGCTATGCATTACTCGTTGGTAAACATTGTGATATACAATTGAGACAAGTGTCATCAGTTAACATTGTCGTCTGAGAATTGTTGTAAATAAGGTAATGGTACTGTCTAATTAATTAGCAAGGTTATTCAAGCACTTAAGGGTGCTTTGTTTAGAAGAACGACGATGCTATATAGATGTTAGGGTACTCATGTGATAAACAAATGATGTAAAAGACATCTTTATTAAATTCACCATTATTATTACCTTATGGGGATTTAATTAATATTATTACTTCAAATTTATTTTAAATATTACACCCATGTCATAACAATTGCAAAATAGATAAAATGTAAATATTGATTAATGAATGATTAGAATGTGATTATTTCACATTTCTAAAATTAGACATAATAGGATAACAATTTTTGGAATGAACGTGATGTTATGGAAAATGGGTTATTACTATTTAATTATTCAATATGAATCGTAGAATTTAAATCTCAAGATAAGTGATCTCGACGAATAAGGTAGACCCTTAAGACATGCCATGTCCAAGTGGAAAGGGGTCAAATATTTATATAATATTTTATTAAATACCTTAATAACAATAAATACAAGGTTTACTGAAAAGACTTGTAATTAATAAACCTTGTCCCGAATGGATAACCTTTGGGTGATAATTCCCACCGTAATAAATACTTACGACCGTCAATCCAAAACCAAATAAATTTTCCATGAGAGTAATTAATTATACATTTTTATAATGAGACGTGGATGAATGAACTAGGGAAAGGAGTAAATGTTTGAGGGGCTCGAGAGGGGGAGTTTGGGGCGGTGGAGTAAGCCCAAGGTCTTCTCGAGGATGGACATGTATATAGAGGGGGAGAAGGTTGAAGGTGAGGGGAGGTTTTTTTTTGTTTGGGGGAAGAAAGAAGTTGGGAGAACAGAAAGTTTGGAGAACATAAAGGTATTGAGAACAGAGGAAAACACTGCTCTCGGGATTATCAGATTGTGGGCTCGGGGGCTTGGAAATCCTTTGATTTCCAAGGGCCAGCAAGATAATAGCTTGTCGGTAGGGTGGACACTTCATTTTGGCTGTCTAAGGGGTTATACAACCTGCTACAACCTACGGTTAGCATCAGCATCAGGTAATTTCCTTGTTATTTACGTTATTCGATTATTATGCTAAATCTTACTGTAAACATGCATAACTTGCTATTTACTGATTTACTAAGTTGTGAAACATATTCTTATGCTGGAACATGATTGTTGAAAAGAAAATAATGATATGTTTGTTTATTTTAAATTACGAATGTAAGGTTGAGGGAAAACACGACAGTACACTAAATATCATTTAGGCACATAGTAATTGTTAGAAATTTACTTCCATACACTTGATAAAGTTTAATACGTAGAAAAATTTACTCTGAAATTTTACTTAGTGCTCTGCTGTAAAAACCAGAGCACTACAGAGAACACATCGTCGTAGTACATCATCTGATCCCAGTTTATAGAGAAATCCATTTATTGTAGTATATGGCGCAGCTTTCATTGCTAAAATCTTCCTTTTCTTTTCACGCATTCCTTCTGGAGCTTGTCCTTCTTCTAGGAACTGAGTAATCTCTACTAAGTCTAATGGAACAACTTCAATTCTAATAAGTGAGCATCGGGTAAATCATCCTCAATTCCAGTTGGTTCTTCACCTGTGTCTATCAGGGAACAAATGGTCGGGTCTGGAATTTGCTTTACCTGGTTGAACTATAACTTCAAACTTAGATTCTTGGAACAACAGTAACCATGAACATATTCTTCTATGGTGTAGGGGTTTTTTGACCAAGTATTTAAGGGCTTGATGATCTATATAGAACACAAAAGGATTGGTGAGTAGATAATGACGGTATTTCTGGAGTGCAAATACCATTCCCAATGCTTCTCTCTCAGTTGTCGAATAGTTCCTCTCTGCCTTATTTAATTTTTTTCTACTGTAGGCATTAGGGTAATACATTCCACAATCTCCAGGTTGAGTCAGGATTGCACCGATTTCTATTCCAGAAGAATCAATATGTACATGAAATTTGATCGACTAGTTTGGAAATCTTAAGATGGGAGCTTCGACTAGTTTTCTTTTTAAAATGTCGACAATGTAGCGCATTCATCTATCCACTAGTATTCTTGATCTTCTTTAAGCAACTCTTCTAACGGATTTGTCATGTCAGAGTAGTGACAGATAAATTTTTTGTAATAGTCTGTATTCCCTAGCAACACTCTGACTTGTTTGGAGTTAACTGGAGGTTTCAGGTCAAGAATTACTTTAATTTTTGTGAAGTTGACCTTTATACCTTCTTTACATACGACATGTCCAAGTAGGATTCCTATTGGAGTGGCGAATATGTATTTCTTGATATTTAGTGACAGTTGGATTTGTCTTCATCTTTATAACATAAGTCTTAGCCATTTGCAATGTTCTCTCAACATAGAATAGATCGTCCAATTGTCAAAATATATGGCCATGGTTTTGTAGATATATTCTTGGAAAGCTTTGACAACTATTCTAGAGAACACAGTTGGTGCATTCTTCAATCCAAATCGCATTACTTTATATCCAAATTATCCAAATTTGCATACAAATGTGGTCTTCTTTTGCTCTTCTTTGTCAATCGATACTTGATTATACCCGAAAAAGCCTTTCGTGAATGAATAACATTCATTTCCTGCAACTTCATTAATAATTTCATCAGCAAATGGTGTCGAAAATGGATCTGTAAGCATTACCTTGTTGAGTTACCTGAAATCAACACAAATTCGTAGTCATGTCGGGTTTTGCTTCTTAGTCTATACAACCATTGGTCTTTCCCACTTCGATTGATCAATGGGATAGATAATTCTGGCGGCAAGCATGTTGTCTATTTCTTCCCTGACTATTTCTTTGTATTTATATGCGAGCTTGTATGGTCTCTTCTTGACTGGTTTTGCATCTAGTTTGATGTTGATCTTCATTTCTCCCATTTCCTCGACAAATCATTTTAGATATTTATAATCTCATGCAAAGACATCTTGGAATTATTTTAATAAGTTTGTAATATCCGTTGTTTGTTCTTTGTTCCAATAATTTCCTATCTTATCCATTTTGGGTCTATCGTCGTTAGATATATCTAGTTCTTTGATCTTAATCTATGCATCCATCCATTCAGGTGCTCTGGTTTCATTGATCTGTCACTCACCTTCTTTGAATTGTGTAAATTTTGGGGGGAAATGTGCTTCCGTCATCCTTTCGAGATCAATTTTTTCTAAATATTTAACATTAAATACTGATCTAACCAATTTTGATGTTCTCGTTTCCATTGGAAACTTTCCCTTTTTTTTTGTCTGTTTCCATTTGTATTCTTTTCGAGTGCTGAAGTTGGGTCGACTTGATATTGTTACATGCAACAATTTGTCGATCAAGTCATTTTTTTTCTGATGATATTTTGCTACTTGATGGCTGTAGGAAGTTTTTCACTTGATTGCTTGAGTCTATTAATAGATTGTCCTACAGAGAAAACGTAAAATATTTGATGAAATTTTCTCTTAATTGTTTCCAAATAAATGTTTCTCCTCTTGCTTCTTCCATTTTATACTATTTGTTTGGTAAATCGTCAAGTGTACTTGGGAAAAGGTGTGGCCAGGTTCTTTTGTCTATGTATCCTAATATTTTCCATTCTTTTTCGTAATTATCGATATGCTTTTTAGGATCTTGGTCTTGTGTGAAAATCAAAATATTTGCTTGTGTCATGAGTTTTCTTCCTTAGAATCTTTCAACAAAGTATGTCGACGCTATAGTCCAAGTCTGAAGTCTCGAGTGATGTGTATCCCACCATCTTTCAGCTTGAGTGAAGGTTTCGACCAAACTCTAAAGTCGACCTTGTTCTCCTATATTCTTTGATACATCCTTGAAATGGGATGAGGGTGATTCTCGTTCTTTGTATCTCAAAAGTGGAACACCCGACGACTCGTTTCTCACCGGTGCGAGTGTCAGATATTCTCTGATTTTTATTTCTAAAATCTTCAGAATGATGGAGATAGAAAAATAGTGTTGGATTGTCTTTTTGGGGATAACTTCAATCGTCTGATATTCCCGTGCTTGTAATTCATAATTATCCATTTTCCTGTCGTAGAATTTAGCATCTGAATTATATCCTTCTGCTGAAGGGTTTCTGAGGTGGATCTCTCCTCGTGTGTTAGGCTCAGTATAGTCTTCATTGTTTGTTACTTGATATAATTGTCAAATGTCAACGTTGTCATCGATAGGTTCTATCCGGGGCTATCCTTGCGATGGGTAAATTGGCACAATCACTTTCTTCCCATTACCTTTGAGTTTTATCCTATCTTTGTCGAGTGATATTGAAGCTTTCATTTTTCTTCCCCATAGTCATCCAACTAGTGTAGGAAAGGAACTGGAACCTTCTTTTGGTTTGATAATTTCAAAGTCAAATTGTGTTTTTATGCCCTTGATGGATGTGTCGACATTTTTCCATACCCCAATTGGTTCAATCAGTCCTTGGTCAACTAATTTTAGATAGATGCCTGAATCGTGTAGTTATGTTCGACCAAGATGTTTCCAAGTGTCTTTAGTCATGATATTTTCTTTTGATCTGAAGTCAAGGACGACTTGTCAAACAGAGTATCCTTCAATTTCTAAGTCGATAAGTGGGTTTGCACCATTTTTATCTCTTTGACTTAGTCGACATATATTTTTAGTTTTTTTTCTTCGACAGATTTACTTTTAATGTTGTGCATCAGATCTATAAACTTTGCGACAGCTTCTTCCTTGGTTATTAAATTGATGAGGTCATTAATAATTATTTTTTGAGATTCGTCATTATCTTCTTGGGATTCTAATTCTTGAAAAAAATTTGCAACATTATTATATAAGTGCTTCTGTTCAATTGGATTAGAATAGTCATCTTTACTTTTTATTTTGCTAATTTGCGGATTATCAACACCAATTTTAGTTCCTTAATGAGTCACAATCTGAATATTCTTAGTTTTAACAATATCAGACTTTGAAACACTAGAAAAGATGTTAATATTCTTTTTATTAGTAATATTTTCAAGTATGGTGGAGAAATACTCCAAGAAGTGATCACCCACCCCACACTTCGTACAGAATTTGAGATATGTCTGATATTTGAAGGGACAGTTTGACGTAAAGCACTGCAATCGTCAACGTGGTCGAGGGTCGCGATTTCCAATGTTTTGTCCATGACATTGGAATCCTCCTCTTCGATTGAAGTTTTCATTTCTTTTATCATATCGCCATCAGTCGTTCATGTTGTTTCTATCATTTCTCTGGTCGACAACATTGGTTTGATAAACTGCATGATAATTCCATTTATTCTTTAAATTTGAGCTACATTCTGTCGTGGACTGATATTTCACATTGCATATGGTGCACCATCGAGCTTGATGATTCATGTTGTATGAACAATATTTCGTTGAATGCGAGTCGTGTCCTTGGCAGATGTCATGGAAACTTTTTGTTTGTACAAAACGAGCATCCTGTCATCGATCATCTTGTCGACAATAATCTTTCGTATGGCTAACTTTTGAGCATTTTGTACACTATAGATCGGCTCCTCGCATACTGATTTCATGAATTTATTTTTGCATATTTTCCATTTTTTCTTCGATGCGGCGATCGATGGGAGCTATAGGATAGCCATCATCCATTTCTATTTGTAATGCTTTTGTCAATACATCTTCATATGTAGTAAAATCAATGAAACAGATGTGCACTCTAATTTTCTGTATAAGTCTAGCCATGAACCATTGGACCAATAAGGATTCTTCAATATCGTGCTCAATCTGGCTCAACAAATATTTAAATATTTTATCGTAGTCCCTAACAGTCGCTGTTGGATTTTGAGTTGTGGTTTTCAACTTTTTGGCAGCTAGATATTTTTCATCAGGGGTCTTGAAGAAACACATAAATTGTTGTTATATCTGAGCCTTTGATGCAATAGGTGTCCTTTCTTTATAAGTGATGTACCATGTAAGCACTCGTTTTGGAAGGGCACCAGCAAATTGTGTCATTTTTCGATCTTCACTAGAAATAACATTGGCTTCCCATATTGATGCACAAACAAACCAATGCCTTCTTGGGTCTTCATCACCTTCATAGAAAGGAAGGTGTGTCGTTATGTGTGCCATATCTGCTGGGAATTCAAATTCTAAGCTCGAAGGTGGTGATGGTGGATTATTTTCGGTGGCAAAAACGCTCTTACACTTGTTTTTGACAAGTACTATTTCTTGATGTGCACTGACAGGAGTTAATGCATGTTCTTCGCTTTCGACAAAAATATTACTAGTCGGTTCTTGGTCAGTTCTTAGTTGTCAACTTTCTTCGACAGCTTCTGTCGATACCTAGGTAAATTTATGTTCTATCTGGGTTGTACTTCTTTTCGAGGATCCCAACTGACTCGACGAATCACTCAATCCTGGAAGTGGCTAGGGGGGCTTTTTCTCACATCCTGAATAGAGTAGATAAAGACTCCAATTGGAAAACTCAGGTTGAAAAGTAACCCAATTCCCTTCTTGTAGTCAATGGATCAATAATTTATCAACCTTGTTACCTTCATAATTCTGTCAGCTTCAGATACTATATTGGCCAGCGTGAAGTCCTAGATATTCTTCAACAATTTATTGTAGTTGGGCACTATGATTCAGATGTAATGGGGAATGCGTAGTTATAACCTCGGGTATACTCACATGGAGAGCTCTACCATGCTCCATCTACTGGTATTCATCCATCGGTAACATTGGTTCATCATCTCCCTCATCCTGTCGAGCTCGACTTGACCCTGGTAGATTTCCTACTACATCTGTCACTATACCCGACCTTTTTTTTCTGGAGCACACTAGTTTTCTCCCTAATTTCTTCACGCCTCTTCCTCCTCTTTTCTCGTTCAATATTTTGGATATCCAGAGTGCTTTTGTGGATCATTATTCTATCATTGTCAAATTTTTGGGATTTCTCACTGCTAGCCATATCCTGTTTTCATTTGTCGACCATTATTGATCTACTCCATCTGGAACGTGGTTGGCTACCCTTCCACTGCCGACCCGAAATCTATTTAGAGAAATAGGGTGGTGCAACAATTCATTTGCTCAAAAATTATTCCCACTTTCTCTCTTTCACGAATCATTCCCACTTGCTTTGTTTTTCTTCCCAGTTCATGTTCGGGGGCGGTGGTAACAACAGTGGTCGAGGTTAGACAATATACGTTGCTCCCTTATCGATCAAGAATTTAAAAAAAAGCGTCAGTAGAGAACAAATAAATTGTTCGGTAAGGTCATTATAGAACCTATGCTTCACGTTATCGACAAATAATCGCTCCTCAATCGCACACTCTTCACAAAACTCGTCGGCAATTCTTTCGCACCATTTAGATAAATTTGTGCGGCCTCCTTTGTTTAGTTTTGTTAGCAATTGTCTATATTTTTCATCTGCCCATATTTTCATCTAGAAGCTTCTGCAATGCGAACGACGCAGACTCAACGAACTTTTAATGTGTTTTAGAAAAGAACTTCTCCCTTGCTTGAGCGATAGTCAACTTGTTTCTTCTAGCATAATTTTGTAGCACGGGGGCTTCACTAGAAGGCAATATAATATCATGTTCATTGATATTGCGATATTAAATATTCATGAAAACCTAAAAATTATATTGCTTATATATTAAGGGGCAAAGGGTTTTTTTTATTTAATGTAACAATACAAAAATACTTTGGGGTCTTTTTTATATGGGCGGGTTAACAAATATCTGCCAAATAGAGATGGAGGGATCACGACCGGATGAGAAATGGGTTTGAGGAAAGGCTCGGGCTTACTAGTACGCAGGGAAATCACGTCTTGAGGCATGCTTGAGGCCAGGGGTTTCGTGGTGAAGTGGGTTTCCAGTCGATCATAGTCGAGAGACAGTGGTCATTGACAGCTAATTGTTACCAATAGCCTTGGGAGGCTCTAAGCCTCCAGGGACTATTATAGGCCCTCGATAGGTCTTGGGGGCTTGAATACCCAACCAATTGTGCCTATTACAGAACTTTGGAGGTTTAGTCAGCCTCCTAGATCTTGTTACAGGCCTTGGGGGCTTGGATACCTAGCCCACAACAGGCTTAGTCAGCGATTGGGGAACTGCAACATGCAATCTAAATGTTGTACTATGTGCATTGGCTCTAGTGACATACAAGAAGTGATCTCCTATCTCTTCATTAGACCATTAGATGTTGCAAATCATAATGATATGTGGTTGAGTAATTGCATTGTGGGTGAAGTAATGTGCATCCACAATATACATCGAAAGAAGCAAGTTGCATTGTAGAATGCATGTTGGGTAATAAGAGGGGTATCATATCAATATACTAGGTAGAAATATAAAGGGGTATAAAAAATGTTAACGAAAAAATTGATACATACAATATCTAGTGAAAATAGGGTTTTTTTTTAAATTGGGAAGGCATATTGGGAGGGGGTTAAAAAAACGATTTTGGAAGGTATTTTCCAATATTTAGTGAAATTAGGGGTATTTTTTCATATGCCACGAATGAACGCGCTATGATAGCGGTTTATTGAGTGAAGCCCCTGTGTTTTGCAGATAGTTTGCTATATTTCTCTCCCACCATTCCTTTATCTCATGTTCTAATATCATTAGATCATGCTCATTATCATCCTATGCATGTATCACCGGCAATAGAAACAATGTTGTAGTCAAGTGGATTGCATAGTTACCAGCAATACATGTTATAGAATAAGCAAGAAAATAGATAGATATGACCACAAGATAAGTAATGAAGGTAGAGTCAACACATCTTTAGATTACTCATAATAAGTACAAAAGTGCGTTACAATGTCTTAGTGCTTCTCATGTATCCAGATATCTGGCCTATATATATGGTTTACAGACGGTTACATAACGACCTGTCAGTTCAGTAACCGAATCATCATGTAGTGGCTGACACAATGGTTCAACATGTTCTACGAAGTGGTCGAACGGAGGACCTAGTCGGGCGACCGACCTAGGCTCCTCCAACAATTATGCTTCACTCAAAGTCCACATTTGAGGAAGGGTCGACCAATCGTTCCTTTGGATTATGGATGGCCTAAAGTCCACATTTGAGGAAGGGTTGGTTGATACATCCTTTAGATGATGGTTGGCATGAATTTCACATTTGAGGAAGGGTCAATTGATCCTTCCTCTAGATGATGCTTGTCCCTAGATGCACATTTTAGGAAGGGTTGATCGAGCCTTCCTATAGATTATGCTTGAACACATTTGAGGAAGGGTGAACCAATCCTTATTCCAGATGATGCTTGACCCATGGTCCACATTGGGGAGTGGTAAGTGGATCCTTCTTCAATATGATGCTTGAACCAAGGTTCAAATTGGAATAAGAGTCAATCGATCCTTCCTCTAGATGATTCTTGAGCCGATGTCTACATTTGAGGAAGGGTTAGTCGATCCTCCCTCTAGATGGTGCTTGCCCCAAAGTCGATATTTGAGGAAGGGTTGGCCAATCCTTCTTCTAGATGATGCTTGAACCTAGGTCGACATTTAAGAAAGTTTTGATCAAGCCTTCCCCTTGATGATGCTTGACCCCAAGTGCACATTTGAGGAATGGTCGGATGATCCTTCCTCTAGATGATGCTTGACCCAAGGAGAACAATTAAGGAAGGGTCGGTCGATATTTCCTCCAAATGATGGTTCACCCCATGTATAAATTTGAGGAAGGGTCAATCGATCCTTACTCGTGATGATCCTTGATATAACTATGATGTCACCTTATGTGATGGCATCACTATGGGATCACCATGCATCAAGATAATGGGAAGGGAGTATTGGGAATTCCCACTGATCAATATATTGAACTAAAATGATAAGGTGATTTAGTATAACTCCCAAACAAAAACGGAGATGAGGTGGTACTTTACACCTACCGAAAAAGAGATACTGCAAAAGGAGACTGAGATCCTACAAATCCCCCCTCAAAACACCATGATATTTGTTTAATACTCTTATATATGTATGCATCATGTGAGTAAGAATGCCAAATAATAGTCATTAATATATGTGCATCCGATGATAATATATGGCTCAAAATCCATAGTACCTCATGTCCATGTTGCTTGGGTAGGGTCGTCAAGTAGATCAAATACCTCAATTTTATATGAGGAAATACCCTTCCAAGTATAACCTCATGGTATAACCCTAATGATTCTTACACATTCATAGATAACATCCTTGGTAAACTTGTTAGTGTAAATAAGAGACTACTTGGAAAAGCTACAATTGTAGCTTGATTCTTACACATTCATAGATAACATCCTTGGTAAACTTGTTAGTGTAAATAAGAGACTACTTGGAAAAGCTAGAATTGTAGCTTGATTCTCCGTTGAGGCATTCTCTTGTTTATGAAAACTGCATTACATAAAGGTCTCACTAATTTACAATTTTATGGGGATTCTGAGTTAACTCTCATATGGATAATGGGTGAAAATCAAGTGCAAAACTATGGGTAGTTCAATCTTGCACACCAAATAAGGAAGGTTGCAACTCTCTTTTAGCATATCTCTTTTACTCATATATTTAGACAATTCAATGACCTTACAAACTCCTTATCAAATGAAATTATTTATGGAGTCCTCTCACAACTGTAAAAATATGAATATATAAATAGGACTCTAGTATCATCTAATACTAGCTCTATATATGAGCTCTAAGTAATTTGAATGCTTTGATACCTTTTTGTTTCATTGATGAAGTTTTTATTCTTTCAAACGGTTCTACCAATAGGAAGGATCTTCATCATCATTTTTTTGATATATAAATCTTAACTCTAGGATGGTTGGGTATTGTGCTAACCAACACTCCTACTCAATCCACCCCACACCTACCCTAAGGTGGTTGAAAAATTCATAAGGGAAGCATTGAGTAAACTGTGGGCACAACCTAAAACCCCCTCAACACACCATGATATCCATTCAACACTCATATATCTGAGTGCCTCATGTGAAGAATAATGCCCACTAATAGTCATTGAAATATGTGCATTTTATGATAATATATGGCACCACTGATGCCTTGGCCTTGGCCTGGAAGTTAAAAAACAGAGTGCTTAGAATGTCTTGTGGAAGGATTTTATATCTAGAATAACCACTAAAATTTTTGTATTTTGTATTAATAGTTAGTTAAGAAGAAAGTATAAGTGAAGTTGCTTATAAGACTTGACATGGAATTTCTAAAACATGGTAATTCTAAAACAATACTAGTAATTTCTTTTCAATAACATTCTTGAATTACTACTCAAAATATAGGTTTCATAAGAGTACTCTTCATAGCATTATTACTCAATTGAATAAGAATGCATGTAAATTTCTCTAAGCCATGTTTACAAAAAAAAAGGATTTGTTACTCTAATTTATTTCATTTTAGTTTTCCAATTTATTGTCTATTTTTTAACAAATATTGTTTTCTAGGCATACTATATATTATAATATTGTTTTCTAGGCATACTATATATTCATATATTGTTTTCTAGGCATACTATATATTCATATATTGTTTTCTAGGCATACTATATATTCATAGTGGATTACAGATTGATCAAGATTAGCTTTGTTCCTTTTTTTCTACTAATAGGTATTATTACATGATTTCATGATTTCTTGATTTCTTATAGAGATATAAGAATATTGCGAATGCTCCTCCTTGCTTAAAGTTGGTTAATGAGTTCAAAGTTGCAATTATGTTAGGAACCCGTGTCAACCCTTCTCTTTACTTTGTTAGTATATTGTTGTTGGATGCATATGCTTTGTAAATCGTCATGTGAGTATATTGTATTATCCCACATTGTTAGTATAATGTTGTTGGACGCATATTATTTGTAAGTCATCCTCTGAATATATTGTATTATCCCATTGTATTATATGCTCCATGGTATTGATCATTGTTGGGCCTGGCCCAAGTGGGGAATTTTGAGCAAGAAGGATTTTTGGAACTGCGGAGCTGAGTGCAGTTCAGCTGGAATATTTTTGTATAAGTTTGGGGATGCTGTGAAGTTGCACACAGCGTAGCGTCGAAAGAGCTGCGAAGATCACTGCTGTGAGGTGACAGCACTGCGATGTGTCCAGTCTACGTGGATCCAGCAAAGCAGAGTGTTGGACGAAAGACGGCATAGATTCCGGTTAGACCATCGACGATCTATTTTTGGTAAAGATGCTCCAGGAGTACCAAGTGGTGGGTAGGAGCAAAGCGGAAGAAAGTGACTGGTCGCACATGCGAAAGATACCACTAACTGAACTAGTCGAACGAAACCGTTAGAGGAATAATGGGTCGGTGAAAGTGACCTGTTGGCATGTGTGCAACATGAAGGCCAATAGCGACGTGAGGCATGCGCTGAAGGAGGCCACTATGGAATATTCGCTACCAGAAGCCAGCAGTCCGGTTTTGGGGAAACCGTGACAGTTTTGTAAACCTAAGGGTTTTTTCCTTTGAATTGTAAAGACATGACCTATGGGCATGATCTATAAATAAGGCATTTTTGTATGGGAAAGGGTAACTGCAACTTTTGTTCTTCATTTTTGTATTGTACTCGTTACTGATTTGATAAATCTCTGTTGAGGAACATTTTGTAAAGGCTTTGCAAGTTGTGTGTGCAGAGGCCTGTTGAGAGAGAGAAGAGAGTCTACAGCTGAGTGCGCAGACAAAGAACTATTGTACCCTTCCCAAAAGACTAATAGAAAAACAGTTCTTGTGGACATAGCCTCCATTCGGGGGGTGAACCACGTTAAATCCTGTGTAGTGTTATTTTTTCCATTTTGCACTTATCTGTTTGCTTACGTTGAATGCTTGTATTCTCATTTACCAGTTGTGATGTTAATGATTTTATATGTATTTGCCATAGGAGGAGGATGGAAATAATATGTTAAGTGTTACGTGAATGAATGAATGTTGGATGCACAGTATATCATGTTTGTGAAAGTATCATTTTATTGAATAATCACAAGTACATGTAGAATTTGGATTGTGTAACCACGCAGTACCAGAAGCGCACAGTATTGTATGTTTTCATTTGCTTGCATCTGTTATAAAACTAAATAATCCCAGGCAGTAGATGAAGGGTTAAGTGTTAAGTGAAGTCTTTATTATCGGTTAAGTTTGTGAAGGAAGCATATAAGTCAGTTGCGTTGTCCCTTTATTTGCAGCCTATCCGAACCGCGCAGTTTGTAGATGCGCTGGTGGCGAAAGTATCGTCGCGTCTAGAAGTAAGGATCGCGACGCAGTCTATCGTCGCGCAGTCCTCAGTTCACAACGCAAGTCCTATAGTGCACTACGCAGTAGTCCTGTCAAAACAACTCATCACATCACTGTGGAAACCTGATTCCAAAGTGCCCCCATAGCTACACCTCAGGTTGTTCGCAGGCTAATGCCGAAAGAGCCGGTGAGAAGGGGTTTTGTTGGTTCCTTGAAACCACGAAGAACCTGGGTCTACATTGGAAACCTCCAGATCAGTTTATAAGCCAACAAATGGTTCCGTTGCCACGCTAAGAATACGTGATGAGTTGAAGCCGTGATGTGCGAAGTAGAAGAAGTTGAGCTGGTTGTCGACTTTTGGTATCCAGACAAGAAAGAAATCTGGGCTTGGTGTGACAAGACAGAGAGAGACTTCGCATGAAAGGAAAACAGACACCCACATCTTTTTGACATTCAGTGGTTGAATAAGTACCTGTGGAAATACATTCACAAAATATTTTGGGCATATTTTGGAAATGAGCTACACGAGTGGTTGTCCAGGCTCGTAGAACACAAAAACTGTATACTGCGAAGCGCACTGACCAAGTGGACATCGGAGCTTATTGAAAGGCTCAAAGCGTTAGATAGTCCGTTTGTACACGCAATCGACTTCTGGGTTGACAGCACACTACAAAGATTTGTGACGGAGTTCGCTGTTGACATGCTAAAGTCCTACATCGCAGTCGAGAGAGAGTTTTTCAAAGGATTCAGAGGCAATTACTTGAACAACCTCAGTTTATACATTAAAATGTTGTTAGCGAAGAAAGGCGTTTTTAGATTGTAGTAAAATTTTTGGAATCTGTAATGGTCAATAGCATTTTTAGTGATTCTGACGAAGAGACACATAACCTAAGAAGTGGGAAAAGATACAAATACACACCTAAGAAGAATTCTAGTGGATCTGGACTCCGTGTAGATATTGATTCAGAAGACGAACCTAATAGCCAATTCACACCTCTATCTTCCACATGTCATCCTATTACGCCACAGAATCCACCAGTTGTGAACACCTCACCTCTCACTACATAAACCCAACCAGTTCAGAACCCCACAGTCATGAACATTCAGCATAATACCACATTCATTTTTTCCGCGCAGAACACTACGCAGAACCCTCCACCACCTAGAAGAAACATGAATGAGGACATTAAGCTGCCGATATTTAAAGGAATGGGTCTAGAAGATCCCGATCAGCACTAGTTTCTATGTGAATCCGTTTGGAGTGTTAAAAAGTATAGGACAATGCTGTTAAGAAAGCACAACTTGTCACCACCTTTAGAGACAAATCCTTGCATTGGTTCATGAAATACTCACAGGGATAGCCGAGAACCCTGGTAGAAATCAAGGTTGCACTCTTAGCAGAATTTAAGAAGCCAAAGTCAGAGTCGCAATGTATAACAGAATTGAAAGAGATCAAACAGAAACCTAATGAAATAGTTTAGGAATTTGATCATAAATGTAAGACCCTGTTGGACGAAGTAAGCTTCGTTATAGCACCGCATTAGCACAAGGAATGGTTCATAGCTGCGATGTTGCCCCATATTAGACATCCATTGATGCAACAGAAGGTGGCTTCGTAGGCTGAATCCTTGGAAATCACGATGAAGTTGGAGGCTTCACCGATTGGAGAAAGTAGCACTGGGATGTCTCAGATTCAAAACCAGTTGGCTACCCTTACACTACAATTGCAGGATATCAAGAAAGGAAAGAAAGAGAGACAAGAAGTTTGGTGTATAGGTTGTAAGGGAGGAGGACACACTAAGGATCATTATCCTTTATTCCAAGAGTTCCTTAACATGGGTGGACCAAACCCATTAAACCCAAACCCAGGGCCATGGTGTGAAATTTGCAGAACCAGAGGACACCGGCCAGAAGACTGCCACATGATACAGAAATATGTAAGAACGCCTAAAAATCTATATTGTAATTTTTGTAAATCAGTAGGGCATGATGAGGCCAATTGTTGCGCATATGAGCTCATGGTAGAAAGAAAGAAAGATATTGAACATATGTATGGAGGAATGTACAGAGTCCAAGAAGAGACTCCGCAGAAATAGAATAATGGCCAACCTGATCAGGGAGCATGCAGAGGCCGTGGAGGATACCACGAAAGAGGAAGGAATAACAGCCCAGTGCAAGGACGGGGTCGAGGTCAAGTAATCTACTATAACGTCTGTGGCCAAGAAAACCACGTATCTAGAGATTGTACCAACCCATGCACCACATGCAGTTATTGTAGTTCATTTGATCATGCTATTGAAGACTGCCCATTGTTAGAGGTATAAATGCAAAAAAGGAAGAGGCCAGAGGCGCCGACACCAAACATCTAGTTGATTGTAGCAAAAATGAGACCTGCGGATCCAAGTATCAACGTAGTGACGTGAAGTGGCACTACGACAGGAAGAGACAGAGGAGCAGAATCTTCGATGTCTGGAGACTTCAACACTAGACAAACTCCCCTTGAAACAATATGGATAAGGAAGGCTCCTGGGAAAGCACCTCCTTTCGAATTGAAGAAAAACAAAGAAACCTTTGAAGAAGCGCGGGATCTCTTCAAAGAACCAGCACCTAACTCACCGATAATCCCACTGCACAGTGAAATACTGCATATAGAAGATATGCTAACTGCTTATGATAGAACGAGCATTGTAGCAAAGACAGGCACCTCTGTTGCGCAATTCCTCAGGAGCTGTATGAATTTGCTGAAGAGTCCCAATGCTATCACAGAATTGCAGAAACTGTTAGATCATTATGAACCGCCAAGTGGAAGTGAAACTACCGATAGCGCAGTTCACCACATTAAGAAACACAAGAGAACAGGGAGAGAAATGAGGCTCAGTGCCCAGATAGGAGACTATGAAATGGATGAGATCATCCTTGATCTGAGATCTAAAGTAAATGTCTTAACTAAATAGACATGCAGGCAGCAGATGGGGAGACCAATGCTGTTATGGTCACCTATCCAGTTGAGAATGGCCAACCAGGAGAAATTCATACCCTTTGGACGGTTAGCCAACGTGGTTGTTGACATTGATGGAGTGCAGAGCTACACAGATTTTGAGGTTATCGAGATTGTGGATGATAGTCAGCTATTTCCTGTGCTGTCGGGAATTGATTGGGCTATCGATAACCTCATCATCATAAACCTGAAGACAAAGAAGATGTTCTTCAAAGGAAATCATCTCAAGGAAATCGCACCACTGGACCCTACAAACGAAGACAGATACAGTGAGCCGATTCAGGAGGAATCCAGAGCTCAAGATTTGGACCGACTGTACAAGATGACTGCGAACCAGGAAAATTATATTAATCCTACTGCAAATGGTACACTCAGCTGGAGATGCGGCAGTTATTGCATCTCAAACTCTGACGCAAAATTGGAGAATTGGAAAAGTCACATGCATGAAGTATCAGCAAGGAGATGCGCACACATCACAAAGTCGCTACACTAGATTGGAAAGGAGGTAAAACCAATTCCCAGCTATGATGGTTTTTCCAATGTTTATTCCTTTATCAAAGAATATACTGTAGCAATTGCATATGAACATCGCTTACCAGCACTAGATATAGCACTGCGCGAGACACCTGCTAGATGGTGGGCTGCGCATAAGCACACATTGACCACGTGGGATCAGTGCAGAATCAAAATGAAGATCAGATTTGCTGACAAGGTTACCCTACCCTTTGAGAAATATAATGGACACACAGATCCAAGATAGCATATTGAGGTCTGTTCACAAGAATGGGAGGAAAGACCAAAGACAGAATGGGTGCACCTGTTTGTGCACACACTAGAGGAAGAAATTCTGAAGAAATGGTACCTAGACCTGGAGTTGCATAGAGGAACCACAGATTGGGCCATGTTGAATGCGAACTTCCAAAAGGACTTCAGTTTTGAAGATGAGGGCCTGAACATAAATGAAGCTTTGCATCTTATTAAGGAAAGAATATACAGACCAGACTACACACAGAGAAACATGACACTAGGAGAATTCTTTGGAGCTGATAGTGTGCCTACTAGCTTGCAGCAGGAATGGGCCAAACAAAAAGAGCATGCTATGGAATGTTATAACTTAGCTCAAGAGGCTGAAGAACAAGACGAAAATAATGAGGAGGACCCGCGCAACATTAAGATACCTGAGTCAGAAGGTGCACGTGAGGTAGAGGGACCTTCGCTGGAAATTCCAGACATGAGCGGACCTGTGAAAACGAAGAAAGTGAACATTGGCACTAGCGAAGAGCCAAAGTTCGCATCTATTGGCGACTACTAGGATGATGAGACTATTGCAGAGATTGCAGATAGATTACATGAATATCAGGAGTTATTCCCTACTAAGTTTACAAAGATGAAGGGCATTTTGGGGGACTTAGGAGTTATGAAAATACCTCTTAAGCCAGGCACGAATTTTGTTAAGCAAAGGCCATATAGACTGAACCCGTGATACAAAGAACGAGTCAGGTCATAACTTGATAAGATGCTCGATGCAGGGATCATTGTTCTCGTTGAAGAATCTGAGTGGATAAGCCCTATGGTTGTCCAAGATAAGAAGACAAAAGGTGAGATCAGAATCTATGTGGATCTCAGAAAACCGAACGATGCCTCAATCCATGACCCATTTCCTACCCCTTTTGCTGATGAGGTGCTTGATAACATTGGAGGAAATGAGGCATACTCATTCACGGATGGGTTTTCCGGATATCATCAGATCACGATTGATCTAGAAGATAGACACAAAACTACTTTTGCTACAGAATGGGGGTTGTTCCAATACACAATAATTCCATTTGGTCTGAAGAACGCACTTGCCATCTTTTCTGGAGTTATCGTCGCAGCATTCAAATATTTCATGCATAAGTTTTTAGAAGCTTATTTTGACGACTTGACTGTGTTCGAACTGCTGAAGAACCATTGTGCGAACCTCAGAATGATGCTGGAAAAGTGTAGACAGCATCAGATCTCCTTGAATCTGAAGAAGTGTGTTTTCTGTGTTCCCTATGGGATTCTACTGGGACACGTATTCTGTAAATAGGGTTTTATGGTTGATCCTGCGAAGATCTCAGTCATTGTAAACTTTCCCAATCCAAATTCAGTCAAGCAGTTGCGCACTAAATTGGGGCATACCGGCTATTACAGGAAATTTATAAAGGGTTATAAACAGATAACCGCAGCAATGGAAAAGTTGTTGAAGAAAGATGCAATGTTCATCTGGAAAGCAGAATGTGAACAAGGCTTTGATACATTAAAAGAGAAGATGGTCACTGTGTCGATCCTCACTTTTCCATACTGGGAGAATACATTCCATGTACATGTTGATGCATCATGCATAGCGCTGGGGGTTGTTTTAGCACAACCTAGAGAGGGAGGTATTGACCATCCCATTGCATTTTCGAGCATGAAGCTCTCATCTACAGAAAAGAATTACACCACTACTGAGAGAGAAGGCCTCTCTATGGTATTTATGCACTGCAGAAGTTTAGGCACTACATGCTTGGTGTACACTTCCTTATGTTTACGGACCATTCTTCTTTGAAATACCTGGTCAATAAGCTAGTGTTAGGAGGGCGAATATGCCGATGGTTATTACTCTTTCAGGAGTATGACTTTGAAATAGTTGTTAAGCTTGGCAGATTAAATTTGGGACCTGATCATCTGTCAAGAATCGAGTCAGGAGAAGAGCCTACAAACCTTGAAGACAATCTACCTAATGCACAGTTGTTGGCTATACAGATTGCTGATGATTATTACAAAGATATCATATATTTTCTGACTACTGGGTTAGCACCCGTAGAGTTCACTACACAGCAAAAGAAGCAGTTGGTAGTGCGAGCAACAGACTTCACCATTATCGCAGGTCAATTATATAAACTAGGACCGGATGAAGTACTGCGGAGATGTGTATTGGAGCATGAGAAGCCATTTATATTGATTGATGCACACTTAGGAGCAGCAGGAGGTCACTACGCAAGGGGGGCTACTGCGCAGAAGATATTGCGCGCAGGGCTATGATGGCCTACGATCCATAAAGACTCAAAGGAACATTGCCAGAGATGCGATGTCTGTCAGAGGATAGGAAGACCATCAAGAAGGGAAGAGATTCCATTGAATCCCCAGTTGACATTACAGGCATTTGAGAAATGGGAAATGGATTTTGTGGGACCTATAAACCCACCGGGAAAACGAACTGGTGCGAGGTACATTATTACTACAATTGATTACCTCACCAAATGGGTAGAAATGAAACCAGTGAAGGACTACAGCGCAAGTACTCCCGCGTAGTTCATTTATGAAGACATCCTTACAAGGTTTGGATGCTCGAAGATTTTAATGAGTGATCAAGGAACTCATTTCCTGAACAAAATTATTGAGGCATTGACAGAAGAGTTCCACATTCATCATCAGCGCAGTACGCCATACCATCCTCAAGCGAATGGAACTGTTGAAGCATTCAATAAAGTATTGGAGAATGCACTAACCAAGGTATGCAATGTGAATCGGGGTGACTAGGACCTGTGCGTTCCCGTTGTTTTATGGGCATACATAACCACATGCAAGAATATGACTGGCCATACACCTTTTAGGATGGCCTATGGATAGGAAGCAATAATGCCAATGGAATACATTGTTCCCAGCTTGATAATAGTTGCTTTCACAAGCACGGAAGATCGCGACGCACTTTAAGAAAGGCTTCTACACTTGGTTGGTCTATAGGAGGATCGGTTCATCGCAGGCTTTCACCAACAAGTGCAGAAAGAAAGAGAAAAAGCATGGCATGATCGCCACATCAAGAACAAGTCTTTTTAGGTAGGTGATCTAGTCCTCCTCTAAGATAGCAAGTTTATGAAGTTTCCTGTAAAGTTTAAAATGCATTGGCTTGGTCCATATACTGTTGTACATATTACTAATGGTGGCGTAGCTTAGTTAGCCACATTAGCAAGAGATAACTTGCCCGACCTAGTCAATGGGAGCAGACTAAAACCCTATCGGGATAGTCTTGCTTCGCAGAACCCTTGATGATCAGAAATAAGGAAATTTCTAAGTGCCAAGTACAATTGAAAGTAGGCACTGGAAATGGGAAAGAGTTTGTACATAATGTATGATGAGTAACATGTATATACCGCGTAGCACTGTTAAGATGTGTTGCTGCGTGAAAAAAAAAAAAGAGAAGGTCGCGCAGTTGCATAGTTCAAAATGTGACTGCAATGATGAAGATGAACGAGGGAAGAGACTAAGTTCAGAAGCAAGAAGTCAGGCACCCCGAAGTTACTGTGCAAGAGTAATGATGACCTGTTGCACAGTTTGACACAACACTGCAGAAAAATAGACATTATAATGTCGGTCGAAAATGTGGCCATTACATAGTACTTTGCCAACGACCGCTTGGGAATTTAACACATAGATAACCATTCTGAACGAGTTTATGAAGGAAAGGACTGAGAGATCTGCCAAATGTGGCCAATGGATACTGCATTTAATGCTTATCAAGTCGTTAAAGGGAGTAGAGGGGGTCTGCTGTGCCTATAAATAATGTTGTATTCAGACTCGCGGGCGTTACCAAACACAGAGAATTTTCTTGCGAGCACTACTCTGTGAATTATTTTCAGCATGCTATCCAAAACCCTGTGAGATTTATCCAGTGAATGTCCAAGAAGTCCTTTAGTAAAGTATAGTTCATGGTCCAAGAGACTATTAAGGTGTTCCAGTACAGAGGGATCGAAGGGTTAATGAGAACCAATGCCAAGAAGGTCATCTTAGAACCAGAACAAGCTTCAAGAAGATCATCGAGGCACAGTCCAACAATGCAAGACAAAGGCAAAGATATAGTAGGGAAGAGAATGAAGATACCAAAGATGAGTTCGTTGGTACCGAAGCCGCCGATAGCTGACAAGGAAATACCTTTGACAATGACCCTGGATTATATCTCAGCGTGTGCACTGGATGCACCGGTCTTCAAGCTCATGAAGAACGCCAAATATGACATCCCGCTGTCGCCCATATCAAAGCATGTCGAGGTAGATAAAAATTTGCTGAGTAAGATCCGAGAGTGTAAGTGGGGGGATTAAGATCTGCTTCAGATGCAGAAAGAAAACAATGAACTGAGGTTCCCACAGTTCCAACCCGACCAGTACATGTACTGGAAGAAAGATTTGAAGGAAGAACTCACCTTGGTCACGGAAAGCTGGTTATCGGTAGTAGTCAAGTCAGGACTGCTCAATCTACTCCAACTCCCACACTTTGATAGAACGCCAGAATTAAATGTGGTGGTGCGAACTCTGATGGCGCATATCCACCAGGGATATTTGTGGCTGGACCACAATGTCGACCTATCTATTGACATTATCCACCAGATCACAAGATTGAGTAAGAGAGGTAAAGATCCGAAACAATTTTTCCAAGGGAAAAGCAAGGACAAAGAAGCCGTGACAAAGATGACGACAACTCAAGCTTTCGTCAAAGGAAAGAGGGGCTTTCAGACAAATGACATTGATGATAAAGAAACAAAGTTCATCACACATTTGTTAGCCAGCAAGATTCTCAGGAAATGCAAACCTTTGGAGGTACCCGCGGGCGCAGTACTACTTGGTGCTGCAGCCGCGGAGGGCGAGAAATTCAACTGGTGTCAATACCTATTGAATGAGTTCCTGGAGGAACTAAATGAAACACAACTCAATGGAGGAAACTTCCATTTTACCTAGTTGATAGTGTTGATCGCCTTTGTAGGGTGGAAGGAGCCGAAGGATTACGTTGGCGTAATCATCGATAGCAATGACTGCAGAGGCGCCCGTTATTCCAACCTATGGGAAAATCTAAACTCACAGAGACAACACGTGACAGTTGAGGTTTTATACCAATATTATGACCAACTGCACGTAGCAATCATGCTCACACCATGGATTACAAAGCAGGTAATGAGTAAATATATTCCCACAGTTGATTTTTATGCTGACATGCGTTGCCTTTACATTTCTGCCAAAGCACAGAAGAAGAACGTTGAATGGTACCCAGGACGGTACCATATGTATGAAGATGATATTGATAATATCATGAAGAAATGGCCTGCCGAGTTTCAAGTTGAAATTGTAGAGGTTGAAAGCGACTCCGACGAGGACGAACCTATTCCATGTCTTATCACTGAAGAGAAGGAGACAGAAAAAAGAAAGGAAGATGCGAGCCCAACATAGCCTAAGGGGTTGAGGAAGAAGCAGAAGGCCAATAAAAGCTAGTCAGACGCAGTACTCCATGATGAAGACTATGACACAATCGCAACAAAGGTCACAGAGCAGATGGAAGATCTGATGACCGAAATGGAGAAAAAGGATAAGGCGATTCAGGAAAGCCTGCAGAAGAATATGATCGTGTTGCAGGGGATTACAGAGAAAATTGAAGAAGTCCACAAAAGACTACCCCTACTGCGGGACTCAGAGTCCAAAGGGAATTCAGGAGGAACTTCGCAGCAGAAGGAGCCACATCTAACCATAACCGTGCCTGCGAAGTCCCGCTTTGTTCACCTTGATCCATTAACCATAAGGATGCCAATGCCAGAAAAAATTATGTTGGACACGAAGGATGTGGAGCATGTGGAGCTCAACCTTGGAAAAATACCACTGCTTGGCCTACACTACTTGCATCTGCAGGTCGTCGAAGAAATGCATGAGAGAACCACCAACGCGCTAAAAAGACAAGCTGAGCTGCAAACAGCTAATAAGAAGTTGGAAGAATCTAGCTTGTGGAGAGCTATGGAACTGTAGGATGAGCATGATCGTCAGAAAATATTAGAGTCCACGATCACTGTGGTTGTAGATGATATAGAAGAATTTGAAGTACAGGTATACCCCGTAGACATTATCGTTAAGATGGGTTAATTGGTTAACAGCCTTAAGACAGAGATACAAGACATGGAGATCATCCATGAAGCTAAGATCACTACCTTGGAAGCGCAGACCAACCCATAGACCCCACCAGATCAGCAGCAGTTAAGAGCAAGGGAGGTGAAAGCCGCAGCAGAGAGTATCGTTTTCGAAGTGGCTAAGTGCCAAAGTCTGTTACATGCGGCGTCGAAGGCATTTACCACCCTCGAAGAGGACCCAGGATTGCTGCAAGTAAAGAATGCTATGAGAGATAAGCAAGTAGCATTGGAACAATTGGATGCAGAAGTTAAAGCTCTGCTACCAAGAGAAAGGCTTCAGAAGTATCGATCAATCAACGTGCTGAAGAAGGAAGTGCAAGACTTAGGAGAAAAAGAGACTGATATGTGGGATAAATCCCAACCCTTACTGGAGGATTCCAGCACAATCTCACGGGAGATCGAGGAGAAGTTAAAATATTTGCATGAAAATCAAGAACAGGTGGAAGGACAGGTCGATGATGAGATAACACCTGGTGTGTTGGAAACAATCAAGCAAGTTGAGCAAGACATGAAGGAAGCAGTCGAAAAGCTAATTATCACATACAATGAGTTCGCTGCGAAGCTAGCTCCACAGGCAGTGGAACAACTCGGATAAGTTGAAGCTGCAGGTGGCTCGGGGACGAGCTACATGTGAGTGTTATGGGCCTATTGGGCCTAGCCCAAGTGGGGTATTTTGAGCAAGAAGGATTTTTGGAACTGCGGAGCTGAGCGTAGTTCAGCTGGAATATTTTTGTATAAGTTTTGGGATGCTGCGAAGTTCCGCGCAACGCAGCGTCGGAAGAGATGCGAAGATCAATGCTGCGAGGTGAAAGCACTGCGATGTGTCCAGTCTACGTGGATTCGGAAAAGCATAGTGTTGGATGGAAGATGGCACAAATTCCGGTTAGACCGTCGGCGGTCTATTTTTGGTAAAGATGCTCTAGGAGTACCAAGCGGTGGGTAGGAGCAAAGCGGAAGAAAGCGTCTGGTCGCACATGCGAAAGATACCACTACTTGAACTAGTCGCACGATACCATTAGAAGAAGAATGGCTCGGTGAAAGCGACCTTTTGGTATGCGTGCGATAAGAAGGCCAATAGTGACGTGAGGCATGCGTTGAAGGAAGCCACGATGAAATATTCGCTACCAGAAGCTAGCAGTCTGGTTTTGGGGAAACCATGATAGTTTTGTAAACCTAAGGGTTTTTGCCTTCGAATTGTAAAGACATGACCTACGAGCATGATCTATAAATAAGGCATTTTTGTATGGGAAAGGGTGACTATAAATTTTTCTCTTCATTTTTGTATTGTCCTCATTATTGATTTGATAAATATCTGTTGAGGAACATTTTGTAAAGGCTCTGCAAGCTGTGTGCGCAGAGGCCTGTTGAGAGAGAGAAGAGAGTCTGTAGCTGAGTGCGAAAACAAATAACTGTTGTACCCTTCCCAAAAGACTAATACAACAACAGTTCTTGTGGACGTAACCTCCATCTGGGGGGTGAACCACATTAAATCCTGTGTAGTGTGATTGTTTCCATTTTGCACTTATCTGTTTGCTTACGTTGAATGCTTGTATTCTCATTTACCAGTTGTGATGTTAATGATTTTATATGTATTCACCATAGGAGGAAGATGGGAATAATATGTTAAGTGTTACATGAATGAATTAATGTTAGATGCACAATATCTCATGTTTGTGAAACTATCAGTTTATTGAATAATCACAAGTACGTGTAGGATATGGATTGTGTAACCGCGCAGTACCAGAAGCACGCAATATTATATGTTTTCATCTGCTTGCATCTATTATAAAGCTAAATAATCCAAGGCAATAAATGAAGGGTTAAGTGTTAAGTGAAATCTTTATTATCGGTTAAGTTTGTGAAGGAAGCGTATAAGTCAGTTGCGCTGTCCCATTATTTGCAGCCTATCCGAACTGTGCAGTCCATAGATGCGCTGGTGGCGAAAGTATCATCGTGTCTAGAAGTAAGGATCGCGACGCAGTCTATTGTCCCACAGTCCTCAGTTCGTAACACAAGTCCTATAGTGTGCTACGCAGTAGTCCCATCAAAACAACTCATCACATCACTGTGGAAACTTGATTCCACAGTGCCCCCATAGCTACACCTAGGGGGATACCTTAGCCTGTTCACAGGCTGTTGCCGAAAGGGCCTGTGAGAAGGGGTTTTGTTGGTTCCTTGAAATCGCGAAGAACCTGGGTCTACATTGGAAACCTCTAGATCAGTTTATAACCCAACAATCATAATATTGGACGCATAGAATTAGTATATAAGTATGTGTTGAGGCCAATGAAGGAATCCATGAGTTATTTGAATTGAACTTGCTCAAAGGAGGTTTCCCCCTCGAAGTGTCCTGCGATCAATAAATATCTTCTATGTTCTGTTATTTCTGATATATCATGAATTTTCATCATTTAATTGTTGGAGGTTCCTCACATCTAGTATCATAGCACTTTCTTGGGCTCGTTGGGTGGAATTTATTCCAAATTCTTTTTTCATAGTGGCTTCCAGGCGTTGTGATGATTGCAGTACTATTTTTCTTCGCATCTGCATTTGTTCCTTTCAATTGCAGGTTCGGATATGGGAATAATCCCTATCCTCTTAACTATGGGAAGTACTTGGGCATAGCCTTAAAACCATTGTGAGGAGTACCACAGGAACCCCGAAGTAGATGGCCCATTGAGAGGACTTGCTAGTGAAAAGGGAAACGACCCCTACCTGATTGACTAGTTCCCACCTGTGAGGTAAACCAAGAGCTGTCGTTTGTGGTAAAGTGGTTATCAATTTTACCTCAGTCATAGAGTGAGGGGTACTTCCCCAATACGCAAGCCATTAGACAACATTGGTGGATGAGTGAATCCACTGAACCTTTAGAAATCCAAGCATACCTTGGGTCCATATCTATTTCCAGATGATAAATAGCATATTACATCTGTCTAGATCCGTTGCATATCAATTCCGAGCCGTTGCAGATCTATTCCAAAAAAGAGTATAAAATTATGTTTTTTTGCCATATCTTCTTTGCTTTAACTCTATTTCCCTTGAAAATTCACTGAAACCCTTGCAATACAATTATGCATATTTCATTCTTGAGGACCCTATCCCAAATTCCACTTCCCGAATCTAGAAATCCCACATCTGTCTATTTTTAGGGTTTGCCATAACTTCTTCGATTTTCACCCAATCGCCTTCAAATTTTTCCACAATGTTCATTTCCTATTTCTGCTTCTTTGTTCCTCTTTGACAAATTTTCCCATTCTTTCACCTTGCTTATGAAATCCCCATTTTTTGCTTCCCTGTCCATTAGACAATGTCCAAAATCTAGTCAAACCCCAATTACCCATCAGAGTTTTCCCAAATCCAAATTTTCCTTTACTAAAGAAGTTTATGTTTTTGTTTTTCTACCCATTCAAAAAAAAAAATTCTCCTAGTTATGGTTGTCACCCGTGCAAGAGCAAAAAACATGGAGGAAGAACTTGTAGCCCTCAAAACCAAACTCCAAGATCTAGATGAAAAAAATTTTGTCCTCCATCTTCATCATTCAACGATGAACAATAAACGACGGCCAGAATCTTCTACAGACATTGGCTTCTCTTCTTCTAGCAATTTTCATGGGTCGAAGCTTGATTTTCCTCGCTTCAATGCTGATGATCTGACTAGATGGATATACCAGGAAGAAAAATATTTTAGTTTGCATAATAATTTTGATGTCAACAAAGCTCCACTTGCATCCTTTCATTTGGAACATGAAGCCCTTCAATGGTACTGTTGGTACATCAAGGCTCATGAAGAGCCAAAATGGACAAATTTTTGCCAACTCATTTTGCAATGATTTGGTCCTAGTGCTTTTGAAGACTTCACAGGAGCACTCACTAAACTTCTCCAAATTGGCATAGTGAGAGAGTATCAAATAGAATTTGAGAAACTGACCAATCACATAGAAGGATTGCCTGATGAATTCTACAGGAGTTGTTTTATCAGTGGTCTAAAGGATGCAATCCAATCTGAGGTTAAAATGTTCGGTTCCAACACAATGATGGAAGCCCTAGGGTTGGATAAGTTGGAATAGGACAAGATCACAACCCAATAGCACTCTAAATCCACTTTTGTTCCATTCAGAAATATGGTTTCCCAACGAACTCCCATCACGCTAGCTCCTCGCCCAACTCCTATCAAGCATTTGTCTGAAGCAGAGATGCAGGCACGTAGAGAAAAAGGGATTTTTTATAATTGTGATGAGAAATTCACTCAGGGACATAGATGTGTTGAGAAAAATATCTATCTCTTGGATGTGGATTCTCCACCTGCAAATGAAATTGGTGAAGAAGCTCAGGATACAATAGATGATTAGGTCGACATTTAGCAACCGCCTGTTGACCCTCCTTCTCAAGACAACCACCTAGAGATATATCTCCATGCTTTAGCCGGAGTCACCACCCCACAAACAATGTGGTTCAAGGGTTACTTCAAGAAGCCCCTCTTACAATACTCATTGATTCTAGTAGCACTCACAACTTCATTGACCCTTGGATCACCAAACAGGCTAATTGTTTTGTCCATCCTTGCTCCAATTTAGAAGTCATCATTGCCAATGGGAGCACCATACCTTGCAAGGGGAAGTGTCGGAATGTGTGTATCTCTATTAGAGATTATAACTTGTGCTCCAACATGTATTCCTTGGCCTTAGGCGGATGTGATGTGGTTTTGGGTGCTCAATGGTTACGCACACTTGGCCCCATCTTATGGGATGTCGCTAAACTTTGGATGCAGTTTTCAATCAATGGGAAAAAAACACACATTGAATGGATTACAACTAGGGTCTCTCCACATCATCAATTCACATCGCATGGAAAATATCCTTAAGAAGAATTCACATGGTGTCATCGCTAAGCTCCATTCCATTCACATGCACCCATTAGCGGTCTCCACTACTCCTTTGGATCTACAACAAATTTTGGATAGATATGAATGTGTCTTTGGTGAACCAGTGGGATTTCCACCTTCAATACCATAGTACCATTATATTCATCTCCTTCCTAGAAGCATTCCTCCCAGCATCGGGCCTTATCGCTACCCATTTCACCAAAAAATAGAGATTGAGATGCTTGTTCGGGACTTATTGAAGCAAGGTATTATCCTCCCTAGTACCAATTCCTTTTCTTCACCAGTTCTTCTTGTCCAAAAAATATATGGGTCATGGTGCCTCTGCATTGACTTCCGAGCACTTAATCACCTCACAATCAAGGATAAGTTTCCAATTCTTGTTGTTGATGACCTTCTTGATGAGCTTCATGGTGCTCACTTTTTCTCGAAGTTGAATATTCCTTTTGGGTATCATCAAACTCAAGTTCATGAGGATGATATCCCTAAAACAACTTCAAGAACACATGATGGCCACTATGATTTTTTGGTCATGCCCTTTGGCCTCACAAATGCTCTTTCCACATTTCAGGCATTGATGAATAAAATATTCCGGCCTTACTTGCAGAAATTCATTTTGGTCTTCTTTGATGATATCCTCATCTATAGTAAAACATGGGATGAGCATCTCCAGCAGCTGGATCTTGTAGTGCAACTTTTCTCTAATCATCATCTCCATTCCAAACAGTCTAAATGTGTTTTTGGACAGGAGGAAGTAGACTATGTTGGGGATATTATTTCAGCACAAGGGGTTTGCGTGGATCCTACCAAAATAGATGCCATGAAAAATTGGCCGCATCCTCAGACACTCAAGAGACTTCGTGGTTTTTTGGGATTTACTGGCTACTACCATAATTGTTTCAAGGATTATGAGAATATTGCAGCTCCATTAACCGCTCTATTGAAAAATGATGCTTTTACATGGACACATGCTACTGAGTGTGCATTTGACAAACTGAAACAAGCTATGTGTACTACACATGTTCTAGCTATTCCTGATTTTTCCAAGCCCTTCACTATTGAGAGTGATGCTTGCGACAATGGACTTGGTGCTATTCTCCTTCAAGATAAACATTCCATTTTGATTCACCAACAAATCCATTTCTAGTAAGAATTTAGTCGCCTCTACATATGAGAAGGAAATTATGGCTATTTTGCATGCAGTACAAAAGTGGCAGCCATACCCATTAGGGAATCATTTCTGCATCAAGACTGATTAGCAGAGTCTGAAATATTTCTTGGAACAACGGGTCTCCTCCCTAGCACAATAGAAATGGGTTATCAAACTCATGGGTTATGACTATGAGATCACTTATAAGAAGGGTAAGGAAAATCTTGTGGTGGATGCTCTTTCATGCACATTTGATGACCAAGTTTATCTTTCAACTATTTCTATGTCTGTTCCAAATTGGTTGCAATCTATTCAGCTGGGCTATGCCAATGACTCCTCATTATCTCAAATAATCCAACCATTTGCCAACAATCCTTCTGTTGTACCACATTACTCTTGGGATGGTGCTTCCCTGAGATATAAGGGTCGTCTGGTGCTTCCCCAAAGCATAAATCTTCAACAGGCTATCTTCTATGAACTCCATGCTTCTCCATCGGCAAAGCACTTTGGGTTCCTCAAAACGTATGAGCGGAAACGGCGTAACTTATTTTGGTAGGGAATGAAAAGGAAAATTCAAAATATGGTGGCTGAATGTGATACCTTCTAGCACAACAAGGGTGAAACGACACTCCTTCCAGGATTGCTCGAACCCTTTCCCATCCCTACATAGATTTGGACAGATATTTCTATGTATTTCATTGAAGGGCTCCCTAAATCTAGAGGAAAGATAGTGATTTTTGTTGTGGTTGATCGCCTCTCCAAATATAGTCATTTTTGTTCCCTCATCCATCCCTATACTTCCTCGTCAGTCGCACAAATTTTCTTGGACCAGATCTTCTGTCTTCATGGAATCCCTTCTTCCATTGTCTTAGTTCGCGATCCAACTTTCACCAGTCATTTTTGGACAGAACTATTTTGCCACACTGGCACTAAACTGAAGATGAGTTCAAGGTATCACCCACAAACAGATGGTTAGACTGAAATTATCAACAAAATTTTGGAAACTTATCTTTGTTGTTTCACCTCCAAACAACAACATCAGTGGGAAAAGTGTCTCCCTCTCGCAGAATGGTGGTACAATACCTTCTACCACACTACATATAAAATGAATCCATATGAAGCAGTCTATGGTCAGGCACTGCCACTGCCTCTTCCATACACCCCCAGTAGTTCACCAGTTCAGGAAGTTGAAATGGTTATTCAAACCCACAATCATACTCTTCATATTTTGCAGGACAATCTTCACATGCCAAGAAATCGAATGAAACAACAAGCCGATTAACACCGTTCTGAGCGCACTTTTCAAGCAGGTGATATGGTTTTTCTTCATCTATATCCTTACAAACAATCCTCCCTGAAACTCAAAGGGCGTCATAAGCTTGCTCAAAATTTATATGGGCCATATAAGGTTCTTTAGAAGATTGGGTCCATTGCTTATAAATTGGAACTTCCTCCTTCTTCCCGCATTCATCCAGTATTTCATGTCTCTTGTCTAAAATAAGTTCTTGGGACCAACGTCAGAGAACAAACTATTTTACTAGAACTGGATAATGAAGGAACCATCATTTTGGAGCCGGAGGCCATCCCCAATAGGCCCACTCATCATCTCTGCTCTCGATCCATCACATAGGTATTAGTTCAGTGGCATGGAATGCAATCAGAGGATGCTACATGGGAACCACTCCTTCAGATTCAACATCAATTTCCACATCTAAAGCTTTGAGGACAAAGCTTTTTCTAAGGGGTAGGGGATGTTAGGAACCCATGTCAACACTTCTCTTTACTTTGTTAGTATATTGTTTTTGGACACATATGCTTTGTAAGTCATCCTGTGAGTATATTGTATTATCCCACATTGTTAGTATATTGTTGTTGGATGCATATGCTTTGTAAGTCTTCCCATGAGTATATTGTATTATCCCATAGTATTGTATGTTCCATGGTATTGATCCATAGTATTGGACGCATAGAATTAGTATATAAGTATGGGTTGAGGCCAATGAAGGCATCCATGAGTTATTTTTATTGAGCTTGCTCAAAAGAGGTTGCCCCCTCGAAGTGACCTACAATCAATAAATATCTTCTCTTTTATGTTATTTTTGATATATCGTGCATTTTCATCATTTAATTGTTGGAGGTTCCTCACAAATTCCTTTATGCAACCATCCCTTTTCCTTGTTTTCAACTCATTAACAAATTGCTTTCAACATAAATTCTTTAGAGTAGTTGTGGTACTTCGGATTTGTATACAGAGAGCAACAAAAGCTTTTTAAACCCAAGTTTCCACTTGAATCTCCCAAAAACATTTTTACCCGTTTACAACCTCTATAATTATATTGGTCAACATGATGTATTCAATGACCATATGCTCTATTAAAGAGCTTCTCTCATTCTTCTTGTGCCGATCAGAGATTGCTTAGGTGTCTTCAATGTAATGGAGATATTTTGATAAAAAAAAAATTGTGGTTGAATTTGTTACATAATCAAGATTCTTCATGAATGGGATAGGAAAATGGACGAAGATTTGAGATGTTGTGAAATTGAGGTAGAGAACGAGAAAATGGAGGAAAATGGCCAGCATCCGCAAAGCCACTCAGTATCTGGCTCACAAGATTCTTTCTTCATGGTCGTGTCAAGTCTCTTATGTTTCTAATAACGTGCATGTGGATTTCATTAGGGTGAAGAATTCGAACAATGTGCATCGTCGATTATTGTTAGCCATCCTACTCAATGTGTCGTTTGGACAACTTGTGATGTATGCCAAGAAACAATGCAAAATAGGCAATTCGTAATCTGGGCGGCATACTTTAACCACCCAATTTCTAGGGCACTACTCGAGTAGGCCATGGAGGAGTTCAGTTACGCCTTCTAGGGTGGAATTGCCATTCCTTATGATGAATTGTTGTTTGATCACATTCTGTGGCTCTTCAATCGAAATGACCTCACTCTTGTGAAGCATCTCAACTTGGAGGAAGTTAAGAACAATTTCTATAACGAATGATCGTTGCTCATTCGATGTTAAAGGAATATTTGTGTGCAAGGGATCGAAACATCTTCTTCATCCAACTAACCAAGGAATTGCATCTTTGAACTCATTAACCAACCAACTCATTAAGTTGCAAGCTATGCCTTTATGCAACCTTCCCTTTTTCTTGTTTTAAAATAAAATTCTGTTTTTGTCACCATCCTTGAACTAAAAGGTTCTAGTGAGATTCCACATATGAATTATGTGGATGGCTTGATTTATCTCTTACTCCTCCTTTAAAGTATTTCTAGCTACTTCTCATTGATCCATTTCTTTTTAAAGAGCTTCCAACTTTATTTGAACCCCCTTCCCTTTTCCAAGAAGAAACTTATTGTGATATTTTTCTCATTGTTTCAAGGATAATTTTAGGAGATTTAACTTTTATTCCCATACATACGCTAACAAACCTTGGATTATTTTGATCCAAATATTTTGAATCATATACATTTCCTACTACTCCCGTAGATAGAGAGGATTGAAATGGTCCATGGGATTAGGCTAAAGTCCTCAACCTCCATGACAAAAAGAAGAATAGGCTTAAGATCTAAGCGAGTTGAGAGAAGTATCCTACAAAGCATTGTGTTTCCATCTTGAATAAAAGAGTTGTGGATAATAAATCTATACAATCGAGCCACTATGGGTCTTTTACTGGGATTGTAATTTGACCAACTGTATATACCTTCTTTTGGGGAGATATCCATCAAAACAAAATATACAATTAATCCCTTCATATTATCTCCAAATGAATCTTTAAATAAGATTCCACTTCTTTATTTTTTTATCAAGAGTAGCATTAAAGTCTCCAACTATAGTTATTCCATGAGTTGGAACTTTTTCTTGAATAGTAAATCATGATGCCCAAAATTGAACGTGTCCTCCATATTGGGTTGGTACATAATCACTACAAAACCTTATTATATCATTTTTCAATGTATATTCTAGATATACCACCAAGCAATGCTACAAATATTCCATCTCTACCATCTTAAATATTTTGAAATCCTAAAAGGCAGTTATTCTTCCCAAAGCTCCACAAGCACTTGTAGCTTGTCCCTCACTATGTTTCCAAACTCTTGAGACAAAAATTAAAGATTCATATGCCCCCATTTTGGTCTCATGCATGAGTAGGAGGGTGATCTTTTCTTACTTAATGAAATCCTTTTTACTTCCAATTCATTTCTACTCCCCTAACCTCTACAATTTTAGGAGACCATATTCAGTATTGATCATTGGATGGAGGAAACACCACTATGTATTCATTGTTCAACTTCCTCTTGATCAGTCCCTTATAAGGAGTATTCTTGAATTATCTCTCAAGATTATTTTGTAACTCCATGAGTTTCTCTTTTGCAAAATTTCTTACCCTCTTCATTGTTTTCCTACTTGAATTTTCTGGCAACATATTTTCTTAATCTTTAAATTCCTCCATTTATTTCTCCTTTTGTTGCTTAGTATTCATGCTTTTCATTATTCCACTAATACTAGTAGTATTTTTCACTTGAGAAGATATAAATTATATGACCAGTTCATGAGGAATTTAACTCCTACTTGTTCCATTAGGTACTTCTTCAAGAATTGGTTTCTCAATCTTGGGCGACTACCCTTGAGAGACCAGTAGTGCTTCTTAAACCTAGACGTTCTCAAGATATTCATGCTTAATTGAGAGAGATATTGAAATTGGTTATATTAGGGATGTGAAGGATATGCTAAAGGATCAACTGATTTTCTTTCATTTTGAGAAACCTTTCCACCTTTTTTCACATATTTCCATGCACCTTCATTTTCAAGGGTCAATTGTTGCACATGAGCTTTGGTAAAATTTATTAAAAAGTGGCCATACTCATGGAAAAATTAGCACTTGAGAGGAAGTTGTTCATAATCTAGATTCTGAGTGTGATTCCATCCACCCATTGAAAGATATAATTTATATAAGTCCCTTTCCAAATTGACCTCCATACAATTTCTAACACAAGAAAATATTGGTAGTTTTGACTCTAATATGTCTATAGATTTTGAGCATGTAGAACTAAGCACTAATACAATAAATATATACTATGAAAAAGTGATAAAAAAAAACTATTCATGTAACAAATGTGGTAACATTAATCACCACACAAAAATCTAGAACAGATAGTAAGAGAGAATGATGTATTTCATTAGATTTCAATGAATGAAGAGAGTTACAATAAATAGACAAGGAAATTCAAATTAGGTTAGGAATCAATTTGAATTGCTCATGCAATGCATGAGGTTCTATTGAGGCTTAACTAAATCCAAAGACCCTCCTTATTTTTCCATGTACCCCCTCCAAACTTAATTACACTAGACCAAGACTCCCCCAATCTCTAGTTATGGTTGAATGATGTACATCCAATTGATTGTATGTGCATGCAATCCCTAAATTCTCTCCACTGGGGTGATAATGAATTTAGTGGGTCATCAAGGGTTAGTTAGGGCATAGATTAGTTGAGTGCATCTAGTGCTTAAATAACTATTGACTCAATCACTCGTAAAACAAGGGAAAATCTCACAAAATCAAGGAATGCGCCCACAAATCAAGGAATGTGCTCCAAAATATAGGAGTGCATATTAGGGTTGAATCAAGTGGTGAATTTGGATGAGGTTTGTCCCACTAGAGTCATCATTTCATGGTCTAGGTAACTAGGTAGAGTTTTTTTTCTTTAACACTACCCCCGTAATCCTAACCAGGTAAATAAAAATGAATAAATCAATCCTAGAAATTTTCAGCCATATTAGGTACCCATGCTCACAAGATTCTATAAAAGTTGAGTAATAGGGGAAAACTAAATAGGAAAAAAATCCCCCCATAAAAGACAATGTAAAAAAGGGGGACGGCTAACCTACTTAGAGGGATCCTTCTATTTCAAGGCATACGGTATCTTGGTGAACATCATCCTTCTCGATCAAGGGATGTGCAAAGGTCCCTACAAAATTTGGTGAAGACATTCTTCAAATGGAATTCATGTGATCCCATTCATGAGATCTAAAAACTTTGAAGTGCTTGAATATCGTCCTTACTCGTTCCTTGCTTCAAATGAAGGAAACCCCTTTAATCTTTGGTGTTAAACCTAGTGAATAGTATGAGAAAAATTTGTATATCCAAAGTCTAAAGAGACATACTGGAGGTATTCTTCAATGAGTGCCATTTTTGGGACAAGTTCTCTCATAGATATCAAGGAGACATTCTGTATGTCTTCTTCAATTAGAACTTGGCTTGGGACAAGTTCTTCAAAAATTTTAATCACCTTATCTTTTGGCCCTATAAAATGGTCTTCCTGAGATGGGTGGTGAATCAGAACCAATGCATCTCCCTTTGTGGTAGGATTTTTTCATGGATCAATATATTTGAATATGTCCTCATAGGGCATATGTTGGGAAAATTCTAAATCAAGGAGGTATGGAGTGGAAACTATTGTAAGTGCATGTGTGCACTTGGATTTCTTCAGTGTGGCAACTTTCATTTTTCGCTCCTTCTCTTCCTTTTCTTCAAAAAATAAATTGTACCTACAATATTATTCTTTAAGTGGGTCTTTATTGTAGTAAGTACACCATGGTTGCTCCTCTTTGGTCTTTACATCATCAGAGTCAAATTATTAATGAGAAATCATTGGCTTTTTCTCCCTTTTGACCTTATATGGGGTATTTTGCTTGCTTGTGCCCTTCTTCCCCTAATTCGATGCAAGTGCATGCACTTTTGACATTATTTGGAGGCCCATTTGTGAGATATTTTCTTGGTCTTGAAGAATGGAGGTAGAAAATACATCCAATGTAGGAATTGTTTAAGAGGATTTAAGAGCCAATGTAGTAGAATAAAAAGCAGAAACAAAGAAATTGGAATCAGGACCCAATTTTGAGAGAATAGAGAGTACCATTTTTGTTCCATCCTTCTTGATCTTACACATATTGAGATGCAAGAGAACTAATTTTAGCTTGGTGAAAAACCCTTGCATGGAGTCAAAATCACTTAGTCTCAACTTTGTTAGTTCCACCTCCAACTGATGGCCCATCATTTCATCACATATTTTGTAGAGGGTGGATAGTGTAGTCCACACTTTAATTGGAGTCTTCTTAGATTCATTGTGGTATAGTAGGTCTGGAGAAAAATAATATAAAAGAAGCCTGAATGTTTCATCCATTCTATTCAAGTATTTAGACTTTTCAATTTTTGAATTTGGTTCCACCTTGGTTTCCATTGCGATTCGGTAGAGCCCCTTCCTCCTCAAGAGCATCTCTACTCTTAAATTCCAATCATAATAGTTGAAAGGGGTTAGAATATGTTAGGGGGGTAGGAAATCCATGGCTGCAATGACCTCTTTGATGGATGCAAAATCACTTCTTTAACTTGTAATAGCTTGATCCCGAAAAAACACTAGAACACTAGCTAGTTTATCACCCATACAGCTCTAAAACAATGTAGATTTTGAGCATGTATATATAGGAACTAATACAAGAAAGATATACTATGAAAAAGATATCAATAATAAACTATTCATGTAACAAATGTGGTAACATTAATCATCACACAAAATTCTAGAATAGATAATAAGAGAGAATGGCATATTAATTCATTAGATCTCAATGAATGAAGAGAGTCACAATAAATAAGAAGGGCAATTAAAATAAAGAGTCACAAAATTTGTTTAGTTTCAAATGGTGTTTGTTGTGTATCCACTGCAAAAATCAAAACTATGTTACCCACCCAACATAAAGTAAATTGAAGAAATAAAAACTATTTATTCACCGAACATAATGTAAATTGCAAAAATAAAAACTAAGTTGACCACCCAACAAAAGATAATTGTGGAAATTGAAACCAAATTATTCACCCAACAAAACATAAATTATGGAAATGAAAGTACATAAAGGAAATTGTAGCTACAAATATGAGATTCAACCATCCATTGCACTTTTGGAGCATGCCCTTTCTCCTGTTAGGATATTTAAACACTTAGGATTTAGTTAAGATCAACTTGGTCTAATGTGTCTTTAGGTAAAGTGTGTTTCTTTCCTATGCATTCGTAATTATGTACTCCAATGGCCATGATATCTTATAGACATAGAATGATCTAGCGGTTCCTCTTCACTTCGATCTCAATGGCTATTGATTTGTGGTTTGAAACCCAATTGGTCCGTGAATGTTCTTTAAAGAGCATAGAGGGTCATGTTCTTGATGAACAATTGTGATAAACTCATACATATAAACTATTGTCTGTTTTCATTAATATATGGCCTCAATAACTATTTGACTAAGGTTATGGATTGTTTGATGTAGGAGCATTGAGATGAGGTTATTAGGAGTGTCTAATTGGAGGTTCGATATCTATAAGAATTGTCAACTGCATGAAAAAGAAAGGTTGACCTGATGTATTAGAGTTGAGGAATTGAGAGTTTCGACCGACAAGGGATATGAGAAAGACTGATGGGCCAATACTCAATATCATATTGGGTGTGCTATATCAAATAAATGGCATTAGGAATATTGTATCGAAGGAATTCCCCGAAGGTGCAAGATGAGAATCCCAAATAATTGAATACCGATGCATCAAGGGTGTCATGTCGAAAGCACAACATCAGGAAGTATGTTACAAGGTAGTATGCGACATGGGAAGATGAGAAAGGTGTGATCTATTGGACCCAAAAATATTGAAAGGGGCCTTTTTGGATGCAGAGATTTAGAAATTTCACATCGGGAGTGAAGCATCGGAGTCCAAAAGTGCATACAAGGAGACTTGATAAGAAAGTGTCAATAGCACAGAGCCAATTCTTCGGTGAAGAAAATAAATAGGGAACTCCCAATGAATTCCTAAAGCCAATGAACAAAGAGGGTTGAGAGTCGAAGCCATTTATCACAATTTATTACTATATGTACATACATTGATGGACAATTTTGGTGACCATTGAACCGTACGCTTTAGAACTACTTTTTGTTGAAGATGGAAGGCCTCAACATTATCTCTCATTTAATTCATTAAATTGATTAGACAAGATTTTAATCAACTAGAGGAGGGAAGGCATGCAAAGCATAAGGGAAATTTTTGAGAAAGGAAATGGTGAAGATTTGAGAAGTAACCTCTAGAAAAAGATAAGGATATTATTCATAGAGAAAAACACAAGGAAGGAAGTGAGAACCAACAACGAAGAACAAAAGGGAAGCAAAAAAATAAGAGAATATTATTTTTGACATGGAATATTGTTGTAAAAAACATTTGAGACTAATACCAAGGTTTTATTTTGAGACTCCATGTTAGAAGCACACTATACTAATATAGATTGTTGAGTTAATGAAATAGTAAAAATCATTTTCCTATTTATCTAAGTTTATGAAATTTTATGTGTATGTTTGTTGTCTCTTTGCATACTCTAACCTACAAGCCTCATAGAGGCATCTGCATCATGGTTTCCCTCTTTGTGGGTTTTAACCATGTAAAACATCACTATGTTGGACTTTGATCTGTTTGTGTGAGTCATTTCTTAAGGCATTTGACCTATATGGAAATACATTATTTTATTAAAAAATGGTAGCGAAGCACTTATGAAGACCACTCTCATTATTAATCGAGATCTTGAACTGATGTAGCTACATGAACCAAACAATTTCTAGATTCTACTATTTCTATGTAGTTTTTTCCATGGAGAGGTGTTCCATTGTATCTGGAGCGCTTCTTCCAATTGGAAACACTTTTCATTTTACTAAAAAATGTTTCCAATTGTCAATGATATGACTATTTTATTAATTCTAGAGGTATACTATTTACATTTATAGAATTTTTAAAAAATATTTCTCATGGTGTTTCATATTTTATCCTTGTTTTCTATTTTGTTAGTGATTTATTACCTTTTCAATACATGTGCTCATCAATAGTTTCATGTTTATTTTTTTCAGTAAGAAAAAAAATACTTTTGATATTCAAAATCTTCGGATCAAAAAGTAGATACCTAAACCTGCTCTCATATATCTTAATGAGTCTATTATCACCAAAAAAGTATAGTAGTTCTACCTCTATAATAGTTCTACCTCAAAACAAATACCAAGCACTACAGTCTATTCTTTAAGATCACAACATAACTGGAAACTATCCTAACCAGATATCAGTCCTCTATACATCTTAGCACAACAATCCAATAAAGTAGGAAAAGTTTACATCATGAAAATATTGAATGAGCCTCTATTTATCACATAAGACTCCTCACATTCTTCCCAGCTGATGATGCCTTCCTCCTTTAATAAAGATTCTTTTGATAGAGAATCATCCACCACAGCCATGTACCTATAAATATGTGAGATATCCATTGAAAAAAGGGATGGAAGGAGAATTTTTGTACGCCTGCACCAGTTATATATAGACATTACTTGCAAATTATATTTTCCATGAGCCCACTGCACAGTGAAGAGGGAAACCCCAAATATATTTATAGAAACGATACCAAATATTTTAGCCACCTTACATAAACACCATAATGCCATCACTTATTCCTTATTATTAGTGACCACACCACAATTTAATTATATCTTTAAGAGATGATCATTAATCAATTTGATCATAACACTTGCAACACATCTCCCATTCTCAGCAGCACCATAAAAAAAACCAACAATAGCTGATTCCACATAGATATCACATAGCCGATGCATTTTATTACTCTTTATCTTCCTAACATAAAATTCCTTATAGAGACCAATAATTTTTCTATAGTTTTCATTTAGATTTAACTTCTCTTCTTCAAATATAAGGGAATTTCTAGCCTTCCATACACTCCCAGAGATAAAGGACGGAAGAGTTTGATGTTCCGAGACATTTTATACCAAATATAAAATTTATGCTCAAAAGTATAAATCCCCCATCCTTGAGATATATTGAGGGATTTGCAGACTAAATCCCAAATCTATTTAGTATAATGACACACTAAATTATGACATAACACAAATAAGTTCTCAACAGTTTCTCCATATTTCAAACACAGTGTATAAACATTTGGATAGATTAGACCTCTGTAAATAATATTATCTACAGTCTTTAAGCAATTTTCCAAGGTGATCCAAATGAAACATTTGATCTTTAATGGAATATGCCACTTCCACACCTTCTGATACCACCATTTTGGCACAATTACATTATGTTCTTGAGCAATTGCCCAATATGTTGTCCTAATCGAGATATGACCTTTAGAAGCATCAGCGTACCAAATGAGTGAATCTTTTTCAGTGTTGATCCTAATTCCTATAGAATTTAGGAGGGAAACATAATTATTTCATTAAATTGCCCAGTGGCTACACTGGCCCAAGTCAGATGATTTCAACCAATATGAACCAAAGGAATTGTGCCAATACTGTATTTTTATTTGTGATAGAGTAAGGAAACCCAACTCATCTAAATACTCCAAGATATAAGGAGATAATTGATAGTTTTCCTCCATACATTAAAGGATCAATGCCGACTAGAACATTAGTGCCATCCCCAACTTTCTAGGTAATACCTCTGCCAAACTAAGAATAAGATTTAACAAAACTTGTCCGAAATTTTGATGAGTTCCTGCAAGACTTAACCAGCTTTCTTATCCAATATAGTATTCCTTTTTTGATATATTTAGCATGTATAACTTCAGTCCATACACCATTACCAAAAATACCTCTCCAGAAAGTATTCAAACATAGTGTTGTACTAAACCAATAAATATTTTGTATATCCCAACCACCCCAAACTTTTGGTTTCGATAGCCTCTCCCATTTTTCCGTCTAAAGTTTATGATTAACAACATTCCTAGACCATAAAAATATGAACATTAACCTCCTTATTCAATGTAGGTTGCCTTAGGCACATGAGCAAGAGAGAACCAATACACAGGAATACCATTAAGACAACTCTCAGAAGGGTCAATCCGCCCCATATAGAAAGAAGTATAAATGATCAGCGATTTATTTTTCTTTCAAACTTCTCCACCAAACAAAGCCATTCCTTCACTTTGTAACTAGCTAGATTCAAAAAATAGCCCATATATTTGAGACCATTACTCAAGTCTTGAACAGAGAAAGGCATGAGAATAGTAACTCCTTGGATGATGTCAATATTCAAATTATGTTTATAGAAACTAGACTTTATTATGCTTACCTCCATCCCTATGGCTGCATAGTATTTTTATGATTTCATCATAACATACGGGCCACTCATCCAAAGTACCACCCCCAAAGAGAATTACATCATCAACAAATAGTAAATGAGTAATAAAAACATAAGCTGATATTTTAATACATGTAAGCCTTCCTTCATATTTCGCCTTATTAATCATACAACTTAATCCTTTAATAACCAACATGAAAAGAAAGGGAGACAAGGGACATCCTTGTCTGATAAGTCTTAAAACTTTAAAGAAGGTCGAAGGGGAACCATTGATAAGCACATAGTCCTTAGAAGTTGTAATACAAAACATGATCCAGTTTATAACAGATAATGGAAGGTCAATATAAAGGAGAAGAAGTATGAGAAAGCCCCAGTCAACCCAATCATAGGCTTTAACAAGATCCATTTTTAACAATAGACCATCTAAATTCTTTATATTAATCGAATGCATAGCCTCTTCTGTAATTCCAATAGCATCCAGAATTTGTCTATCCTCCAAAAAACCAAATTGTTCTCTTGACATCCTCCTAGAAAGGATAGGTTTTATCCTTATGGAGATAATTTTTTAGATTAGCTTGCAAGCCAAATTACATAAGGAAATGGGTCTGAATTCACTAAAAGAATCATGTTTATTATATTTATGTATAAGAGTTAAGAAAGTAGAATTCAAAGCCCCAAACACAAATCCCTCCATCCTAGATTATTCCACCATAGAAAACAGATACTCCCCCATCACATCCAGGAAGGAGAGAAAGAGTTCCACAGTTCATCCATCAGGACCTTCACTCTTTTCTTTTGCAAATTGTTTTAAATCCAATTCAATTTCATCCATGAAGACAGTTATTCCAATAGATTCACCGTCCTTTGGCTCAAAGAAATATGGAATATGACTAAGTACATTCAATTAAGCATCAATTTGACTCATCCCCGGATCTTTAAAAGACTCAAAGAAAAAAGATGTTTCCATGTTTTTAAGATCCTCTTGTTTGTTAACCATCTACCTATCTTCATTTGGCATCTCTCAAATCACATTATAGTTTCTCCTATATGAAGCATAACTATGAAAAAATATTGTGTCATTATCACCAAGTGATACCCAAAAGGCTCGACTTTTGATACGCCAATCCATTTCCTCATGTCTAAGCAAGTTAGATTTTTTTCCTCTAACTCTTTTAGAATAATTCTATCCTTTTAATCTAATATAAAGGAATCATGTTTTGATCGAATATTCCTTATTTGCTCATCAATATTTAAGTAGTCCTCAGTGTCTTTAGTTTTTTGGATCTTTTCCTAGTTGAACACTTCCTTTTTTAAGCATTTTAACCTCCACGCCAAATTGTCCATAGGATTAATTCCATCTGGAGGATTGAGAGATTTCCATTTATCCCTCACCAAATTACATAAGTATTCCTTTAAAATCAAAGAACTATTGAATTTAAAAGGATATTTATGGCAGACAATTAAACCATCCAATTGTAAGAAGATAGGGAAAAAATCAGAAAGTATACTTTTATCCAAACACATACAAAATTTGTGAAGCTTTTTAGCCAGATTAATGTTCATAATAAAGTGATCCAGTATTTTACTAATCGCATTACTTCCACTCTACCTATTGGTCCAAGTAGGTTCCAACCTTTCACGAGTGACATCCATCAAATTATTTCAAAAGAAGACCAGAGAAAAAGTATGCCATCAAATCATCTTGAACCGAGGACCCCCCAAATTTCTGCATATGAAAGAGTAAAATTTAAATCACCTACAATAATTAAATTAATAATTCCTAAGATACCATTTCCTTCCATCCTATTCCTGAAATTCTCCCTTTCCTTATATGGACCATAGCAATTTAGGATACCTAATGGAAAATCAAATTGTTTAAAGGATCCCTCCATCAATATCCTACAACAACTTTGAAGGGTTTGAAAGAGGAAAACTTAGGGTTCCAACAAGATAATAATCATACAAATAGACCATCAAAGTCTGCACAACATACCTCCTAGTTAGGCAAAAAATTTGAAATAGTTTTTATTTCTTGAGTCTCCGAGCACATTGTCTCTTGCAATAAAATGATAGTAGGGTTAGTATCTTTAAACAGTTTTGATAGGGCCCTAACCTTATCAACCCTACCCAAACCACGAACATTCAAAAAAAGCATCGATAATAAGAAACCTTCTTTAAGGGCATCACTACTATAAGGGCCCAAGAATTTGGGGAAATATTTGAAATTGGTGTAGGATCATCAGCCTCAGATAATCTAACTGACATGGGAACATACTATAGGTTTTTTTTCTAGGATTTAACTTGTTTTTCTTCATCATCTTCTTATTCTGAATGGTCACATTTTTCAAATGAATGGATTGTGTACGAGAGACCCCTATGTTTTCCGAAGGGCATTTTGAATAAACATTGAACGGGTATTTTTGACAGGGAGTAGTATTCTACTCAAGAGCCATAATGAGAAGAGAACGTCCCAGTTGACCATTTGGGTTAGAATAAGAATTGCCAATATTATTTGAATTCGAAGGACACTTCAAGGATTCCGATAGAGGAGTATTATGTCTATTAGTTGGGAGGTGTTCATCCATCTGTTCAGGAATAGTATCCAACATAATATTTGGGTTAGGAGAGGGATTTTTTTATGAAAGGAATGCCCTATTTAAATTCCCCCCCAAAACCCTAGTATTCCCCACAACAATAGAATGTGGATTAAGCTTATCGCACATAGGCATACTAGATTTATCAATATCATTCACTTTAGGAGAACAATAAATATCCGTATAAATAGAAAATTTATCAATAGTTCCGGAAATAGACAACCTATCATTCAAAATATTTTCAGCAGAGAAGTAAAAATTCAACTCCTCTTTGGTTACACCTTCATAGGGAGATTGGGATTCATTTCAAGGAATACCTGGTGTATTTTCAGAGGATTTGAATAGAATATTTAGGGAATGAGATCTTGTATGTTGTGCCCCAACAACATCATCCAAGTCCGCTATGGAATCTTCCATCTTAAAACTAGATAGAAGATAGGGACATCTTGCTTTAATGTGACCTATTTCCCGACACCAGAAGCAATGAAAGAGAATGCACAAATAATCCAGTTTTTTTCGAATAACCCTTTCACCCCAAAGTATTTCCACCGGATGCCCTTCTCTGATGTCAAATTCCACCATGAATTTTGCAATCTTCTTCTCTATACCATATAGGTTTTGCTTATCCAGTCGAACAAATTTTCCTATTGAATTTTTTAAACCCTCAAGCAAATTTTGGGTCCATAGGTCAATCAGGAAACCTAGAAGCAGCATCCATAAATGTCGATGGGTTAATATTTCCTTCTCCGTAGTGAAGGCCAAGTGACAATGATTTAGAACCATAGAACACTCTTTAATTATCCAAATCTTCTCCAAGATCTATTGGATACGAGCCGCATTAGGAAATATAAAACATATCCAACCATTGACTAGTATATTTATGTAGGGAGCATAGCCAAATAAGGGTAGGCAAGTCCGTTTTACCCATGTAATCACTTCCAACCTCGTAACCTTTGTAGCTTCCAATCAACCAACTAGGGCTCTCTTAGATAAAACCCCAACCCTATCCAAGCTAACATCCGCTCTTAAAACATAATGCCGCAAACCCTCTTTGGATTTGAATGTCTTTAGCCTCCTTTGGGTGCGAGATTTTTCGCTAGAGATCCTATACTATGTTTTCAATTTATGTTGATCAAGCTTCGGCTCAATTGATACAACTTCCCTCTGCAAAAATGAACCGGGATCCTCCTTTCGACAACCCTCAGAGACCCGAAACCCTCATCGCTCGCCAGAAAGGGGATATTTTCCCCACAAAATGAAATGGATTTTTGGTTAGGGTTGCATTTTTGAAAAGGGTCAACCAAATCCATTAGTGTATATTGGTGAAAAGGTTTGAATATCTAATGAAGTCTCGGCCCTCTTGCATGTGACGATTGTCACTTCACACTAATTTTGAAAACCCTAAAAACAAAGACAAGATATCAGCCGAAACAACAAATTATAGAAATATTTTCCAATAAAACGAAGATAGAATATAGTAGGAAAGACAAAAATTTAAAAGGGCATTTGAAAAGGAAACTGGCAAAGGAGACTTGTTAATAATCAAAGAAACATAACTGACAGCACTAAACAAGAAACATACTAAAAATACTGCAGCAAAAAAAGATTCTTCCTACTTTTTCTCTTGGTTGGTACTAGGTGAGTTGAAAAGACTAGCTTGACTCCAAGTTCAATGCAATAGTTTTCAGCATTTTCTATCCAGGATGTGTCACTTCTCTGACACCAAGATCTCCAAACTAGGGTTTCGTAGGCCATCATGCAATATTAGTCAGCCTAATAGTTTCAAGTTTATATATTTCTTTGTTTGACAACATTATTAGTAAATTGAAAATTTTAGGGCTTATTAATTTGAGTCTTCCTATCTTTAGAGAGCGTGAGTGATTATAAATGTTATGAATATGAGTAGAAAAGTGTGGTTAAGTAGAACACACAATTACTAGTATGTGAAAATTAAGAGTTATAGAAGAGCAAGAGAAAAAATAAATTAATCGAAAAAATGTTTAAATTAGCATTAATAAAAAAAATTCTTCCTTCTTGGATTTAAACATGTATAAGGATATGAGTTTTGATTATCCAATGTTTTTGTGGAAGGATGTGTTGATTTCTCCATCATAGCATATGAAAAAGGTGAAATAATTATAACATTTAAGCTTGTATGTAATCCTCAACCAGTCAAATAGCTTTCACCATTCTCTGATTCGGATCCCTTCACTTCATTAGAATATTTAAATAAACGAGAGCTCAATCAGCGGCCATATCAATGATTAATAACCCTACATGACTTAGTCAAACTAAAATTCTAGCCAAGCAAGTATAAAAAATGTGAGAGCTAAAGCTAACTGTACATTCAAAGAATCCATATGAAATGATTACACTAACCCATCGGGATACATAATTATATGTTACAAAAGAACATTAGATTTTCAAAGTAATTGGTCTTTAACTGAAATTTTTACGCCATAGGAGTTTCACCAATGAGAAGCATGACCATCCACGTCTGCTAAATTCCTCGCTTATAGAGCGAATGGAATCCTACCACGTGTTTTCTGCTTTGGCCCTAGATATTTCTGACTTTTACGGCTTTCTCTGCAGGAGAACTCATATTTTATCTTCAGTCGTCTTTGTTGAATTTTCCCCTTTCACGCAAACCCTTGACCGTGTCGCAGCAATTTTGAGACTTCACGCTTACGCGGCCGATTCACGCTAACCATCACACCATTTCACAATTTTTTTTGTTTATTTGAGTTTCTTTGGACATTTCACGTCGACCGTGGACCGCCGACCGTGTTGTAGGTTTTGGTGAGTTCATGTCGACCTCTTTGGCTGGTAAATTAGCATAGATAGAAGGGTAATTATTTTTTTGTTTATTTGAGTTTCTTTGGCCGTTTCACGCCAACTGTGTCGCAGGTTTTGGTGAGCTCACGCCGACCGCTTTGGTTGGTAAATTAGCACAGATAGTTGGGTAATTATTTAAAAATATGGTCGATGTTTGTTAGAATAAGTCGTGTTTGTCAGTGAAGAGTGGTCGACTGCTTTGGCATACCCGATAGGAAATTGCACAAGTTGGTGAAGAGTGGTCGGCAGACTCTTGTCAAATATCGAGTGATTATGCTGATGAAAGATGTTATGGCCGACAGAACATATTCTTTAGATGGTCAATTTGTTTCATTAGTGCCCAGGTCGACTTCATGTTCAGGTCAACAAAACCATGCATAAGTTTATCAACGCTTTTCATTCGAGAAAAACAAATGTCGGCTAGATTCCTTTCTCATAGAGCGAATGGAAAACTGCCACGTGTTTTGCGATGGTTCGTCAATTTAAGTTTCTCTTCATCGAGGTTTCCTGTCACTTCGTCGCATAGTATATGTGAAAGTTGAGTCTGGTCGACTTTTAAAAATGGTCGGTAGAGTGTTTTCATGGTCATCTCGATAATATATCGTTCATGAGAATTGTCAAATTTGGTCAAGTATAAGTGACGTGTGTGGTCGACCACTTTAGTCGATCCTCAAGTTTCGTCGAGTCCACTAGAAAGTGACTTTATCTATATTTTATTTGGTCGACCACTCCGACTCAATACTTATTTTTGGTCGAATTGTAAAATATGATCAATGGCTATGAAGGGCATGTAATCAATATGACTAATTCAGTCGCATCTGATGTGCATCTTACGCATTAATTGGTCGATTCTATAAAAAGAGTCGGAAGTAAAACAAAATGGAAGTAAAATAACAACATGCAAATTCACATAAGAAGAATAAAATACAGACTATAAGATAAATGACGCATGAATCTCTCCTAAAAACCAGGTTCAAACACTGTAATTCTATTAAGGATTATATTTTAGAAACAGAGCCTAACTTTCCCAGGTCTCAACCCACTAATTTCCAACCCTTTGCTATCTATATTACACGGAAATATATAGGCCCTCAGGCTCGAATTATCTAACAGAAAACAATTATAAATGTACCAACACCTATATGAACCAGCCTATCACCTCTGCAAGCTAATCACAACAAAAAGGAGTGCTGACACACAGGGCTCACTGATTTTACATGTGTCATTGTGTAATTGATAACTAGAACAGCTCTGGAGCAGTTGGGAAGCCCCCTATGGTCTCAAAATATAAGAATACTGCATATTCCAAAAGGAGTCTGAAAAAGACTAATACGATGGATATCAAAAATATCATAAGCAGCTCGTCACCCTACGTTTAAGCTTTTACTTGACCTTGTTGATCGAAGAAATATTCCACCTTCAGGGAATCTGCCACCTGTGCTTTTTCTATTTAAGGAGGGGGCACCACTTCCTCAGTGGGAACAACAAAATATCTGAAAATTTCCATAGTTTGATGAGAGTGTTGTTCATCCTTCCGAGTCTCCTTCTTTTTCCTTCGTTGAACTTTCTTGTACACCTGTCAGATCCTAGGATCCTCGGGCTCGTTGGTGGTACTCTCCTCTGGGTGGTCAAATTTTATAGGGATTGAGGGGACGTAATTATCCTCCACATCGAACCATGCCTCATCCGGTACAAAAATCACCTTGGGTTCTCGATCCCTTTCCATGACCAGATCTTAACTGAAAATATCTGGGTTGTCGACCCTCCCATCTTTTCAAACATGAACGCGAACAGTAAACACTAGGACCTAGTTTATAGCAAATATATGGATAATGATGATCAGGTATAATCATTTGGAGTGATCATACAACTGACCTTTCCACATGGGTGAGAAATGATGACTGTAATTTGGATTTGCGTGAAACAGATTCGACGACAATTTTGCGTTAGGTGAAAAACATACGACGGCTCTAACATGGCTTTTCTCCGCCAGGTTATCATTTGTTTGCAGCCGAGATGCTTTTTGACCATTCATTCCCATCCTTGATTCAGCAGAGGCGATTCTCATCTCATACACATCCAGACCATCGAACGACATGCCCACTACTAGGTTCGCGGATTTGAGTTTTGTCGATGTTGTGGGCATGTTGTTTCAACGAAGTAGATGCTGACCACATATAAACTTATGCATGCTTTTGTTGACATGAACGTGAAGCCGACCTGGGAACTAACGAGACAAATTGACCGTCTAAAGAATATTTTCTATCGGTCATAACATATTTCATTAGCATAATCACTCGATATTTGACAAGAATCTGTTGACCACTCTTCACCAACTTGTGCAATCACTTGTCGGGTATGCCAAAGCAGTCGACCACTCTTCACTGACAAACACGACTTATTCTAACAAACATCGACGATATTTTTAAATAATTACCCGACTATCTGTCGACCACCTCAGTCGAATTAAATCATCCCATATCAGATGCATGATTTAAATGTTACTGTGCTAATTTATTATTAGTTTTTCAATTTGGACATATTGTTTCTTTTATAGTCTGTCTGAGACGTTTCAATCAGGACCCTAACTTTATAAGGATTTGAAATGCTGATAAATTTATTTCCCAAAGAGATTCTGCCATTTTCTTTCTAATACCATTTGCAAAATGTTTCAGAAGGATATGGACACAACGACTTTGTTCGATGCTCAAGTTTGGTCGACTCCACTACAAAGTGACTTATCTGTATTAACTTTATCTGGTGACCATTTTTCAAATTTGACCAAACTCAACTTTAACATATACTATGCCACATGTATCAAGGAAAACTTTCTTTTGGTTGCATATTCTCAAATAAAATGACTTATCACTTGACCAAATAGCATATAATTTTTTGTATCGACCATATGATGTATAGACTCAAACTATATGTCCCGACAATGTTACATCGACCATAGTTTTAAATAATTGCCCGACTATTTTTACAGACTCGACCAGTTAATGTGTAAGATAAACATCAGATGAGACTGAATTAGTCATCTTGACTACATGCCCTTCATAGCCATTGATCATATTTTACAATTTGAACAAAAATAAGTATTGAGCTGGAGTGGTCAACCAAATACAATATTGATAAAGTCACTTTGTAGTGGACTCGACCAAACTTGCTTTGACCAAACTTGAGGATCAACCAAAGTGGTCGACCACATACATCACTTATACTTGACCAAATCTGACAAGTATCATCAACCATATACTATTGAGATGACCATGAAAACACTCTACCGACGATTTTTTAAAGTCGACCAGAATCAACGACTTTATCTATATTGACTTTATCTACAACCATTTTTCAAATTCCACCAAACTCAACTTTAACTTATACTATGCCAAATGTATCGACGAAAACGCTCTTTTGGTCGCATATTCTCAAATAAAATGACTTATCACTTGACGAAATAGCATATAATTTTTTTTATCGACCATATAATGTATAGACTCAAACTATATGTCCTGACAATGTTACATCGACCATAATTTTAAATAATTATCCGACTATTTTTATAGACTCGACCAATTAATGCATAAGATGCACATCAGATGAGACTGAATTAGTCATCTTGATGACATGCCCTTCATAGCCATTGATCATATTTTACAATTTGACCAAAAATAAGTATTGAGCCGGAGTGGTCGACCAAATACAATATTGATAAAGTCACTTTGTAGTGGACTCGACCAAACTTGCTTTGACCAAACTTGAGGATCAACCAAAGTGGTCGACCACATACATCACTTATACTTGACCAAATCTGACAAGTATCATCAACTATATACTATTGAGACGACCATGAAAACACTCTACCGACGATTTTTAAAAGTCGACCAGACTCAACGACTTTATCTATATTGACTTTATCTGCAACCATTTTTCAAATTCCTCCAGACTCAACTTTAACATATACTATGCCAAATGTATCGACGAAAACTCTCTTTTGGTCGCATATTCTCAAATAAAATGACTTATCACTTGACCAAATAGCATATAATTTTTTTTATCGACCATATAATGTATAGACTCAAACTATATGTCCTGACAATGTTACATCGACCATATTTTTAAATAATTATCCGACTATTTTTATAGACTCGACCAATTAATGCGTAAGATGCACATCAGATGCGACTGAATTAATCATCTTGATTACATGCCCTTCATAGCCATTGATCATATTTTACAATTCGACCAAAAATAAGTATTGAGCCGAAGTGGTCGACCAAATACAATATAGATAAAGTCACTTTGTAGTGGACTCGACCAAACTTGCTTCGACCAAACTTGAGGATTGACCAAAGTGATCGACCACACACATCACTTATACTTGACCAAATTTGACAATTCTCATGAACCATATATTATCGATACAACCATGAAAACACTCTACCGACCATTTTTAAAAGTTGACCAGACTCAACTTTAACATATACTATGCGACGAAGTGACACAAAACCTCGATGAAGAGAAACTTAAATTGATGAACCATCACAAAACATGTGGCAGTTTTCGATTCGCTCTATGAGCGAGGAATCTAGCCGACATTTGTTTTTCTCGAATGAAAAGCGTTGATAAACTTATGCATGGTTTTTTTGACCTGAACGTGAAGCTGACCTGGGCACTAACGATACAAATTGACCATCTAAAGAATATGTTCTATCGGCCATAACATCTTTCATCAGCATAATCACTTGATATTCGACAAGAGTCTATCGACCACTCTTCACCAACTTGTGTAATCTCCTATCGGGTATGCCAAAGCAGTCGACCACTCTTCACAGACTTGTGCAGTCACTTGTCGGTAATGCCAAAGTAGTCTTCCGACCACCTCAGTCGAATTAAATCATCCCATAATAGATGTAGGAGTAAAATGTTATTGTGCTAATTTATTATTAGTTTTTCAATTTGGACATATTGTTTCTTTTATAGTCTGTCTGAGACGTTTCAATCAGGACCCTAACTTTATAAGGATTTGAGATGCTGATAAATTTATTTCCTAAAGAGATTCTGCCATTTTCTATCTAATACCATTTGCAAAATGTTTCTAGGCCTCGTTATGGCCTTCTGAACTCGCGCAGTTCTCAGAAGGATATGGACACAGCGACTTTGGTCGATGCTCAAGTTTGGTCGAAGCAAGTTTGGTCGACTCCACTACAAAGTGACTTATCTGTATTAACTTTATCTGGCGACCATTTTTCAAATTTGACCAAACTCAACTTTAACATATACTATGCCACATGTATTGAGGAAAACTTTCTTTTGGTCGCATATTCTCAAATAAAATGACTTATCACTTGACCAAATAGCATATAATTTTTTCGTATCAACCATATGATGTATAGACTCAAACTACATGTCCCGACAATGTTACATCGACCATATTTTTAAATAATTAGCCGACTATTTTTACAGACTCGACCAATTAATGTGTAAGATAAACATCAGATGAGACTGAATTAGTCATCTTGATTACATGCCCTTCATAGCCATTGATCATATTTTACAATTCGACCAAAGATAAGTATTGAACCGGAGTGGTTGACCAAATACAATATAGATAAAGTCACTTTCTAGTGGACTCGACTGAGGAATGTATCCGACATTTGTTTTTCTCGAATACCCAAATCGACCATAATGTGAGAGTTCGACCAATAGATATTTACCATACTTTAATAGGTGACCGTCCTTTTACAGAAGTTTTTGGTTACCTCGGCCATAACATCTTTCATCAACATAATCAGTCAATGTTCGACAAGAGTCTACCGACCACTCTTCACCAATTTGTGCAATCACCTGACAACTATGCCAAAGCAGTCGAGCACTCTTCATCGACCTGTATAGTCGCCTATCGACTATGCCAAAGCAGTCTAAAAATAGACCAGACTCAACTTTAACATATACTATGCCAAATGTATTAATCAAAACTCTCTTTTGGTCTCATATTGTTTTGACCCGTTTCTAGATTTGACGGATTTCACCTCCTAGATGTCAGCACCCAAAATGCAACTTAAAGTTGCACAGAGGCCAAATTGGGCTAACCACAAAACCACTTTACATTGTATTCTGACCTATACAACCATAAACGAAAAAAAATTATATAAAAAAAAGTTATTTGTCACCATCCACTTTGTAAAGAACTTCAAACTTCATGATCGCAGTATATATGGTCAAAAATCAGGTAAAATCAAGTCGACCAAACCTGTAACTCGTCAAAGGTCGACCACATGTGTAACTCGTTGGAGATCGACCAAGTTTTATATCAACCGTATGCATCGACAATACCAAGGCTTTCAAGATGGAAGTTTCCAATTCAATAGAAGTAAAATCAGGTCGACCAAATCTGTAACTCGTCGAAGGTCGACCACATGTGTAACTCGTCAGAGATGGACCAAATTTTATATCAACCCTATGCGTCGACAATACCAAGGCTTTCAAGATGGAAATTTTCAAGTCGCCACGCGTACAAGTCGAAATCACCATATTCATCACAATCGATAACTTAGCCATACCCGACATGATCAGACAAAAGATAGAAGGCGACAACCTTCCAACATAAATGAAAAGCATCCACTTAATGAGGCACAGATAGCCTGTCAATCAAAATTAACTCCATCGTTAAGTCACTCTTTATTACACCCATCTACTTTACAGTCACATGTGTTGGGATCCTCTTCTTTAAATCCCGAAGTCGAGGATTCTTGGATACTCTTCTAACAAGAACTGGAAAACCAGACTCAAGAAATACCATAAAACCTCTGTGATCTTTATAATTGCATAGAAACCATGGCGCCCAAAAGGGTTCAGAAAACCACTCGTTCAGTTGCAGCTAAAGTTTGTGAGTTATAGAAAACCCAATCACCGTTGCAAACTTGCTTGGGGCAGGTTCGAAATGATAAGGTACAGGAGTCACATTGGCGAAGAACTTGGAAAGACATTCTAATTTGGGGAAAAGATTCAAAAGGCCAATGGAGAGAAGAAGCTGAAAAATTGCGAACTGCTACAGTTCTAAATTACATGCAAGCACCTATGCTTGAATCATTTGGTGGACTAAAGGATATTATTGCTCAATTCATAGTTAGCAGATTTCATAATGGGAAATTTTATTTTGATACCTCGGTTTAAATAAATGGTGTACTTATTTACAAGATTACAGGATTGTCAAATAAAGGCAAAGAGGTACCCGTTCGACCTAGGCTAGAGTTGATTGAAAAATTTACAGAGCACCCGAGTGGAAAAAATTCTCGAGGGTTAGTGATAAGTCAGATGGAATATGAAAATTTTAAGATAGCTGCTCGAATCGTTTCGACCGCTTTATCAACTTCCGGTCGCAGTTCAGATCTAAAAGCTGAAATGCTAGAGGTAGTATTGAACATGGCAGTAAGTGGAAAACAATACAACTGGGAAAACTACTTAGCCAACATTATCCGGGTGATATGCTCCAAATGTCAAAATGAGGGAGCGGCCATTCGGTACCCATCTCTAATTATCTGGATTGCTATGACGCATCTCAGACCATCAGGAAATAAAGACTTTTTTCTAGAAAGACCCATGTTAATGCAAAATTTCAAGTCTTTTACATTTGGGGGAATTCGGCTAGGCCCTCAACAGTAAAAATTTGGCTCGAAGTCTAGTTTCAAAACCTAAAAACTGTATCCACCAGATGGAAAGTACCTAAAAATGTTTGACAAAGTCTGCCTCCATCGGCACACATCCAACTTGACCTAGATCACACCAAGGTCTAGCACTTGCAAGGCATAGGTGGCGCCGCAAGAGGTCTCGACTTTTACCCTTCCATCGACGAAATCTTCAATGAGCTCAACAGACAAAGTAATACAATAGTGACAATTCCTGCTAAGGCCCGAGAGGTCAGTGTCCCCATAGTTGAACCTCTAGGAGATCAAGAAAAAGAGGAAGAGTATGAAGGCCACCTATATATGCACACCTTTGTATATGAAGCTGAATCTATAGTCGTGCAGCAACCTCTAGCACTTACTCTTACACCACATCAAGACCCTCCAGATACAGTCGAACATTTAGATGAACAAAGTCACTCTGACAACCCATAATATGCTTTGATGAGTGACAACATTCAATAGCTGGCCGATGAGTTAGCAGAAGCTCAACAAGCACGAAATGTACAATTGCATGGCAAGGGAAAAAGAAAAATGATCATACAAGAGCCGACTAAGGAAGATGACGTAGAACTGTTCGATAGTGCAACACAAATTCTCGAGGATGCAGCTAAAAATAAAGTACCAGTCGACTAGGAGTTTAAGAGAATTTTGGAAGCTAAGCAAGCTCGTAGCCGACCACGACCAAAAAAGAAATTTCAGCTTATGATCGAGGATTCTATCGACTTGATTGTAATTTCACCTGCAATGTCTCTGACTATTGTGATGGAAGACACTATTTTCTCTACACTTGTAAGTACTCCACTTGCACCTTTAGCATTAAATCAATTTTCAAATGTTGTACAATCTCTTCCTCTTCCTCTCCCTCTTCGTGAAACATTTCAAACTGAACAAGACCTAACGCAGTTCATAACCAATCTTCCCAATATGTTCCCACATTGGCGAGATTTAATAACCAAGAAACTTGTCTTCATCGACAATAACCCATCAACTGATTCTGCCCCTCTTGGTGCTGACCCAACTAAACTATCGAACCCTGCGAATACTTCAACACCAGAAGCAATTGGTATGCATCATAGACATCTTCAACGTAATATGGACCCCACTAGTCCCATTTTTTGCGAGGAAACTTCACATTTTATCCCTTTTCCAGTGAACCCGTCAGTGCAAGCCCATTCAGCTCCCCGACCTGTCGTCAATCCACCAGAACAGCCCCCAGATCTTGAAGTTTTGAATTCAGTCAAACCATTGATACCAGAAAAACAAAACATTGACGAAGCACAATTGGAAACACAACACTCACGCGAAGCATCTGAGACGCGCAAAGACTCAGAACAACAACTAGAGCCTCCAAAATCTCAAGGGAAGTCCAAGAAAAAGTAGCGTAAAGACAAACAGCACCAAAATAGAGAGATGCAACAGCAACAACAACATCTGGATCATATCTCTCAGCTGGGTCGATTATATGTACATCTCGACCAATTTGGCCCCATCTCAACATACAAGCCACAAGAAGCAACACAAGCAAAGCTCGACTTACTGGCTGATGCAATTAATCGAGAGCAACGACATCAACGACTAGAAGCCGAAGACCGCATACACTGATTACAAGAGGACCAAAATGTATTTTTGGCTAAGTGTCAGGACTTAGCGCAAGAAGTCGTTTGTCTTCCAGCCAGCTCCGACACAACTAGCACACTTGATAAATCTCTTTAGTTATTCCAAAGAGTCATGTCGACATTGCAAGAAGAACTCATCAGGTACCGACAGGAACATGCAATAATAACAACATCCATGATGTCGGGACAATTAATTCAGCATATGATCAGCTCAACCAGTATAATGACCAAGCAACTACTGTCATTGATGTTCTCTGCAATTGGTACAAACACTATGGCAATGTAATCACAGAAATGCAGAAGACAAGTGACTTGATTGATAAACTTCATCAGCAACGCCGAGAAGCTGACGACACCATGAGTAGAACCATCGAAGATTAAATTCTGATAGAAAATAGAAAATTGGAGTTCATTAGAAAAAAGTGAAGAGCAATGGTTGAGCCAAGCCCGAAAAAACCTCTTCAAAGTGGAACAACTTCAACCACATCTCCAAACTCTGCTTACAGCTACTAATAAGAGAATTGAGCTATTTGGCCCTGACTTAAATCATCTACAGGGAAAGACAACAGAGGAAAAGATGACTGAGTTATCAAGTCTGACGACACTTACGATTGACATTCAAGCCTCACTGTGCCATTGGGAAAACTTCCACCACCATCTATCTGTCTCGGCTGAAACAATTGTTCAGGTCTGTGCACAACAAGAAGCAGCGGCCAGTTCTAGTCATAAATCAACAGTACCAGCTACATCTATCAATTTTGCACAGTCATCCATCTTTTGTTCATTTATTTCACATCTCCTTCTTTCTTCGACAAAAAGAAATATTTTGAAGTAGAAGAGGTCGGCCTATCGACTAGGCCCTCCACCCGAAAATTTGCAATGTAAGTCGACAAGCTCTGTGGACCAGTCGGGATATGTTTGTCGGTTCTCGCGAACAAGCTATGTAGTATGCACTATTAATGAATTTTTGTGGTAGTTGGCAACATAGACTTGACCCAGAAATATTTATACATATTAACAAGTTACTATTTACATTTACAAGATCCTAAGTTATTTCTCTTTGGTTTTAAAGCTTCCTTTTCGAAGATTTTATGCCAAATCAAATTGATGGTTTCCAGTATTTACTTCAACTACTTGAACTAATTATCGCAGTTTTTGCTCGCTTTCTACTTTTGCTATAAAATCAATCAACTCGGATTTCATACATATCTCAAAGTTATATGTTGATATTGATAAAATATTGAATAGGGCTACTGTTATTTGATGAATGATATTTGCATATCTGCTTGCTATATCTATTTGCAATTTGGTGCTACACTTAGTTGATACTTATTGGTCAACGAATTATTTTCCCTTGGATTATGTCGTGCATTTTCATTAATAGAAATAATTGAATGACAATGACATTTATTCCTTAATATATATTTGGGTTGAATTTGTTAATTTTTGGATGTCCTCCAAAGATAGTCGAGTAGTTATTTAAAAATATGGTCGATGTTTGTTATAATAAGTCGTGTTTGTCGGTGAAGAGTGGTCGACTGCTTTGGCACACCCGAAAGGCAATTGCACAAGTTGGTAAAGAGTGGTCGGAATATTCTCTGCTTATGTTTTTCTTCCTTCTAACTATCATCTTCTCATAATGGCGTTCATTTTTGTCCATAAAAGGGGCAAATGCTAGTTTATTTTTCAATATTTGTTTTAGGGTGGTGTCTCTTGGTATATTTTACAAACAATCTTGTAAACCATTTTTTAAATAAGATTTTAAGTACCTTACATGTTTCATAAAGTATGACTCTATTCTACACTTTTGGACCATTGGAGCAAGGTTTCCAAGAAAAAATGGAATCTGAGTTTTTTTGTACCGAGGAGAGCCTTTCCCTTTTTAACAACTAGATATTATCAAGGAAAAAAACTTAAAATTTGGTTTTTACTGTGGAGGTTTTCGTCAAAAACTTAAAATTTAGTTTTTATTGTGGTATAAAGGACATTTTCACCTTGAAAAGTTACTTACACCTTAAATAATATATTATATTGAAAATTTAAAAATAATTAATAATAATTTCATCATAAACTATCAGATTCAAATATGACCCATGACCCTTTCCTTGAAAATTTGATTGCTGCACACAAACATAATTCATCATTTTCTCGCTATATTTATTTCCATACAAGTGTGCATTCGTTGTATTCAACGGAGGAAAACTAGAAGAGTCAATTTCAATCATGCATCATGTACAACTTATTTCACATTTTTTTAAGCAAGACAAATTCTACATTTATGTATTCGATGGAGGATATCTACCTGAGTCAATTTCAAGGCATGCATGATGTACAACTTATTTCACATTTCTTTTTATATATTAATTAATAAATAAAATTACAAGGTATTTCAAAATGTTTTAAATTATTGGAATTATTTTAAATTTAAAAAATTATGATTATTCTAAAATTTTATAAAATCGTACTAAATTTAAAAAAAAAATTACTCACATAAAAATCAAAATCAGTCAAACATTTTACATGTTAAGTATTTAAAATATTTAATATGACTTTTTTTCAACCAATCAAACTATATCCAATTAGCAACAATTTCCAACTTTAAATACACACCTTTCCAACCAAATCCCGTTTGCTATAAACTGCTCTTCGATAATAACGGCAATTTTAAAAGTAATTCCAACCATGGCAAAATACTGGTGTGGCAAATCGGCTGGCTGGGTAGCTATAACCCTGTTCTCGTGTTTATTGAATTTTATTGCTCAACCAGGTGATTAATTCTAGCTTTATAAAAAATTCATGGGGACACTGTTGCCGGGAGCTGTTGAGTTTTTCTTACTTGCGAATAATCCTTGAAATTTAGTTTTTTGGTTTTATGTTTTATGTTTTATGTTTTATTATTTATCAGTAATATATATTATTGTTTATATGAATTTTATTTGACAACGTATCTTTGGAGGCAGAAGGATTTCTGAGTATGTCATGCGGAGCAGAAACAAATTACACTGATGAAAACCATATCACATGGGTTACTGATAACAATTACATAGATGTCGGTCAGCCAGGAATATACATAGGGGACGTCTCTCAGGAAGCTCACGGTTCTCACATCCAATACCTACGCGCCTTGCCAGAGCCTCTCAACAAGTCTTGCTATGAGTTGCCTGTGGCTCCCAATGTGCCTTACCTCTTAAGGTTATGGTTTGCCGTTGGAAATTACACAGGATTTCGAAATTCGTCCAGCTTCGCTTTCGCCTTCTCTATTGAGACAATGGGTATGTTGGCTGTGCAAAAGAAGCAATTTCAACAAACAATACTCAAGACCTTCCTCCATCTGTTGCGATGCAAACGGCGTTGATAACCAGCTCTAACTCCCTATCGTTAAGTCTGCCAAGTGGCGACAATACGACGTTAGTGCTGTTATATTTTGCAGATATTCAACCCGTTAATATGACCTTTAAAGTTTTGATAAATGGTCAAGAAGTTCATAAGGCTATTACTATCACGCGAAACTATTCTGCCTTACAAAGTACGACACACACAATAACTATATAGACCTGAAGCTTTCGGCGCTCACTAATTCAACTCCTCGTCTTATAATCAATGCTGCAGAGATTTACTCTATCAATGATACTCAACCGGCAACATATTCAAAAGATAGTAAGTGCGCTTTACTCATAAAACCATAACTTTTTATGTTGAAATTCCCCATATTAAGTTTAACTAATTACGCTGTAGGCGTTCACCATGGAGAAGCATTACTTCCACATCAGCAAGATTCCTCGCTCATGGAGCGAATGGAATTGTGCCATGTGGAAGGCTATGCGGAGTTAAGTTAAGTCTGTCGACCGCTTTTGGCGGAGTTAAGACTGCGTTGCCGAAATTTTGTTAATTCTGCGGAAACGCTGGTCAGCGATGGGCGAAAAATAACTATGTTTCTGCGACGGTCTGCTAAAAATTAAGAATAAAAATTTGAAGATGTTATTTATTTAGCTCATTTCTGTATACGAAGACGAAAATATTTTGCTCATTGATGTATATGTAACAACTGCAGCTCTTAACAGTAATCACACTCTCAGTAAGTAATATGCAACTGATAAGGAGTGGGATCACTGCTCTTATAATGGATGACTGCGCCCTTCCTTAATGGACCCTGCTGCTCACGTTTTCAATGAGAAATCATGCCCTAGTTGAGGAAGACTATCACGTCCCTACTCAGTATTGGATCTACTACCTTCTATAGCAGCTAGGGCACACTCTTTCCCTGTAGTAACTCGCAGCAACTGGGGAAAATCGCTATTCTCCTTACAGATAAAGATACCTTGCCTAATGATCAATAAAGTCATTGTCCAATACTTGGTGAAGAATGTTTGCACAAGACAATGATGTTGTTGTTGAAGAACACCCTTGTACTCAGGCTTCCAAGGGGCTCTTCAGGAGAAGCTTCTCAAAATGAATATACCAAACAATGTGGGGTCGTTCGTATTATTTAGTAATCCCCAGACCCGAGGTCTTATAAAACAGTATATGAAATTTCTTGAGAGTTTACCAGCCCCTATATTTCAACTTCAGCACATTTTATATGACTTCACAAACTATGATTTTCCGTATTTTAGCAGAAAATCCCACGAACGAGTCCCCACTCCACCCAAAAAAACAATAGAAAAATTAATCCCAAACGATAACTTTACAGAAAAGACGCAACCTGCTAGGCAAAATGGATACGGAACTCGATATAATGTCGTGAAAGTATATTTCAGTGTTTTGTGTATATTTCCAGTCATCGAACTATAACAGAGATATCAATGGTGTCTGCTTCTGCCAAAGCTGCCAGCAGTAAATCTCCCCATGTATTGGCCATTCCATTCCCTGCACACGACCAACTCATTCCGTTTCTGGAGTTCTCCTATCAATTGGCTTCCCATGGAATCTGTGTCACCATTCTCACAACGAGATCTCATGGCACAAATAATGGGGAAGGATTGTGGAGGACAGGAGAGGAGGAAAGCTAAGCAGATTGGAGAGTTGGCGAGAAAGGTTGTACCTGCTGTACCTGATCAATAATCCGCCGACACAAAACAAATACGGTTGAGAGATGATTTCATTGGATCTTCTCTAAATGCACTGTCCACGGGCCTTTTTTTTTTTACTGTACTTTTCTCAAATTAAATGGAGAATAGAGGGCTAGGGTTGATTTCGGACTCCTCCCAGCTACAATAATCAGTCCTCTCTTCACTGACTACGAGCCTAAGAGTTAACGGTTCCATGACTTCACTGTGCACTGCGAGATTTCAAGTTGCAAGTAGCCAACAATTTCCATGTAGCCCTGCAAGTCGTGATATCTAGATTTAATGGCATTCAGTCAAAATGAACCCTAATGAAAACCCAAAATCCGGTGATACTTTATCTCCTCACGCCTTCGGACCTCTAGCATTTTATTCATCTGAGAATATGTAATTGGTGACCCAATTTCACGCCTGAATCACGGGCAGGTGCTACAGTGGCCACATGATGAGTTTTATCCCGAAAACCTTTGCTTTGAAGTTATCGTTTTGGAAACCCTAATCTTTCTCCTTTAGTGACTAAGGTACCATAGGCTTAAGCGCGACTGAGTATGGATAAGAAAGAGATGGGACCCCATGCTAGGAACAATGTTTGAGAGAGAGTTGACAGGATCGCTCAACTTTCATTACTCAGAAACTTATATCGTATTTGGCCGACATGTCGTGAAGAAAATATCTATCGTCCCTCACACATAGGCCCAACACATATTTGATATTTGTTTCTTCTTCTATCTGCAGATAAATGGTGTTAGGATTTCGAGAAATGGACAATAAGTCAAAGAATAATGAATTGCTAAGAATGGGGCGAGTTTTTCTTTTTATAGTCTCGTAAGCGGTTTTCACTGCCCAAGGTGGTATCGCATGGTCCATTGAGTAGTCTTCAATACCATTTTTACATATGCGGATGACTTGGAGAGTGACATGTACGAAGGTGGTTTCTTTTCCGCACCGGTTTTATTACTTATCTCTCGAGCTCTTTGGCAATGCGGGTGTCAATGTGGACCGTTGATCTGGCTTCTCAACGCTGCACCGTCGATCATACCATAATCCTGTTGCACGTTTCAATGACCCGATCTCACTTCTTCTTTTATTTTTTTTTTGGCGAGAAGGGGAGTTGTGATGGGTAGTTTATTTGCGGCACCTATTTTAGTTCAAAATCCACTTGATGTCCTGTGAAGGAGTTACTTTCTACCGCTTATTAGCCATGCTACGGCTTACATTTATATCTTTAAATGCCTTTCTTTTTAGAACAACTTGAATCTTAAATCTCAGCATATGAACTTACAACATTTTTTTTTGGCAGCTTAATAAATTACTTAAGAAGAGATTCGAACCCAAGCCTAATTGCATAGTAAGATTCACTTCAACATCTAGGGTGTCATTATGGATAACGTGAAATGCACAGATTTATTCCCAACATCTCCCAATAATATGGGATGTCTTTTTTCCACTGCATCAAGGATGGGTTGGGGATGGTTTTGAGCCTTCCATCCATCCTCAAATCATCCAGTACTCGAGGGACATGTTCCCTACTCCCTTGTGGTAGCCTTTTACCTCAATTTTTAGAATTGCATAAAATTTGATTGTGTCATAAGCTACATGACAAAAGAATATAATACATTGGGCAAAATTTACATTTTGAGTTTTGATTCATTCAGAAATGGCTATTAATTTTACATGTATGTTGCAGTAATGGAAAGTTGGGAACTAGCATTTAACTAGAACCAACCATATGAATTCCAGCTAAGTGATATGCGGGTGAGGATCGTTGGTGACATGGCGTGGGTAACATTGAAAGAGTATGTTAATGCTGCTTTAGAGCCATTCCTGGTAACAAACATATATGAATTTCATAATGGACGATGGTTCATGGTTCATCATCATAGTACATCAATACTTGAGGCTGGTGCAGCTGACCAGGGCGTGTTTGGAGGATGAACATGTCTGAGTTGTAGCATTGAGCAGGCTAAAAGCAACTTCATTCGTCTTCGAGGCAGTTATTTAACTGGTGGATCTTTTTTTCCCACATCTCCTTACCATTCTGATAATATTCTTTGACTTTTGATCACTGTTTTGTTCATATATTGACTTAAAATGCTTTCCTTCTATTATAGGTGAGCAGGAGGTTTTTTGTTTGGGTAGTAATCTGATTGTATGTAGTTCAATGTAATCCCCCTCTCCCTTTTGGAGTAAGTTGTATGAAATTGTGAACATCTCCGGGGAAGCTCTATCAACCTCATATATGCAGTTTTGGTAGACATTCTGTGGCTTAAGATTATATTGACAGCCCCAAATATTTTCATGTCAGTAAAGGTCTCATGGTAAATAAATGGGCAATTTTTGTCACGGTTTATTGTGCATTTTGTACAGAATTATCTCAAACAAAACCTTGTTATACAAGTTTACTGGATCACTTCTTTTATCACTGGGGTATCCTAATGTTTAAAAATTCCTTTTCTAATTTCCCGAATCGCTGATATAATACAAAAAAAAATTTGCCCTTGATTAATTTTACATTCTCTATAGTTGTAGTAACAAAACCTAGTTAATATTTTCAGACAAGAATTGCACTCCCCCATATATTTAGCTGCTACGGTAATAATATGGCGGTGTGCTAGGTTTCCCTTCAACAAAGCAAGTTTTTTCCATGAAGTAGACAGGAGTTTTACGACCACCTTTATAGGATACACGCTAAAGTGAAGAACTGATGTATTAGCGAAGTTTGAAGAGTGAAAATGGTTATTGTTGATTAAGTCAATCATACAATTTTTTCAAGTGCTTGGTACAAAGCTTGTCTAAATATACAGGCCCCATCAGTACCATCCAACTTGGTGAAGCTCTAAATAGGGAGTTACATAGAGCCTGTCTTAATATCCAAGCCTCATCTGTATCATCCAACTTGGTGAAGCTCTAAATTGGGGTGTTACACAGAACCTATCTTAATATACAAACCCCATTTGTATCATCCAACTTCCATCTCAATGTGACACCAAGATGGGTCTCTCTCACAGGTTTTTGCATAGTAGCCACTGATATACTTTGATTTTGTTTTGGCACGCTCGTTTCAAATGCTTTCTAATGTTCTTGAGAAATAGAGATTTTGAAGGGCATCATTGGGAAAAACAACTGTAGCAATAAATTGAACATGGGCATAAACAACATGGAATGACAACGTTTATTTTTAAAGGTTACTAGCATTTTTTCTGGTTGGTTGTCATTATTTCAACAAAGTCTAATTTAAACTATTTCACTTATTTGAAATGCTCATTGATAGAAAAACTGTCATTCAAATAATAATAATCATTCAAATAATAATAACAGGATGGAGATCATTCCATTACAAGTTATAGTCATTCTCATTTTTGTTGAAATAGTTTTTTCACTCATTGTAAGTAAATTAAGAGAAGAATTACAAGTTGTATTTTGGGGCGTCATCCAACCAGATATGTAGTGGTTAGTCTATTTATAATAACAACATGATGGGGATCATATCATTACAAGCCACCATTGTTTTGGTTACGTTAGCTTTTTTATTCATTATAAATAAAAGTAATGAAAGTAGATCATGAGCTGTATTTTTCGGCAATTTTTAAAATCATGACCATATATTGAATTATGAATCAGGGCCATGCAATGGTTGTTCCTTGTAGTTTTATTGGAAAATGATTGTATTTATAAATAAAACAGTGGCAAAACAGGTGCTACTCACCACAGGGATAAATAACATTGGCGATGTTGTAATGGGTAGTCCTTGCTGTTTTATTGACCACATATAGATGTTACTCGTTATGTAGGCAAATAAAGTCACTACTGGTCCTTGCATTTTAATTGAAGAAATTCATTATATTTATGCCGTAGGCGTTCACCATGGAGAAGCATTACTTCCACGTCATTAGATTAATTGCTCATGGAGCAAATGGAATCGTGCCATGTGGAAGGCTATGCTTCTCTCGACCTGCCTCCTGCCGACACGTCGCTGCATTCTAACGAGTTTGCGATATGTTTTTAGGCTGCGACAGCGAAAATATTAAGTTTCAGAAATCTGAACTCGGCATAAGAAATTGCAATTGTTAAATAAGATTCTAGTAAGCAATCACTCGAACCGGTTTGCTTTCTCCTGTCGCACGTCGTCGAGCATGTTTTTATTGTTTTATTTAAATTTTTTAAATCACGCGACTCGGTTTCCTGTCGCGGATATTCCGTCGCCCGTTGCTGTGAATTTTTATATTTTTTTAACGTTTTACAAATTACGCCGGAGGGTCGGCTGTCACCCGTCGCATGTCGTGGATGAAGTTGATTTGTTAGGAGAGTTTATGTTAAGATTTGGCAACCGGTATTCGAATATTTTATTCTAATTTTGGCGAGCATCTTGCTGAGAAAATGATCCCGAAAAAATCCAACCACGCAACTCTTTTTCCGAATCCCGCATTTTTGTCAAATGGATGGATGCAGTGCCTCTTTCTTGGAATTTATGGTTCCTAGATGATTGTGTTCGCGATAATACTCAACAATTGGGAAAGGAATTTTTATTATATTTCTGAAAATTCAAGAAATAATTTAACAACAGTAATCCTCAAATGTCGAGAGATAAATTGCTACGCAAAATTTTAACAATGAGGACCTAGATTTATGTCATATTTTTTATAATTAAAAATTAGCTAACGAAACTAATCCCTAAATGTCCCGCTAAATTTCATTTAAGCTTCAGACTTTACATTCTCAAATTATGTTTTCCCAAACAGCTTTCAACGTTTCATCTCCATATCCATTTTGTACATATGCTGCAAGAATTTAATATTAAACAAAATCGAAATTAATGGCACTTATTTCTCTCATTCAAAACAATTTCAAAGAGTGGAACCATGTGTATTTGACTGAAACAATATTTCCCATGGCCACCACGAATTCCAGGACCTGCAATTTGTAACATCTGAAAAAGTTGTCGTTGCGGTCTACTCTCTGTTGGATAATGGAACAAATGAATATTAGAAGACGTGTAGCAGGTGTAGCCGACACAAAACAAATACTGTTGAGAGATGATTTCATTGGATCTTCTCTAAATGCACTGTCCATCTTCTCTAAATGCACTGTCCATGGGCCTTTTTTTTTACTGTACTTTTCTCAAATTAAATGGAGAATAGAGGGCTAGGGTTGATTTTGGACTCCTCCCAGCTACAATAATCGGTCCTCTCTTCACTGACTATGAGCCTAAAAGTTAACGGTTCCATGACTTCATTGTGCACTGCGAGATTTCAAGTTTCCAGTAGCCAACAATTTCCAAGTAGCCCTACAAGTCGTGATATCTAGATTTAATGGCATTCAGTCAAAATGAACCCTGATGAAAACCCAAAATATGGTGATACTTTATCTCCTCGCTCCTTCCGACCTCTAGCATTTTATTCATCTGAGAATATGTAATTGGTGACCCAATTTCACGCCTGAATCATGGGCAGGTGCTACAGTGGCCACATGATGAGTTTTATCCCGAAAACCTTTGCTTTGAAGTTATCATTCTGGAAACCCTAATCTTTCTCCTTTATTGACTGAGGCACCATAGTCTTAAGCGCTACTGAGTATGGATAAGAAAGAGATGGGACCCCATGCTAGGAACAGTGTTTGAGAGAGAGTTGATAGGCTCGCTCAACTTTCATTACTCAGAAACTTGTATTGTATTTGGCCGACATGTCGTGAAGAAAATATCTATCGTCCCTCACACGTAGGCCCAGCACATATTTGATATTTGTTTCTTCTTCTATCTGCAGATAAATGGTGTTAGGATTTCGAGAAATGGACAATAAGTCAAAGAATAATGAATTGCTAAGAATGGGGAGAGTTTTTCTTTTTATAGTCTCGTAAGCAATTTTCATTGCCCAAGGTGGTATCGCATGGTCCATTGAGTAGTCTTCAATACCATTTTTACATATGCGGATGACTTGGAGAGTGACACGTACGAAGGTGGTTTCTTTTCCGCACCGGCTTTATTACTTATCTCTCGAGCTCTTTGATAATGCGGGTGTCAATGTGGACCGTCCATATAGCTTCTCAAAGCTGCACCATCGATCTTACCATAGTCTTGTTGCACGTTTCAATGACCCGATCGTCACTTCTTCTTTTATTTTGTTTCTAGGGGTTTGTCCCACATGCAAAGCACATGATTTGTTCTTATTCAGTATTTATCTCAATGCTTTCACTATATCCCAAGTAACAAATGAAAGGAAGGCTTTAAGCCTTGGCGCTTCGATGGTAGAAGATATGTGGTGGCCCTCTTGGCTCAGCACTTGGTCCCATGGTGAAACCCTCTGTGTTGGGATATAAACTTTTTGTTCCAAATTTATTAGACCATTTGGCCCAAACCAAAAAATGCAACGAACTTTAAGTCATAAAACACTCAATTTTAAAACTTTAGCCATACCATTTTTTATAAAGTCGATACTTGGGCTAAAAGGTGTTAAAAAATCAAACCTTCATAAAGTTTTTTACTTTGGCTTATTCATGAAAACTTTGAAAGGCTTTCTCCCTTTAGGCTTAGGTTTTAAAAATCCTCTAGGTCTTTCATAAAAATTCAAAGGTTGAGTTCTCAAACATATAGAAATTCTTCTTCCTTCTACAACCTTGGTGTCTACACCCGAGGAGAGATACCTCTTCTTCAGCTAATTTTTGAAACCTCCACCATGAAAAATCTTCTGTTTTGCATCGTCAATGCTGCCAGAAGAAATTTAAGCACAAAATTTATTGAGTGTTAATAGCAGCTCTATGTTGGAACTTCTGGTTAATAAATTATTGTGTTTGGAAGTATATTCAAAGATAGAAAGATCTATATTGTTGTTCATTTCGAATCCGTTTATGCAAGGATTATAGATGATGTAGCAATAATTCAGTGTGAGGGATGGAACACCCAACGCCGCCTATATAAACAACGCACCATTTATCTCATCTGCACCACACTGCTGGTCACTGGTTGAGGAGGTAGCTAGGCCGCTGGCCGCGGGTCACGCTGGTCGTCGGTCGCTGGTCGACGTGAAAGGCCATCGCGGGTCGCCGAAATTTTGTTAATTCTGCGCCTAAACAGGGTCGGCGATGGGCGAAACGATCGTCAAAATGTTGTTAATTTTGCACCGAAACGGGTCGGCGTTAGGCAAAGAATTGTTATTTTTTGCTCAAAATAGTCGCCAGTCGCCGAAATTTTGTTAATTCTGTGCCGAAACGGGTCGGCGATGGGCGAAACGGTCGTCGAAATGTTGTTAATTTTGCGCCGAAATGGGTCGGCGATCGGCAAAGAATTGTTATTTTTTTCTCGAAACAGTCGCCAATATTTTGTTAATTCTGCGCCGAAACGGGTTGACGATCGGCGAAAAATAACTATTTTCCTGTGATGGTCTGCGAAAAATTACGAATAATAATTTGAAGATGTTATTTATTTAGCTCATTTCTATATACGAAGATGAACAGTTTATTTACATGATTTTGGAGTTCTGTAATGGCGGAGATTTGCGTGGCGTGATAGACAAAATGGATTTTTGTTCTCAGGTAGAAGCTACCAAAATAATCAAATCTCTTGTAGAGGCTCTGCAGTACGCACATGTGAACAACATTGTCCATGGAGACAAAAAATATGAAAATATATTTACTGTGTCTGGATTCATCTCCCTCGTGGAATGTTAAGCTCTCAGATTTTGATCACGTTGATGAATTTAAAGTAGGTAAACCCTAACCTTCAATTGTGTGCTCTTAAAGCTAATAGATGTGTTTATATGGTGGTCAATGCAACTTCACTTTTCTTTCATTATTAATGAGTGTTTGTTTGTCTTGTGTTTACAGGGGAGAATATCTGCAAGGATCGCGTGGGCAGTCTCTATTATTCAGCACCCGAAAAAATGAAAGGAAGTTACTCCAAAGAGTCGGATATATGGAGCGTCGGTGTGGTGTTATATTTTATTTTATGCAGACAATTTCTATTTGATGGGGATAGTATCTATCGTGTATCTAGAAAAATAGAAATAGCCATGCCAAATCTTACCTCAGGTAGATGGAAGAATGTCTCCAGCTCTGCTCAACAAATATTGAGTAAGTACATGCCATTCCCATATTTCATATATTTCTAATTCTAATGAATGCCCCCTTGCTTCTTGCACACACATTTCGGCAACAAGAAATTCCAACTCTCTGTGCCGCTCAGAAATCAACTGGAAGGCAGAAGACTTTATCGCCAATTTTTATCAGCATATCCATCTCCAGCGTCAAGATTCTTATGGAAAATGTCAGGAAATGTTGGCCAGAGGAACTTGATTAATCATTAATCCCTTTGAGTCAGTGTAAAATTGCAGCCATTATGCTCTGTTGCAAAGATCTATCTCAACTATAGTTTATAGGAAATAAGAGCATCCTTGGCATGACTACAAATGTGATGTAATTAGGTAATAGGCAATTGTGCCCATTAACGTTCACATCCTTCCTGCACTTCAAAAATTATGATGCATATTTTCTACGTATCTTGAATTTGCCCCGTGAGAGCTATAAACGAGATGTAGATAATTGTTCTTTTGTTCTTATATATATAAGTTGAATAAATAGTGGATAGATGTTAAAAAACAAATTCCTTGATTTATGGTAACCGGTAATCACTGCTCGAGTTACACTTAATATGGGTATTTTCGTCCATGTCGTGAACTTCCAGTCTTTACTATCATTATTATCCAAGAAGAATTTCTAGCTAACTCGCTGTATTTAATAGGGGATACTTCGAACTTTCTGTCTATCTCCCCATTTCAGATATTACCGCATTTGTATTTAACGTTCACTCAGGAGAGTCAGTGTCTACTACTCTCCGAGAAGTTCCATTACTCTTCGAAGATTCATAAATACATATGTATGTAGTCACCTTATGACCGTCAACCATGTTTCAAATTAAAGAGTCGATATTAGATTCATAAATTTTCTATTATATAAGTAGTTCTAGAAAATTTATGTACGATATATATAGTCAATGGTTGAAATATGGGTGAGTGGCTCATTACTATTGTAACTAAAATGGTGAGTGGGATGAATGAATTAAATTATGATGCCTATTGATTTATGTTAACCTATATATATATAAAGAAGAGAATATATATGTGTGTGTAAATCTAGGTTTTGAAAGATATTTTTGTTATATGCCTTTACATATATTAAAAATGATTTAATTATATTAAAGAGGGCATATGAGGCTTAGTATATATAGGAATTTTTTTTAGATGATTAACATTATTAAAATTGTACATCTACCACATAATTTAGTTGAAAGAAAATTACTTATATATGTATGTATATATATATATATATATATATATATTTTCTAGAAAACGTTAATGGATTATATCTATGCTATATGAATATAAAGAGATCATTTTGAATCATATTTATGTTGATATTTTATGTCAAGGTAAAAAAAAAAAAATTAAAAAAAATATAGATATGGATATATTATGAGGTCTATTTGTGAATAAGAGGAGAATTTGAGATATTATAGTTTCAATACTCCATGTAAGGTTAAGATGCAATTGTAATATATATATTTATACAATCAATAAGAGTGAGATTAAAAAAAATATATATGTAGATTATAATTGTTTATGGTAAAAAATGTAGGATTTGAAATATTCATTATACATCTATCCACTACAGGAATCGACAATTTCGATATCTTCATTTAACATGTAAATCACAAATTAGTGCTGGTGCAATGATCCATTGTTCACAGTCTTGGAAAGCTAACCGCCTTCTAGGGCACTGGAGTCCACCTCGGCGGATTTGTAGCACCGTAGATATCTGGTTCGTCACCATAATAGTGTTCATGGATGGTGTTCGCATCTTCTGCCTAAGCCGCGAGCTCCAGTGGCGTCATCTTAGTGACAAGCGTAAACAGAGTGCTCTGTTAAATACATCTATCCGTCATCTCAGTGGCGTCATTTCATTATACATCTATCCGCATTGTAATCGGAATGGTTTAACAGTTCGTTGGTCGCCCGTCGCGGAAAAAGGGCCAAAGAAACTAAAAAAAATGTGAAATGGTATGGCGGTCGCCGGGTCATTTTTTAATTTAATTTTTTAAAATTTATGCGACACAATCGCCGTTCGCCAGTCATTTTTTAATTTATTTTTTTTAAATTTATGCAACACGGTCACCGATCGCCAATCATATTTTAATTTATTTTTTTTAAATTTAAATTTAAATTAACAGTTATATTTTTATTAAATTTATAAATATTAAATTTAATTTTATGCTTTAATTTAAAAATATATTTAAATTTATGCTTTAATTTAAAAAAATTAAATTGCAAAATTATTATTATAATTTATATTTATATATTTTTTTAAATTTAAATTAATATTTATATTAAATTTAAATTAATATTTATATTAAATTTAAAATTATTATTTATATTTATATTAAATTTAATATATTCAATGTTATTAAATTTAAATTACATTTAAAGATATACAAGTAATATATATTTAAATATAAACTATTATAAGTTAGTAATAACAAATTTAGAGTGTAGTTTGGACTTTGGCTTAAACAGGGCACTAATCTCTACTTTATTTTTGTTATTCAGTGCACTATTGTCTTAATATGATTAACTGTGGTTGGAGATTAGGGGAAAGTTGGAAACCTGTAGAAACAGACTATATCTCTATTAACAATGTGGAACACAGGAAGCTCCTAAACACTCCATCACCACGCAGCAGAAGCTCCATGCAATCACACTCTTTGATGTTCCTGAGCCTATCTTTTTGTTCCTTCTAACTTTCCTTTTTCCCTTCCCGCGTTCAACAAATGCTAGTTAGTAATTACTATGCAGTTGAAGCTCTCGAGGATCTCAAACTGATGTTTGGCATTAAAGATTGGATTTCTGATCCTTGCTATTTGATACCATGGAATGGCATTGGCTGTAATAACAGCTCTTCCCATTCTTCGTCGTAAGAATTTCAGAAATGTAAATTTATTTGTTTGGCCTTTAGTACCCTTTGATAGTTAGAAGTTGTAAAACTAACCAAACTTATAGTTGATAATATAAGACGTTAAGATATTGTTATGTTTGCAGCAATTTGTCAGCGAGGAATAGACCAGGAACGGTACCTGAGAATATTGCAGAACTGACTGCATTAGTTAACCTGTAAGGAGAATTCCATACTTTTCACTCTGTTTACCCATAAATATTATGTCAATTTTGAATCTTCTCGTAAATCTAATTCTTTCTAAATTAGTGATAGAATGTGGTCTAGATTTTCACGGGCATTCTCCAGAGTTCAGCAATGCAATAGACAATTGGTGGTGAAGCGCTTATGAAGTGAACATAACTTGTGTTCAAATATTACTCTGGAAGTTGACACTTATCCATGCATCGTTACCAGGTCACTTGAGGATAACCATCTGACTGGACCTTTGCCAAATTTCTCCAGTTTAATCATGTTGAAGAGATTGTATGTTTCTTCTCCATACAAACCTTGTGTTTTCACAAAACCACGTCAATCTCCATTTTTATAGAAAGACATAAAGAACCATTAATTCGCTTGTGATGCAACTGCAGACATCTACAAAATAACAACTTGACCGGTAGAGTTCCAGAGTGGCTCTGTGGACTTGAAAACCTTCAAGAGTTGTAGGCCTCTCTCCTTTTATTCAAAATTCGTAGTAAAATCGTGTAAGAATCCTTTTCTTTCTTTTTGCTCATCGGACCAATATAGAGAACAATATTTGACAGGTTTATAGAAAACAACAGCTTCAGTGATGTAATTCCTGCGTGTCTTTTTAAGCCGTCAATGAATTTCAGGTAATCTTATGCTTTTTTTCTTCCCACGATTGCTTGTATTCAGCCACAGATTCCCACTATTAATTTCAGGTTAAGAATTGTCTTTTATGTTTTCTTTGCCATCCATGCAACGAATACCGGAGGCAGTAATAAAACGGGCAGTAATAAAACGGAATCAATTTGATGGAAAGTCTACTTCGTTTTATGTGTTACAGATACTCTGGTAATCGCTACCTGTATATCCCGTCGAATAAAAACAACCAGAGATTGAAGCTTATCCTCGGAATGACATTAAGTGGAAGTGCAGTAATGGTTTTAGTGTTGACTGTAGGTATTGTCGTGCATTGCAAGAAATCCAGGAGAAAAGAGGGCAGCGGGCTGTATGAAGGTCAGAAAATAATATCTTGAATCTTAGTATTTCTAATCTTAGACACAGTAGAGGTGGTTCCTAGAATCGAAGCAATCCAAGACTGTCCTAATTGAACTATCATGAATTCCAGACAACTCGATGATCGAAGTGCCAAACACAACAAGGTCTCGTGCCTTTACTTTAGAGGAGATAATGGCAGCCACACAAAACTTTAGTCTGAAGATTGGTGAAGGGGGGTTTGGATCTGTGTTCTTTGGTAAACTGAACCAAGGAAAAAATATAGCGGTAAAAGTACTATCTTTGTTTTCCAAACAAGGATTTCAGGAGTTCCTGAATGAGGTAATTCTTACAGCATGTATTATGGTCCAATTTCTGGATTCAGTCTAATAATGTTTTGACTGCACTCATAAGTAAAAGTTAAAAATAGTAGAATTCATGCCAGTGACGTCACTTGGTGAACAGGTTAATCTCCTTTCTACAGTCCATCATAAGAACTTGGTGTCTTTACTCGGTTATTGTAATGAATCGAGAGAGCTTATGCTTGTCTATGAGCACATGTCCGGAGGTTGCCTAAGGGACCGCCTTTATGGTAAATATATTGCTAACATGTTTGATTGAGTTACTGCATAATAACTTGCTAATATTACAAAGTAATGGAAACAGTTTTGGTTCTTAATTTCATTTCCAGGTTCTAGTTTTGAACTAAATTGGAAAACCAGGCTCAAAATCGCTTTAGATGCAGCACAAGGTAACACTTCTTCTAAAGTAATTTGATGAGCATATATTTTGGTGATGTCATCTAATGATGACCATATGTTTTATGTTCGAAGGACTGGATTACCTTCATGTGGGTTGCACCCCAAAGATAATTCACAGGGATGTCAAGACAGCTAATATTCTTTTAGACCACAATATGAACGGAAAAGTCGCCGATTTCGGTCTTTCAAGTTGACATCTGGTCGGGAGGTTTCTCATGTTACCACCATAGTGAAAGGAACGCCAGGATACCTCGATCCAGCGTAAACCCTAGATATAACCCTTTCTATATTAATTCGAACTGAGTAATTGGATAAGTAAAGTCAGTTTCATTTTGTTTATAATGTACTTGGAGTCGTTAACATTTTGTGGAGAACTTTTCACACAGCTATTTTCGCACTCAAACGTTGACGGAGAAGAGCGATGTATATAGTTTCGGAGTGGTTTTGTTAGAGCTCATATGTGGCAGATCACCCATAAAGCCAAATCTAGCCGAAGATGAACTCGACTTTGTTCAATGGGTAATGACTTTGATTATTGATAATTTATAATCGTGAAACGCATGTTCTGCAAAACTACAATACAATATGCCATATTTGCAGGTGACGCAGCATGTAGAGATGGAAGAAATAGCGGTAATTGTAGACAAGAGGTTGGGTGGAAACTACGACATGAAATCTGTAGCTGATGTTGCGAAACTGGCGCTAAGATGTGTTCATGGTAGACCATCATATCTGCCCAGCGCAAGTGAGGTAGTTGCAGAGATAAAGAGCGCTATAATGCATGACTCTTCTTCCAGATTCAGAGATGGAGATCGGTCTTATCTGTTCACAGGTGGACGATATGAAGTGGAGCGACAACAGCTCCAACCTCCCTCACGTGGGAAGATAAGTTTGGACCCCTCATGGAAGTCAAAGCCATGGTCCTTCGGAGGAGATTAAAATAGCAAAATGTCATGTAATTACACGATGTTAAAATCGCTCTTTCATTTGTTTTGATAATATTTCAGATATATTTTATACCGACCTCCTCGTGAACACGATTTTGTCTTAAAATTTTGATTGCCCCACGGTAAGGTTATATTTAATAATTTAATCAATTGACTGTTGGTGGTTGGAAAAATGTTTGTTATCCTCTCAATTGAAGTTGAAATCTTGTTGTGTAACACTTATTCCTTAGGAGTGGACTTTGATTTATAGTAGTATAATTTTGAGTACAATACAGTATAATATGATTAGAAAAAACTTATTTTTTAGGGGTGGATTTTGATCCATAATAGCATAATTGGAATAAGAATACTATTCAAAAATAATATGTGATGAAAAAATCTAGTACTAATAAAATAATGAAGTAGACTCTTTATATAGAATATTTTTCAATAGAGTATTAAAAAATATACGATAAATGTACATAGACATTTATATATTAAAATCAAATATATTTGAAAAACAAAAAAAATTATAATTTCAACAACCTACCATATACCATATGGCAAGTGTGAGTGATGGCAACTAGTTATTAATAATTATTTTAATAAGAGAATATAAATTGAATGGTATTTATGTTTTATAGTGTAAGTTTTATTTTTTACATTAGTTTCTAAACTTTAATTTTTCATTATTAAGAATCATATTCTTATTACATTTACACAAAATATTTTGCGAATTTGTTTCGAATTTCAGTACTTGAAATACCAATAGAACCAAATAAAACTACTATGCTTTGATCATATTACTTGAATGAATCTATTTATATCTATACCTTAATTCTATAGAATATCAAATATTAAGATTCTTCAATGACAAAAAAGAAAAAGAAAATGTTGTCTACAATGTGTGAGATAACAAAATCTTAAACACTTTTCGTAGTAGCTTAATTGCTAATAGTTGAGACATTTTCATTGGAAACTCTCTCAAAATAGCAACTTGGAAATTCTCGCAAAATAATAGAGAGTGCGTTAGATAGAAATTAGAACACTAATCCATAACTCGCGTTGTCGAAATAGCGATTAGAAATAAATAGGTCGAATAATTCTCTATGCCACGTGTGAGTGGTGCATTGGCATGACTCAAAGAGGCTTCCAAACTTTAGGAGGGTGAGGCTTTGCTCATTTAAGAGGGTTTTCTTAGTGTATATTGTTATTTTTTTTTCGTATTTATAGTTTTGTGCTTGCGAACTAAGGGGAAATTTCATTGCAATTTAGAAGTGAAATCTAAGCCGTCAAGACTCTCAAGCATGTTGTCTAATTGCATTAAATGCTTATTTCAATATTATGTTATAATATACATTAAAACATTTAACATAAACATAACAATGTAGTTTCACATTTTAGGATGGTTTTTGTCTAGGAAACATGTAGATTTGCAATTGAAAATATGAAAAAAGATAAGTTTAGATGGAAATTATGATTGCAATGTCTTAAATTCTATGGAGTTAAAAAATTGATTAAGTGTGAATGATTTCTTAAGTTAAACAATTCAAATATTAAAGCAAAACTAGAGATTTAATATAAACAAATTAGATATAACAACCAATTGGATGGTGCCTTTATTATAAAGTTGTTAAAGTTGTAAGTTAGATTCAACTTCAAAGAACTCCAAGGGGCGTCAAACACTTTTTAAGCATCTTTTTACACCAATGTGTAGGGTTGAATTCACATGGACAAGGAGGTAGTAGCCACTCACTCCAACCGAAAAGTCAACCAGAAATTCAAACATGAAGACAATTGAATTTTAAAAAAAAATCAAGAATAAAGATAAAATAACTTAAAAAAAAATAAAAAATAAGATCATTTCCTTCTCCTCATTATATTTTTTCATTTATATAATAAGGCTAGAGATTAATAAAAATATGATAATTTTCCATACATATGAAAAGAGTGTATGGCGTCTTGAGGAAGAAAGTACTATCTTAGTCCAACATTTATTCAAGTGAAATATTTCCTCTCCCATGCACTCTTTCTCTTTAGAAGGATCGACTTCACAACAGTATACAAGTCCAAAAAGTTAAAAAAAAACCTTTCTTCAAGACACGAAATATCTCTTCCAAGCATGTGCTTTACTAAGGTACTAAAGTTATTTAATGTATCCATAAAAAGTTTCCTCAAAGTATGTGTTCACTTCCCGGGGTGTGTTTACTTCCTAGGGTGAAAATAACATGTGTAAGGGATTTTGTGAATTCGTGTCCTTTTTTCTTTCACACAACCCTCCTCAAGTGATGTGTTTCACTCACATATCATGAAAAACATGTGTACGTGGAACTCACTACTCCATATAATGTATGGGTGTTGGTGCAAGGTAATGATACCCACTTATGATATGTTAGTTGCAATGGACTTCTTGAAAACCAGAAATTCGATCATTAAAATGAATTTTTAGAAGTACATACAAAACATTTTAGATTATGGTGTAAAATGATGAAACTATCGGATCACATTCTGGAATATATAACTTTTATTTATGGAAAATAGATATAACTCCCAAAAAATTGCGTTCTTCTAAGACACGGGGGGGTTCACTAAGTGAACTTGTTACATAGCACGATCATTCACAGGATATTAAAGAATATCCCTAATTTCACTAAATATTGGAAAATGCCTCCTAAAATTGTATTGTTGCACCCCCCTCCTAATATGCCTTTCCAATTAACAAAACCCTTAGTTTCAACAGATATTGTAGGTATCCATTTTTATCAACCTATTTTTAATACCCCCTTTATATCATATTATCAAGTTGTAACAAACAGAAGCCCTAACACATCTTAGTATTTAAGCAAATAGGATGCTAAATAAAATAATAGTATAATGCTAATAATGATCCCATTGGGATTGCAGGGGCGACTAATCAATTTGTAGTGTTGGATAGTGGAAGACCCAACTAAATAGTAATGCAGAAGGCAAAATGTGTAAAAGGAAACCCAATCAAGATATCAATGTAACAAATAATGTAAAAGACTAATAGTCCAATAGTGAGTGCAATGCTTAGAAAAGATGAGAATTGTAGATGTTTCACACCACAGCTTGCCAATCTACCAATTTATATCATGTAAATACAAGTATAGCTATAGAGAGCTCATGTTTTCTGTAAGATTAATAAATTAAACTCCATAAACATGCAAAATCGAAACCCTTTCGTGTATAGACTTCCATGCCTTCCTACCAAAACAAACATCATTGATGTTTGAACCAAATGAACATAGAAATGTTCCTCTTGATTCCCAATAATACCATATGATCATGTGCATAGCTTGGATTTAGGTAATTCACAAGATGTAATGAATTGTCACCACTTCCTCTACATTTATTCTTGCAATCAATGGAATAACAAGAATTAGTTACCTTTTATTGGGTTATATCTAGTTTTTTTAATCTTTACTGGAGAGGGAAAAATCTCCATTGTTAAGTTTCAAGCATGCAATAGTTATAAAGATACACATATGGTGAAACTTATATGACACCATTTCATGGTAACAATAACACATAGGATATGTAAATAAGGATTTAGATTTTCATCTATGTTCATGTCAGTTCCAATACAATATTAAGATGGATGCCTTGCATATAAGAATTGAAATTACAATTATGAATGTGCCAAATATAACTCAATCTAACAACTATTCCTAACTAACAATGTCAAAATGTTAAAGAAGAATACAAAAAGTTGAAAGAAATAATTAGTGAAGAAAGATTAATCTAAATTTTCTTAGTTCCAATGAGCCAAGAAAGATTGATCTCACTTTTCTTGGTTTTTGTGGAGCAAGGTTTGATTGAATCTCAATACCCACCTAGACCCAACAAAAAAAATGAAGATTTGGATCTTTTACTAGAATGCTTGTAAAAAAAATACAATACAATTGTTCAACTTTGAAACTCTTGATTAGCTACATCTCTTAACTTTGGAGTTGATGAGGCACCAAATGCATATACAAGCATACTGAACATTGTCATAGGTTGCAATGTGACTTCTATCTAGAAAATAAACACACTTTGGAATTTGGCCTCATATAGAACAACAAAAGGTATAATGTTACAAGACTACCTTAGTTTCAACACTAGCAAACTCAACCTCAATTGTGGAGAAAGTGTGAAAACTTGCATAAGTATTCATAACAAATGGCAACATTAACCTTTTGGACATCACATCAATAACATTCTCCATAAAAGAACAAAATAATATCACCCTGGTTATCTCAATGCCACAAAATTCTAATATTGTAGTGCCTGATATTCCAAGAATCATACCTCGTATCTAAATAACTTCGCCAAGCAACAAAAAAGTAACACCGCAAAAATAAAACACAGAGTGGAGTTAACAATAATAGTTGCAATATTATCATAATTTCAAAAAGCCAAATAAAATTGTAGAAGTTGCCCCGATATGTTTACAAAAAGATTCAAGTCTCTGCTGGAATAAACTAAGGATGAAATTTTTTTAACTCACACATAAATCCATAAAGTTTAAACAAATTATAAACATTCACAAATATTTTTATAAATCAAAATGGAAGATATGATAAGGCTAAATCATTTCTAAGTCAAGAGTGCTAGTTTATCTTATAGCTATGATGCTATATATGATAGAAATTGTACTCAAAAGAGTCACCTTCTCCATCTCCACTACTAAAAAACTACTAAAATTTTAAAGGGGGTATTGCCCTGAATTTTGAAAACATGTAAAGATAAAGTATTTGATCATATGATCTTGACATAGGCTCTAAATGACCACTAGTATAGAGGAAAGCAAGTTCTCCATCTTCCACAATGTCAATTTGCTTGATTGAGAAGATTCCAACACCTTTAGCCTTCATGATTTTTAAATCTCATTGACATGAGGTTGACATCATGAATGACAGATGGATTTGCATCAACCCATGTACCTGTAACAATCATATCATCATGTGAAATCCAAATATGTATTGAAATTCAATTTAAAATCATAAGATGGATGGTTACACTAGCACAATAACTATCTTGAAAGTTGAAATACGACTACAAAAGATGAATGGTACTCAAAGAAACTTACACGAAAAAGTAGGTTGGTTTATCCCAAAATTCACCATTAGAGTTCCATTCACTGCACCTGAGGCCAAAAAGTATAAAATCAAGATGACATTGCTACATGAAATCAACAAAAATACAACTAATTATTATTTATAAATTATCTATTAGATGGGAATGAATAAGGAAAAAGAAATTACAATATTCTTTAAATTCACCTTGTTGAGATTTCTGACAAAATCAGAAGAAGAAAAAAATTGTGATCACTTTCTTCTAATTTGTATGTGTCATTCCTATTGGTGTATGATAAGTTGGCCAATGCTATAACATATTCAAGTTGTACAAAAAGATGATCTGTTAAATCATACTTGTACAAGCGTTTCCCTTTTGTTTTATTGTACCAACAAAATTGAAGCTCAACACCTTCTGGCCTATCCAAAAGATCAATGTCATTATGATAATCAAACAACATATTGACATCCTTATTTTGTATTCTTTGAACCCTTCTAATCTACCAAGTTCCACAAGAAACACCTTCTTTGGTACTTTGAGAAACACCATTTCTTGTGGCAGTTCAACTACATGTATTGTGTTGCTCTCAAACAACACCTAACAATCTTATCCAATTCCAAAGCCGATTGAAACACCCTTTTTTGAGGCCCTTTCATCTCGCCTAAAGTAGACCCCATTTCTTACTTTAGTCCACCTATCTTTGTATAATGTTGGATTTCCATTCAACTAACTAACCAAACAAGATTTGAACATATCCTTACTGTCAAGATATACCACTAGTTTGGTATTTGTGTTCACATTCTCATCAATGGCATCTAAAATTTCATCTAACTCATGCCTCCATTCACTTTCCATTGTTTGCAATTCGGTAACATTGAGTATGGATGAAGATGAATATTGGAATATTGAGTTGGAGTGACTCGATGGAGAATCATCAACTACTCTATCCACTACTTGGAATGTTGGATAGTTTTGATCCTCTGTCCATGGTTTAAACCACCAAGAAGATTGTATGTGTCCTTTTGGTTGCATGCCAAGACTTGATAGAAGGTTTTGTGCATCATTCAATCATACTTTAAGAGCTTTATAATTTTATCATCTATATATATTGAACCATAATGTAATAATACATCATGATTCTCTGTCGTTTGTTGTGCAATTTATTCCATATGCTTTCTTGTTTCTTATGAGATTTATTAAAGCAAAGTCCTTGGGGATTTGATTATTCTTCGGCAACTCTATTAAGAGTTCCAACAACATCCAACAAGTCAGTGAAATCATAGCCCCTCTCTAATACAACCATCATACAACCATCATAGACTTGATAAAAGGTTTTGTGCATCATTCAATCATACTTTAAGAGCTTCTATAATTTTATCATCTATATATATTGAACCATAATGTAATAATACATCATGATTCTCTGTCGTTTTTTGTGCAATTTATTCCATATGCTTTCGTGTTTCTTATGAGATTTATTAAAGCAAAGTCCTTGGGGATTTGATTATTCTTCGGCAACTCTATTAAGAGTTCCAACAACATCCAACAAGTTAGTGAAATCATAGGCCCTCTCTAATACAACCATCCCACGAACTTTGCTAAATAATTTCTCACACGCATCTGACCTAGTCAAGTGCAATACACATGGCAAGTTAGAGTAGTGATTCGAAAAAATATCATCAATAAAACCTCAAAGTGGAACGAAATTTTCACATATTGATATGCCTCTCCACTAATGAAAGTTATGTTGGCATTAATATGATGTCGTTTTCGTACCCAACATAACCATAACATGAAGAAATGTTGAACTCTTGAAGCATTTTGCACTCTTTCCCAAAGAGTCAAACCATGAGACATAAAAATGCCAATGTAGTTAGCAACAATATTTAGAAAAATATATGCACCTAGTGTTCTCTCTACCCTACCACTTGTTGTACTTCTCACCTCTTTTAAACACCTTTGAACATGCCTTGAAGCAATGCGTTGTGCTGAACCTGAATTATGTCGATCCATCCTATCTATATCTTCAATTTTAAGCTTGTGATCATCCACTTTAAAAGTGTTATAAATCATTCTGACATGATTAAAACTTATCAACTCTTCTCCAAGAATCAAATATTGTCGAACACTAAACAAAGGATTGACTAGTTTTTTTCCATTGTGTATGTAATCTTGTTCATGTAGTCTTGTTACGTTGTCACCATCGTGCAACCCAGTTAGCCTCCACCCTTCCCAAGGGATTTGATATCGAATACCTGCTTTTGAAGAATAAACCTTCAACATAAGTTGTCTTCTTCTACTATCCCCATCGGATGAATGACCAATAATAGGTCCCAAATAATTTTCCACGTGTTTCCTCCACATAACTTCTATTTTTTCCCATTACTTCACAACAACATTTGCTTCAAACCTATTTCATGTTGGATGAAAATCCAAACCAAATGGGGAAGCTTTTCATGTAAAGGGTTTGGAATAACAACAAGTGCATAATGACCAATTACACTGTTCTTAAAATTTTCTTAAAAGTTTCTATAATAGCGTCATAGCCTGCAGCTTCCTCACCCACAATCACTAACAAATGTGATTGGCATTGATGATTTCATTTATTACCACAAAACCCACCAATGTGTCACTTTTTTCTACCCACCTAAAATATTTTTTTACAATGGTTTCATCTTCAGCAAGGCATACAGGAATCAAACCCTCTATACCATGTTTGGATTTATAAGAAACATAAACCTTTCCAACTGCCTAAAAAATGTACTCATGCTCCCTTGGGATATATGACCGTGATTTTCTCACTTGCCTTAAAGTTGTAGATTTTGAAGGAACATCTAAATTCAAGCTAATGAAGCTATATAATCTAGGACCCCCCCATAACTTAATCATCTCATAAATGGATTTAGTGGATGCACCATACCTTCTCCCTGCTTTTGGATGTGTAAGGTTGTGAAAGATATCTTGTACAAATTCCCAAACTGCATCTTTGCTTTGTAATTTTATTCCTAAACTACATGTTGTGCACGCCAAACATGAATGAAGTCGACTCCCACCCTCCACATCATCTTATTATTATGTGTTTCCTACATAATACTAGCAACAACCACATTAATAATAATGTGTCCGGTATAAGTCTATCGATGTATATTTGGCACATTCAAATATACACCTATCGATGTATACTGGACACATTATTATCAATGTGATTATTGCTAGTGTTAATATCAATCTAATTACATATAATCTCATGTAGATGTTGTAAATTTGGTGTAATAGCCATAATTATATAAAATTAAAATCTAAAATGACATATAATAAAGTTAAAATCTATAAGAAATAAAGTGTCTTTAAATTCTTTTTACTTATTTATTAGAAATATAACTTTTATTTTAAATAATAATTAAATAAAAAACACGTAATGAATTTAAAATAAATAACTACCTTTTTAAGTAAAGTATATATATAAATAATTTTTATTTCGAGTTTCTATATACTTTCCCTATTTAGGTCAAGGGTTTTCCACTCCTCATTGGATTGTATATTAAGGTAATGGATTGTGGTCAAATGTGAGGGTTACTTTATCTAATGACCTACCTTTTTAGGTTGAAGTCAAGTGATGGTATGCATTTTACGAATTTCTGGACATTTTACTTATAGAAAAAACGCTAATAGGCGGGGTGGCTGGGCCAGTCGGTTGTGGACGTCCCCACCCCGTATCGAACCCCAGACCTTATCACATCGGCGCCCTCGCCTTGTATGCGCGCGTCGCCTTCTGCTATGTTTAAAAAAAAGAGAAAAAACGCTAATACCATGTAAGTTCTTCGATGTAAACAAAAGTGAAACATATATATCCATGAAGAACCTCATCATTGTGTTGCTTCAAAATGCTCAACAGATGTTTGATTACAATGTACTTAATTGAATTAGAATCTATAATTAATCTTCAAGCGGCTATCAGTTTTGAATGAATCGAAAGAGTGTGAATTGTTGAAGTGTGAATCGAAAGAGAAGACAAATCCATGCAAGAGATAACGCCGATGCAAGCCTTTTCCACCTGTCTCTTGATTTCTTTTATTATTACAAAGGATTTCGCTCTTAACGTTGAGTTGGGTGGAGCGTTTGTTTTTTAAGCCACTTGCAGAACTATCTTAAAGAAACGATACAAAAAGGTTTATATTATAATATTAAATTAAAAGAAATGAACTAAAATAGAAACAATAAACCAAAACATATAATAAAGAATATATCATGAGATGTGATGAGGGATCAAATTCTTTGATACAAGATTAAAATGGTATGGTCTCAATTCATAATGATACATACACCTAATTGTTTGCAAAAGTGTAATAATTGAAAATCATTGCATGTAAAAGTATTTGAAATTGGCAGAACATAAAGTATGATTCGACGTTAAACTTCGAAGAGACTATATTCCTATCGGAGAGTACTGGCATTAACTAATAGACTGAAAGGTTCTCCTTGCAGGTCGCAGGTTGTCTCTGTACATATCAGATTTATTCATATGTGTGGTATAATACCTATATTGACAAGTTGCAAGTGTTTTGTTTGGGATATTGGAAAGTTGCAAGTTGAGCTTATTGATGGAGAATCTGGTGGAGGTCACAGGCACTACAGAATCCATGTCTACTAAAAAGCAAACAATAAAACACTATTAATAAATTGTGTCGATGATCAAATACCATATTCTTCATGAATGATGGGGGATATAAATCATATTAAAATTCATACTTAAAGACCAGTATTCACATTCGCATTCGAGTTTCCAAATGGAAGGGTTGAAGAATGTGATTTGCCAAAAGAGACATTACCTCAGGAGCACACATTAATTCAGCTATGCAGCAATCCAAGAGAAATGTGCTCCTAATAGCAGTAATGCAGGAGAAATGTTGCTCCAGAGTATCGATCTAGGAGATCTGAGGCTAATTCAGTTAGAATAGTTCTCTCTTTCATCAAGGAGTTATGGAGTGAGAGTAAATGAATAAGTACAATGTATCAATGTATCGCTATGAAAGAGTATTAGTTTTCTATAGGTGTCAACTATTATACTAGCACACGCAATCATTTTTTTGTTACCAACCCAAGCCATAGTTTACAACGATTAGGAACACATGTCATCTCATTTTCAACTTGGGAAAACTTGGAAATTTCTTATGGCTAAATGGTAGAAGAGCCCCTAGTGTATATTCCAATAAGACACACACGACCCACATGTGGCACATGCAATTACATTTACCAGGTAAAAAACACATGTCTGAGTACCTTATACCGCAGCCACTACAAAGGCCACACAAAATTATTTGCAAAACCCTCCTTTGTCTATCATGCTCAACCTACAAACATTTCCTTCTTGGATTCCAAGCAGAAGCAGTAGAAACAACGAGTGCGAGGACTAGTTCTAATTCCCTAGTCTTAGAAATACAAGGTATGATGTGCAAAAGCTATTCCACGTGGGTTCAAAACCTTGTGCTAGAAGACTCCCGCGTTTAGTCCATAGCCATTAATATACTGATGGAAATGTCATCTATTTGCTTGAAATCTGATGGAGATTTTCTGTATTTCACTGCCGTGGCCCAAGAGTTGGGCCATAGTTTGACAGCATACAGATTCCCAATGAATAAATTATACATCTTAAATACTAAGCATCATTTTCTTAAACTTTAAATTATATGTTATACATAAGAAAATATTGCAGCTTTATTTGGGAAAATTGAATCTATTATGTGTTTTCATAAAAATGGCAAATTCTTTATTTAAACTTTAAACTATAGGTGATTACATTTAATTTTTATAAGTGTACATGTCCATTGGGCTGCATAGAAGTGTAGAAGGAAATCGATCCCCTGACCTTCGGACTTTTGATCTATGGTGGGTCATAAACCCACTCAAGAAACGCGTTAGACTTTGTCAAAATAATGGAATCCTGTAGGTGTGGGTCGAGGAAACACATTTGTTAGTAGATGTGGGTCAAGAAAATAAATAGGACTGCTTGTTTTATATGCTCTTGGATTTATATTGTTCTCTTGACAGTTGGATTCCATTCAAATGGAACATTAGCTTTCTCGCCAGAGCTAAGGTAGTGCCTTGAACCAGGTTGCATATCCTAGTGACTAGCCTTAAACCAATGACCTGAAACCAAGTAAGGTAGTGAATATTCCAGTTGGTTATTCCTATAGGACCTTATAGTGCAGCCTTAAACCCTAAGGAAACATAAGTCTTAAACCAATGTCTTAACCATAAACCCCTTAGTGTTGGTAGTGAATAGTTTAGACTAGGATAGTTAGTGAAGTTGGCACTATTATTATAGTTTCCTCCCATTTGTTGGAAGTAGGGAGATTGGAGCCATAATGGACTGTCTTGATTCATATTCTAGTTGGTGATTCGTAATTCCAGTCAAGAGTCACCAAAGGTTAAGCAATGAAATGCATAAGCCACAAAGTGATATATCTGAAAGGTTAACACATATCTAGGGTCTGTCCACATGATCAAGTGGTTTGTCAAGTATCAATTTAATGAAGAAATTATAAGCTCCAAATAAATTTCAGAGAGCACTGAAGTAAAAGAGAAAACAACAAAGACAAATCAAATAAACTATTTATATATCTTACAAAAGAAATGATAAATTATATAGTTCGATAGCAATTACATAGTCATCTGCATATCCTAAGACCCAAGTTTAGACTAATATAGTATACACCAAGGTGAAGACAACCCTTTACATATAAGCTATGGAGAATAATTTAATAATATGTGAACCCCGAGATTATGGGGTGAGGGGGAGAGGGGGTTCTCCCAGAGTATGGTCCATGGATTCGGTGTACCCATTTGTAGCACCCACATCGCACTAGAGATCAGGATTTCTGCTAGTACCAAGATAGTTTCATAGACATCTGTTAAGAGAGAGCTTGAAGTTAGTAGAAGGTAACTCATTAACTCTAACACACAGATGATAACGTAAAATAACAAAAAAATAAAATAGGGCCAGGAGAACTTGTCATACCCTTTGCTCGAAAGGAATGAAGCCAAGGTGCCAAACCCTACAGGAGTAAAAGTTCCCTTACCTATTTGAGAAGAAGGGAGAAAAAAAGGAATCAATTTAAAGGAAAAATATATACTTTGGCATATCCTATTAGAAGATTCATAGAGAACCTCAAAATGATCTCATGAGATAATTAATTTTCTTCAGAAGAAACCCTCACCTTACGTTTCACTCAAGAACTTGAACCTCGAGCAATGTAATCTCTTTGTGTGTCTTTGATTTTTCTTTTTCACTCACGGCTCGGGAAATTCATTGCAATTGAGATTAAGGTACTCTTTGGAGTTTTCTACGCTGGGATCTGGAAGGGAGCTCAGGGTCCAAACAAGAACATCATATGTGTCCTATGAAGAGGTAATATCCCGAATTTTGGACTAACTATATTTGTTGTTATATTGGGCTATGGCCCCAGAGCATATGTTTTATTTTGAGTATTGGGAATGATCCCTAGCACCTATGATTTATTCTTTTATATATTGACATATCGGGCATGGACCCTGACTGACTTCTTTAATTTGAGTGTATACTGGGTGAGAAGGCCCTGATGTTTTAATGATGTTCTTCAGCTTTGATATGGGTACAAACCCTAATATACTGAGATGATATTTTGTTACTTACTGTGAAGGGCTATGATTTTACATGATTTGACTTATGAGTGTGTTGAGCGTGGACTCAAAAACACACATATAACCTACGTACTGGGCATAATCCCCAATGTACCTAGAACAATGTTTATGTACTAGGAGTAAGCCCTGAGGTACATTGAGTGTTGGGCCTAAGCCCTGGAGCACTCCAACCTTGATAAACGAATACCAGATCCGAGGCAACTTAAATATTCTAGATGTGCCTCACAACCACATTCTAGCACTAGTGTTGAGCAGAGGTTGTGGAATTGCACTAGCATAATGCCGATGTGAGATTGTTGAGTTAAAAGGCTCTGAAGAGCACTCAGGGTTACTGGATCTCAAAGTGTTGAGTCGGAAGGACTCTGAATGGCACTTTTACTTTCATCACATTTATTTAATTTGATTAAATGATTCATCTTCTATCTCTCATCAAGTACTATGGGAACTACCATGTTATATGAGGGAATTCAACATGCAAAGAGAGAGACTAGAGGTGCCTATCCAAGCTTACCGAAAGACCGTCCAAAGAAGTGGACCTTACCCTTAAGTTGTTAAAATGAAGTATCATGTGAAGATACAAGATTTAATATTATTATTAAGAATTTTAATAAAAAATGATGTGATGTATTATTTATAAAAGACATTATTGCATATAGTTTATGCCTAGTGGGAGGCCACATTATTTAATAGTATTAATATTTAGTGGGAAACCACATTTGTAAATAGTATTAATAATGTATTAATACCTAGGTTAGAAATATTATTATTATAATTATTGTTATCATAATCATTATGAAAAGCTTAAATCATAAATCACTTATAGATTTAAACCATTGAAAAAGTCTTAGTGCAAAAGACTAGATATTTATTAAATAATATCTTTTAAATATTATTTATTTAATTTAAAGAAACTAATTATTCCAACAATCATAATTCAAGACTCCCCTACTTAAAGAGGGCAGATCCCAAGTTTTTGGGGGATCATCTATCTTTTTCATTATCATTCTCTTATGGTAATCAGAGAGAAGTCCTTTCTGCTCCAAGAAGCTGAAGCGGCCTCATATAATTTCAGATCTGAACCAGCAGTAACCCTAGGACCTCTATCTCTTTTGCATGTCAGAATCCAGCTCGGGGGGATCCATACAGAACCAAGAATGGTTGTAGGATCATGGTTGGGAGGAACATGGTAGTCCCAAAGTTACCCAGCTAAGGGGATCACTCTAACAGGTCAGCTAAGCACAACAGTTTTTTTTCCCACTAATTATTGTTTGAGTGTGTAGGTTACTACAGGAGAGGAGAAAGCCACAAATCAATCAGGTATGAATTATTAAACCAACTATTTCTAGTTATGTTGGCAGCTAGGCATTTTAATTAGATTTTGTTATTACAGTATTGATTTCCCTAAATAGTTACAGCATTTATTTCTCTTATGGAGCAAGGGCCTTTAGGGCATAGTCTCTCGGGTTGTCTCCATTATAACTATAGGACTGTATGCCCATCATTTAATTAAACTCAAAAATTATAACTTAGAAGCCGCAGAATGTCTAGCAGGTCTAGTCAACTAGCCTATGCTAGACATTCGTACAAATCTTAAACTTGGAGTCTTATATCTATCAAATTATAAGACATAGTTCTTTTATTCTGGCAGCATTATTTATGTAAATCGTTTTCAGTCTTATATTCATGTTTTCAGTCCTGCTATTATTTTATATAACCTAGGAAGTTGAAAACATAGTCACAATAGAAATCCATTCTTTAAAAGAAAAAGGAAATTTCATTTACATTATCTTTCTTCCCAAATCCTATCAACCTTCGTTAATTAAGATTTGAAAACCACAGAAGAACATCAAAGCAGCCATCGAAACTCATAGCTACACCCCACATTATTAACATCTATACGATTTCTACCAACAGTCAACCCATTACAAAGAGGCAATGCATCAGGCATTATAAGGAAATACAATTGCAAACATAGACTCAGACTTTTCAATTTGCAAACTACTTTATAAACTTTTAAACCCAAACGTTTTCCATTTCAAAGAGAAAAGGGCCATAGTACACGTAGCTTTTCACCTAACATTGTTTTTAAACATATCGACCTACAGTCAAGAGATCAAACCCCACCCACGACTTTACCCTTTAACTCTGATATCAATTAAATGCCCACAGTGTAGTATTGACATATCAACCCACGTGCTCACAAGGACAAAACGAACGGTAGATAGGGTTATGGCTCCCACTAAAACGCAGGAGGTTTTACACAGTACTTTTCAACCAAATAATACGCCTTAACATACAGACATGCATTATATACAAATGTAGGATTCGAGGTCGACTCCCTCTACCATTCATTCATTTGAAACCCTTCTTGTTTCTATCTATTGCAAACACCAGTAATACAGTAGTAAGAACCAAATCTTAGAACATTTCAAGCTTATAAATTTAGCTTCAGGGTTACGATTCATATATCAAACACTCCCGGTTAGCAGAGCCAGAACATTTAGAATACCTTAGATATAGACATCATTCCTTTCTAAACAGACAGAGTACCTCGTACTGCCTCACTTTAAAATATGAAGATATCAAATCGAGAACCCACAGGGTAGAGCAGCCACGAATTAAAAACGCGGGAATTATATATAATTCTTTACATCATGCTAATACGAGTTCAAAACCCCAAATAGAAAACGCAGATTGTGAAATGACTATTCAAAACCCCAAGTCCTTAAAATAGAAGTTTGTCATTCTCTTATAACAAGTTTAGAGCTTCCCTAAAGCCCAATGGACCAAGCCATGACATCGTGTCCCCATTTAAATACAATACATACATTTAAATTCAAAGTCCAGCCAAATGGTGACCTCCAAACTTCAAACAACTAGTGAGACAAGGGGATCCATGAAGTCTCCCAAAAACAAACATACAGTACCCCTGTCATAACTGCGAGAGGAAAGAGAAACGATGGCAAGAATTTGGACTTACCAATGAAGTCGAATGACCTGACTACTTACAACAAACCACGCATAAGTGCTCGCCACTCTTCACCTGCCAATCAAAATCATGCTTTGGTTAAACCCTGAAGAGTATAGACAACCAACAACTAAAATACCGAAGTAGAGAAAGGGAAATAATGTTTAAGCAGAGAAACATCAACTGGGCATTGGTATTATGTTATGATTCCCCATTGTTTCAGCAGCTACCAGGTGCCTTGACCACGAGCGTAGCTCAGGTCAGGCACAAAAACCCTCACCCAAAAATTCAACGTGGGAAGGAAACGAGCCAAACGAAAATGTAGAGTGATATTCACTAAGTGCTAAAACCCAACACATCGAAATTCTCCATGCCAGCTGGTCTTACAATACCTATGTCATAGGGGATAGTTAATGTCCACCAACTCTTCATTAATAAGATTTGAAATACCACTCAAGCACCATAGTATAAAGTCATATCAATATATCAACAAAAGTTGTAGTTTGCAAGTAGGTTACCATAGTATTACACCATCGGAACATAGGGTTACACCAAAGTATTTACCCATAGCCTTGTATACTTAGGCCATTCACCTTTTAGTGCTCTACACTTCAAAACACATAACTTGCTATTACATGGTAGTAGGATGACAAAGGAAGTGTTTTCCCCATAGTGGTATCTGCACATAAACAAAAAATAGTACATTAGTGCAATGCTAAGTAAGACCAGAGCCTTCCAAGGCTACCCTTACCTCTCGACAGCCCTGTCGGGGGTACTCCTTCCCCATTGTTACAACCATCAGTGCCCCATCATGGTTCTTAACTTTCATCAACAAGATTCCGTATCACTTGAGGTAACAATGAGACGCTTATAATATGCACATAGGTCTTTAAAACAGTAAGCAGGGAGTTTCTTTTAATAACACTCTAGTACTGGCATACCGACAATAGGTTTACCTTACCTATACTGTATATCGCTTCTGCAAATCCAAAGAGACTTACAACCAAGTAATATTTTATTATTCAAGAAAACTTATACTATTTAAGATACCGCAAACAAGTACCAATGCATATCTTAATAGTGCTGAAGTTCATTTACAAATCATAATCCTCAAAATAGCTTTGATTACATTAGTAGAAACATTTTAAATTTTTACTATCTTTAGGGACATTACAAGTGGTATCAGAGCCTAGTTACAAAAACTAAGTGACCTATTGGGCTCATTACAAACAGAACATTTGCTGCCAGTACTCAGTAAACAGAAACATACATTTAAATTCTATTTTTGTTTTATGTGAAAATAAACTAACATATTTTTCTTCTCTTTATACTTATATAACATTTCAGGTCAGACATTGTCTAAAAATGAATGCAGAACAGGGCAGCAACATACACGGAAATATGAACTCACCACCACGAGAGCAAGAAGTGGTGGTGGAACTAAACTTAGATTTGATGAAATCCATGCAAAATCTGCAGGCAGAGTTCCAAAGTTTCCGAGATGAAAATATGCAGGAAAGAAGAGAGCAGCAAGCCATAAATGAAGCTCTGCTTTAGACTTTAACAGGGGCAAAACCCCACGGACAGCCCACACTGTCAGTCAACACTTTTAAAAAGGGAAATAGTCACCCGAAGAAAACTGCTAGTCCTAAGGGAGAAGAGCAGGGAGGACACATACCTGAACCAATGGAGGAGGACTGTAAGAGTTCTTCTAACGATGGCGGTTCACCACCTCCTTGCAAGAAAAGGAGGAGAAGTGACGACAGTTTGCAAGGAGAATTCAGAAAGATAAAAGCCCCAACTTATGACGGAGAGATTAAATCTGGGAAAAAGGTTGAGGAGTGGCTACTAGGAATGAATAAGTACTTCAAAGTTCATAATTCCTCCAGTGAAATGCAAGCCCAACTAGCCATATACAACCTGAATGGTAAAGTTGCCAGATGGTGGTAGGACTTGAAACACACCAAAGGACAAGAATTGAGAGAGATAACATGGGATACTTTCAGTAGAATATTTTAGGACAAATATATGTCTGAAAGATTCTTTGACAAGAAAATTAAGGAATTTCATGAGTTGAAAATGGGCTCCCTCACCATGGAGGCTTTAATAAACAAATTTTTAGACTTGCTGCACTATGTTCCATACATCAAAGATGAAAAGGTAAAAATACAACAGTCCTTGGGAGGGCTGCCACCAAATTTTAGAGAAAAGATAGAGTTTGACATGCCCAAAACCCTTGATGTGACCTTACATAAAGCAAGACTGTGTTATGAACAGGGACAACCAAGGAATGACAATATCAACAGAAACAGAGATAGGTTCAGAACCTTCTCGGACAACTGCAGACCGGGTTTTAGACCTCCACCTTACCAAAAACATAACAACAGTTTTTCGCCCAATAGAGGCTTCAACCGACCACAAGCAAGACCAAGTGCACCCCCACCACCTTTCAACAGGCCAACTTTCAACAAAGGGACAAAAGCTGTCCCACCAACTGTTTCTTGTTGGAAATGCCAAGGGCCCCACTACTATAGAGACTGCCCCAACAAAACGGATGGAGTTTTACACAACGTCCAAGCAGAACCTACTGTAGGAGACCCCTAGGATCTATGCCGTTCTTGATGGTCGACAGGCGGATCACCAGGCCACTATGGTTGAAATTGAGGGTAAGATCTCAAACACAACCATTTTAGTTTTAATAGACCCTGGCGCATGCCGAAGTTACATATCCCCTAAGATAGTAGACACTTGTAAGTTGAACCGAGAGCATCACAAGAGACCGTGGTTGGTACAACTAGCCACTGGTACCAAACGAAAGGTCTTTGAGTTAGTTAAAACTTGTGAGATAGACTTAAACAGTTTCCCAACTAGGTTAGAATTAAACATTCTACCGCTAGGGTCATACTTTGTACTCATCGGCATGGATTGGTTAGAATAACACCATGCCCTACTGGACTGCTTAAACAAATCCTTACTCTGCAGGGATGACCAAGGGAATCAAAAGATGATTCAGGGTATCCTTAAGAATGTGTCGATACGACAGATCTCCGCCATACAAGCAAATAAATGTATCAGAAAAGGTTGCAAACTCTTTACCGTCAATATCCAAAACATAGAAACTGATAGAGAACAAAAGATCAAAGACTTCCCAGTCGTCATAGAGTTCAAAGATGTATTTCTCGAATAAATATCGGGATTACCACCCAAACGAGACTTAGACTTTTCCATCGAATTCACACCCAGGTCAGTACCAGCTTCTAAAGCCCCGTACCGCATGAGCAGACCAGAATTGGTGGAGCTCAAGCTTCAGTTACAAGAGTTAATAGAGAAAGGGTACATTCGACCAAGTGTGTCCCCTTGGGGCTCACCGATACTCTTCGTCAAGAAGAAAGACGGAACGATGCAGATGTGCATCGATTACTGCCAACTCAACAAGATGCCCATTAAGAACCGCTACACACTGCCTAGGATCGACGACTTGTTTGACCAAGTCGGAGGAGCGAAGATCTTCTCAAAGATCGATTTGCGATCTAGATACCATCAGGTGAGGATCCATGATGAGGATATCAACAAAACCACATTTTGAACCCATTACGGCCACTACAAGTTCATAGTGATGCCCTTTGGGTTGACGAACACACCGGCCAACTTTATGTGCACGATGAACAACATCTATAGTAAATACCTCGATAAGTTTGTTTTAGTCTTCATTGACGACATTTTGATCTACTCCAAGAACGAAGTAGAACATGAGGAACATCTCCGAACTGTTCTATGTATACTACGGGAACACCAACTGTACGCCAAGTTTAGTAAGTGCAATTTCTATAAACCCCAAATTCAATACTTAGGACATATCATTTTCGAGAAGGGAATAGTCGTTGACCCCGAAAAGATCAAATCTATAAAGGAATGGCCCACACCTACGTGCGTATTCGATATAAGATTGTTTTTAGGTTTAGTCGGTTACTACCGGAAGTTCATTGAGAACTTCTCATGGATTGCTTGTCCCATGACTGCCTTGCAGAAGAAGGAAAACAAGTTTATCTGGATGGATAAGTGCGAAGAAAGCTTTCAAAAGCTAAAACAACTATTGATTAGCTCACCAATCTTACGAATTGCAGACCCCAATGGGGACTTCGTTGTCTGCACGGATGCAAGCAAGGAAGGACTTGGGGGAGTCCTTATGCAAGGCAATTTTTCCATATGCTACAAATCGAGGAAATTAAAAGAACATGAGTAGAACTAACCTACGCATGACCTCAAACTAGCCTCCATCATCCATGCTTTGAAAATGTGGTGACATTATCTCGTGGGAAAGAAATTCCTATTAATGACTAATAACATGAGTTTGAAATACCTTTTCGACCAACCTGACCTAAATGCCAGGTAGGCCAGGTGGTTAGCCTTCCTTAGTGAATACCATTTCAAACTAAAAAATATAAAAGGTAAGGAAAACAAGATTGCAGATGCCTTGAGCTATCGAGCACATATGCTTTATGAAGTCACAGTGAGTCAAATCGACTCAGACTTACACCACAAGATTTGAACGGCACGTAAGAGTGACCGTTACTACACGGAAATCCTCGCGAATATCCAGGAAGACAGATTATTCCAACAACAGAAGGAATACAAGATAGACGAGCCAGGACTATTATGGTCAAAAGAGAGACTTTACGTCCCAGAGAGTGGAGACCTTAGATCAAACATTCTCACCGAATTTCACCAGAAACCCTATTCAGGGCATCCCGGATATCAAAAGATGATATCGGTAGTAAAGAAACATTACTTTTAGCCTAAGTTGAAAGCTGACATCGCCATGTTCATCGCGAAATGTCAGGAGTGCCAACTAGTCAAAGAGGAACACCAACACCCCTCCAGTTTACTACAACATTTACCCATTCTGGAATGGAAGTGGGAGGTAATAAGCATGGACTTCATTACAGGCTTACCCAAGAGTAAGAAACTGAATGACTCCATCTTTGTAGTGGTAGACAAGCTGTCTAAAGTAGCTCACTTCATACTAGTAAAGTCTACCTACAAGGCAGTTCACATCGCAGAAATTTTCTTAAAAGAGATCTTTCGATTGCACTTGATACCCAAGGCAATCATTTCCGATCGAGACACGAAGTTCACTAGCAACTTCTAGAGAGCACTGTTCTCCGGTTTGAAAACCCAGTTACAATTTCGTACCGTGTACCATCCCCAGACCGACGGACAAACAGAACGAGTAAATCAAATTCTCGAAGACATGTTAAGGATGTATGTCATGAACAACCCCACCAAGTGGGAAGATTATTTGCACCTCGCAGAGTTTGCATACGACAACAGTTATCAAACCTTGGCCAAAATGAGTCCTTTCGAGGTACTCTACGGCAGGAAATGTTGGACACTCGTGACTTGGGACAATCCAGTAGACAGACTTATGTTAGGGCCCAACCTACTAAAAGACTTGGAACAACTAGTCTCCAAGGTACAACTGAACTTGAAAGAAGCACAAGACCGCCAAAAGAGTTATGCAGACAAGAAAAGAAAAGACAAAGACTACCAAGTTAGTGAACATGTGTTTCTAAAAATAAAGGCAAAATGAAGCTCGTTGAGCTTAGGATGTCAGGAAACTAGCCCCAAGATTTTGTGGGCCTTTTGAAATACTGGCCAAGAAGGGCCCAGTGGCTTATGAGTTAGCCTTACCGGCGCATATAAAATTTCATAATGTTTTTCATGCTTCATTATTAAAGAAATATGTTTACGATACTAAACATGTTATTGATTGGTCCTTATTACATGTGGAGCCCAAAGGGGAGTTCACGCCAGAACCACTACACATTCTGGACAAGAGAGAGGTGCAGCTTAGGAGGAGGACCATTACTTAGCTGAAAGTGAAATGGAGGCACTTTCGACCAGATGAGGCTACTTGGGAGAATGTGACCACCATGAAAGAGGCATACCCTGCCTTGTTTTATGACCTCATTCCTAGTCCCTAGAAACACCGGGACAGTGTTGTTTCTAAGCGGGGAGGGATGTAATATCCTGAATTTTGGACTAACTATTTTTGATGTTATATTGGGCCACGGCCCCAGAGCATATGTTTTATTTTGAGTATTGGGCATGAGTCCTAGCACCTATGATTTATTCTTTTATATATTGACATATCAGGCATGGACCCTGATTGACTTCTTTATTTGAGTGTATACTGGGCAAGAAGGCCACGATGTTTTAATGATGTTCTTCAGCTTTGATATGGGTACAAACCCTAATATACTGAGATGATCTTTTGTTACTTACTGTGCAGAGCTATGATTTTACATGATTTGACTTATGAGTGTGTTGAGCGTGGACTCAGAAACACACATATAACCTACATACTGGGCATAAGCCCCGATGTACCTAGAAGAATGTTTATGTACTAGGAGTAAGCCCTGAGGTACATTGAGTGTTGGGCCTAAGCCCTAGAGCACTCCAAGCTTGATAAACAAATACCGGATCCGAGGCAACTTAAATATTCTAGATGTACCTCATAACCACATTCTAGCACTAGTGTTGAGCAGAGGCTGTGGAATTGCACTAGTGTAACGCCCATGTGAGAGTGTTGAGTTAAAAGGCTCTGAAGAGCACTCGGGGTTACTGGATCTCAAAGTGTTGAGTCGGAACGACTCTGAATGGCACTTTTACTTTCATCACATTTATTTAATTTGATTAAATGATTCATCTTCTATCTATCATCAAGTACTATAGGAACTACCATGTTATACGAGAGAATTCAACATGTAAAGAGAGAGACTAGAGGTGCCTATCCAAGCTTACCGAAAGACCATCCAAAGAAGTGGACCTTACCCTTAAGTTGTTAAAACGAAGTATCATGTGAAGATACAAGATTTAATATTATTATTAAGAATTTTAATAAATAATGATGTGATGTATTATTTATAAAAAGACATTATTGCATATAGTTTATGCCTAATGGGAGGCCACATTATTTAATAGTATTAATAAAGTATTAATATTTAGTGGGAAGCCAGATTTGTAAATAGTATTAATAATGTATTAATACCTAGGTTAGAAATATTATTATTATAATTATTGTTATAATAATTATTATGAAAAGCTTAAATCAGAAATCACTTATAGATTTAAACCATTGAAAAAGTCTTAGTGCAAAAGACTAGATATTTATTAAATAATATCTTTTACATATTATTTATTTAATTTAAAGAAACTAATTATTCTAACAGTCATAATTCAAGACTTCCCTACTTAAAGAGGGAAGATCCCAAGTTTTGGGGGGATCATCTATATTTTTCATTATCATTCTCTTATGGTAATCAGAGAGAAGTCCTTTCTGCTCCAAGAAGCTGAAGTAGCCTCATATAATTTCAGATCTGAACCAACAACAACCCTAGGACCTCTATCTCTTTTGCATGTTGGAATCCAGCTCGGGAGGATCCATACAGAACCAGGAACAGTTGTAGGATCATGGTTGGGAGGAACATGGTAGTCCCAAAGTTATCCAACTAATGGGATCATTCTAACAGGTCAGCTAAGCACAACATTTTTTTCCCACTAATTATTGTTTGAGTGTGCAGGTTACTACAGGAGAGGAGCAAGCCACAAATCAATCAGGTATGAATTATTAAACCAACTATTTCCAGTTATGTTGGCACCTAGGCATTTTAATTAGGTTTTGTTATTACAGTATTGATTTCCCTAAATAGTTACAGCATTTATTTCTCTTATGGAGCAAGGGCCTTTAGGGCATAGTCTCTCGGGTTGTCTCCATTATAACTATAGGACTGTATGCCCATCATTTAATTAAACTCAAAAATTATAACTTAGAAGCCGCAGAATGTCTGCAGGTCTAGTCAACTAGCCTGTGCTAGACATTCGTACAAATCTTAAACCTGGAGTCTTATCTCTATCAAATTATAAGACATAGTTCTTTTATTCTGGCAGCATTATTTATGTAAATCGTTTTCATTCTTATATTCATGTTTTTTGTCCTGCTATTATTTTATATAACCTAGGAAGTTGAAAACATAGTCACAATAGAGATCCATTCTTTAAAAGAAAAAGGAAATTTCATTTACATTATCTTTCTTCCCAAATAATATCAACCTTCGTTAAATAAGATTTTAAAACCAAATAAGAACATCAAAGCAGCCATCGAAACTCTTAGCTACACCCCACATTATTAACATCTATATGATTTCTACCAACAACCAACCCATTGCAAAGAGGTAATGCATCAGGCATTATAAGGAAATAGGATTGCAAACATAGACTCGGAATTTTCAATTTACAAGCTACTTTATAAACTTTTAAACCCCAACGATTTCCATTTCAAAGAGAAAAGGGCCACAGTAAACGTAGCTTTTCACCTAACATTGTTTTTAAACATATCGACCTACAGGCAAGAGATCAAACCCCACCCACGACTTTACCCTTTTAATCTGTTATCAATTAAATGCCCACAGCGTAGTATTGACATATCAACCCACATGCTCACAAGGACAAAATGAACAGTAGCTAGGGTTACAGCTCCCATTAAAATGCACGAGGTTTTACACAATACTTTTCAACCAAACAATACGCCTTAACATACAGACATGCATTATATACAAACGTAGGATTCGAGGTCGACTCCCTCTACCATTCATTCATTTAAAACCCTTCTTGTTTCTATCTATTGCAAACACCAGTAATACATTAGTAAGAACCAAATCTTAGAACATTTTAGGCTTATAAATTTAGCTTCAGGGTTACGATTCATATATCAAACACTCCCGGTTAGCAGAGCCGAAACATTTTGAAGACCTTAGATATAGACATCATTCCTTTCTCAACAGACAGAGTACCTCGTATTGCCTCACTTTAAAATATGAATACATCAAATCGAGAACCCACAGGGTAGAGCATCCATGAATTAAAATTCAGGAATTATATATAATTCTTTACATCATGCTAATACGAGTTCAAAACCCCAAATAGAAAATGCAGATTGTGAAATGATTGTTCAAAACCCCAAGTCCTTATAATAGAAGTTTGTCATTCTCTTAGAACAAGTTTAGTGCTTCCCTAAAGCCCAATGGCCCAAGCCATGACATTGTGTCCCCGTTTAAAGACAGTAGATACATTTAAATTCAAAGTCCAACCAAATGGCGACTTCTAGACATCAAACAACTAGTGAGCCAAGGGGCTCCATGAAGTCTCCCAAAAACAAACATACAGTACCCCTATCATAACTGCTAGAGGAAAGAGCAATGATGGCAAGAATATGGACTTACCCATGAAGTCGAATGACCTGACTACCTACAACAAACCACACAGAAGTGCTTGCCACTCTTCACCTGTCAATCAAAATCATGCTCTGGTTAAACCCTGAAGAGTATAGACAACCAACAACTAAAATACTGAAGTAGAGAAAGGGAAATAACGTTTAAGCAGAGAAACATCACCTAAGCATTGGTATTATGTTATGATTCCACATTGTTTTAGCAGCTACTAGGTGCCCTGACCATGAGCGTAGCTCAGGTCAGGCACGAAAACCCTCACCCAAAAATGCAACGCAGGAAGGAAACGAGCCAAACGAAAATGCAGAGTGATATTCACTAAGTGCTAAACCCCAACACATCGAAATTCTCCATGCCAGCTGGTCTTACCATACGTATGTCATAGGGGACAGTTAATGTCTTACCATATTTATTAATAAGATTTGAAATACCAGTCAAGCACCATAGTATAAAGTCATATCAATATATCAACGAAAGTTGTAGTTTGCAAGTCGGTTACCATAGTATTACACCATTGAAACATAGGGTTACACCAAAGTATTTACCCATAGCCTTTTATACTTAGGCCATTCACCTTTTAGTGCTCTACACTCCAAAACACATAACTTGCTATTACATGGTAGTAGGTTGACAAAGGAAGAGTTTTCGCCATAGTGGTATCTGCACATAAACAAAGAATAGTACATTAGCGCAATGCTAAGTAAGACCAGAGCCTTCCAAGGATACCCTTACCTCTCGGCAGCCCTACCGGGGGTACTCCTTGCCCATTGTTACAAACCATCAGTGCCCCATCATGGGCCTTAACTTTCATCAACAAGAGTCCATATCACCTGAGGTAACAATGAGACGTTTATAATATGCACATAGATCTTTAAAACAATAAGCAAGGAGTTTCTTTTAATAACACTCTAGTACTAGCATACTGACGATAGATTTACCTTACCTATACTGTATATCACTTCTGCAAATCCAAAGAGACTTACAACCAAGTAATATTTTATTATTCAAGAAAACTTAGACTATTTAAGATACCGCAAACAAGTACCGATGCATATCTTAACAATGCCGAAGTTAATTTACGAATCATAATCCTCAAAATAGCTTTGATTACATTAGCAGAAAAATTTTAAATTTTTACTATCTTTATGGACATTACAGAAGACCACCTGACCACTGGAAGACTAAGATAGGAATAATCGAAGCCTTGGAAACTTTGAGTCATAGCGTACTGATAATCACATGTGGGGAGGGTGATAGTTGGACACATGGATCCCTTCAACGGTGATCAGTGTAGCTACCAACCTCCACCTTGAAAGCATTTAATTAATCTGGAAACTTAATTATCGAGTTCATAGCTACCAACCTCCACCTTGAAAGCATTTAATTCAATATGGAAACTTAATTATCAAGCTTGTACAATGACCGCAGGTGGATGGAGATGGAAGTTTCAAGGATAGTGATGGTCCTATTACTATTCTTATCTAGCACTCTTAATGATCATTAATATGTGTGAATGATTTATTGAAATGTTTTTTCTTTATCATTTTAGATTATATAAAGTTTATTTTCCTTATATGCATCAACCTTCACAATTTAAATACTCAACATAATTAATTAGCCCATGTATATATACATTGTCAATATGATGGGTAAGGGTAACATCCTTGTGTATAAGTTAAATCACGTAATCAATAATAATATTTCATCCTTAATTTTAAATTTTTACTTTTACCATGTGTATACTAGTTTTGGGTATATGAAGTCATCTTAGAAGAAAGAGTGATATGTATATAGGTTTTAGGTAGATAAAGTAATCTTGGAAGCAAGAATGATATTGACAATTTTTTTAGTGTCTTTCTACGTGGTTATCATGATTTTATTATTTATCGAAGAGCATTAAAACTTAATCAAAAAGTATTTTTCAATTGCTTGAAATACAAAAAAACAAAGAAACTAATTAAAATTTATGGTGTCAAAAATGTTTCTTTTCTTTCATAAAATTCAATTTCATAAAGTTTATAAAAAAAATTGAATAGGATTAGGGTTACTGCATCTTAGAATTTTAGAAATTATGATAAAATGCAATTTCATTTTTTTTTGTGAATGAGTTTGACATAGACATGTCTTCTTAAGAATATATATTGCATATTATTTTTAATCATTCTTTAAGTATTAACATTTGGTTATTTTTATGTATTAATATTATTTTCCATTTTGTTAATATTATTTTCCATTTTGAGTTTTGCATGCTTGAAGACCAAGTTATGTAAATCCCTTTTTTATAATTATAAAATGCAGTTTAGTTAACATGCTGATGGAAGTTAATTTTCAGGGTTTAAGAGTAGTGATGAAGGTAACAAGGAAATTACGACAATATATATACAAGGGGGGGTCCTTCCCTTTGGGACTTTTCCAAATAGCAAAGTAGCCAAGAACCACAATGTTGTAGTGAAACTTATACGCAATCATGCATATGACTATAAGACCAAGGTAAGGGTGAATATATAATCCACATATGTAAACAACTAAAAAAAATAGGGTGCTTTTACCTCACAAAAGAATGAATTTAGTAGGTTTTATATCCTTCCAAACATAGACTCATTAGAATCACAGAACAATCACAGTCAACCACAGAATCAGAGTAATTACGGTGACTCAATAATTGAACCCCCTTCTTTCCATGAAGGCCCATATATATGTTGGGGATTGGCTCAGGTTACTCCTTATATATACTTTGGGGATGGGCCTTAAAGTGAATGACCAATAACTTTCTATCATATAGATAAGAGCAGGACAAGAAGAGAAGAGTAGCAGGCCCATCCATTCAGGGTTGAGAGAACGAGTGGCTAAGGTGTGCTAGGTACCACCCTCCCTATAAGCACATGTCTTCCTTGGAACCACATGATTTGGTGGTTGAAGATATAGACAAGCCATTTCTTTAGGCGAAAGGCCCTAAAGTGAAAGACAAGGTAGCCGGGACATGTCAAGTTACGAAGCCAAGCAAACTAGAGGCCCAATTCATGTATATATAATGAGGTTCTAACAAGTTTACTGTAAAGGTTGTCCATCGCTGAAGGAACAAAGAAGATGACAACATACATGTGTGGAGAGACACAAAAGAGTGAGGTGGAACTTAAGGCTCTTCCCTCTCTATTCCATAAATAATAAGTCAAGCATCTCATCTATAGTAAAGTAAGCATGGGTTACCTCTTTCTCAGTAAGGCGTAGCATATTGATAGGTGTAACATGAAGAAGCGGACCGGGCGTAACGTATTGGAAGATTATTGAAGTAAGGCAGGCATAGGGAAATAACGCAGCTTGTAAGATAAGAAGGGCATGACAGTTAGCTCTCCTTGATGAAATGGAAAATACAGACTAACCGTGTAAAGCGTATACTCTTAACTTGTTTGAGATTGGAGGAAAATTGAAGCATAACTGAATCTCATTGACGCACCATCAAAGAGGATCATAAAATTTCCATTTTTTGTAATAAGAAATATAAAATATTCCATATCCAACCAATCGTGATTATATTTAAAAGGAAATGAAGGTTTTCTATGATAATTTTCTGGTTGTATAAGAATAAGTAGTTGATCATATAAGCCATTGTTTACTACCCAATAGTTGTACCTTTCAACCTCCTCCACCAATTTTTCTACCATTAAGAATATATCCATCTTCTTAGAGATGCTTATTCTTCCTTGTTTGCACACAAACTAGGATCTTAAGATTGAATTCCTAAAATTAGTGATAGCTTATGGACAACTAAGAGGGGGGCCATTGTCACCACACCTAACCTTTTTTGTCTCTTTAATCTATCTTTTCTATAGCTCAAAGGTGGAGTCCCTAGGGTAAGATTATTAGAGTTTAACAATGGAGTACATGGTGAAAATGAAGAGTAAATTTAGAAAAACAAAGTGTTTTGTTTTTTGTAAAATATAAGAGTCTTCAAGGAATTAGAGACTAGTGTTTTATACAATGGGAAAATGGGGTCAACTAAGGATTGCATGAGGCTTTCTTTAGGAATATTAGAAAGGGACAATGTCACAATCACGTTGTGATGCACAAACCTAGATGCTCTCTAGTGGATGGTCTGATTTTAGAGATCACACAAAAGGAAATTTCCAGAGAAAAAAAAATCAAATGGACTCAAGGAGGAAAGCTACATTGAAAGGCATAAAAAAACACATGATTTCTATACACGAAATATGCACGTAAACTACACTTCCAATTGATAACAATCACATAAAAGATAGAAATCATAATCCTTCATTACCTCAATTCCATTAACAATTTGAAGATCCATTAACCAACCAAGCACATGAGCAACATGAAAACCTTTCAATAGAGTACTAGCATAAACCATCCTACATCTCAATGAGTATCTCTTGTCCATCAAACTCAATACCTCATGCCCTTGTCTCCTGATTTTCCCTTTTCCCTCCCCTCCATTGCTTCTACACGAAATGTAATAAAATATACCCTAAATATTTGTATTGCCATATAACATAATTAGTCCCCCTTGGCCCCTTAATACAAGGCAACATATTTTCTCATTTATGTATCATAGTTTATTCCCCAATATGAATGGACGTGATAGGATATTGCCTACCAATTGAGCCCCCCGTGTTCACCCTGTGTTCTAAGATTGGTATGTTATTTTTTTCTAAAACATAATGCATATATTGTTGGATGTGGAATTTAATTTTGCATCCAACCAGTGCTCATGTTCGAAATTTGAGTAAACCCACAAGGAGATATGTTGAAAATATGAAGAAAAAAATTGTTTTTTTCTCTCTTCCTCCAAAATTCATAAATATTATTTTATTATTTTCTTTAGGAGGCCCATTTTAGACCCCAAATTTTCTCTAATGCACTAGGGATGATTTATCCATTACAATTCATAAACATTATAATCACATCCAACCTTCAATTTATGCCCATTTTCAATTTTGTAGTCATCCTCTTTGCAAAGTGTTCGGGGACTTGGAACTATATGTTCACAAAAGAAAAGTAATACATTAGAACCAAGTTGGAGAAATTAATTCTGAGTGAAACTATGACTAACCTTACAAAAAAAAAATCTAAAGATTTCTCATGGATCAAGTGGTTTTTGAAAACCTTACATTCTAATAAGAATGATTAGAAAGCAAATAGAAACTCAACAAGAATTGTTAGAGGTTATACTTTTACATTTTATTTTCAACTCTAATCTCACTGATATTTAGTATCTATTTACGTTAAATTATATGTTCCCTTGATTTTATAAGACCTTATTCTTTCCTTGATAAATCTCCTAGATCTCACGGCTTGCGAACCCTCTTGTTAAAATATAATCAAGAAGATCAATATAATATTATATGAGGTATTAGTAAATTCAAAAGCTATCCATATATCGATTGGGAATCCTATCATGCACATTGATTCAAAGAGTGCAATAGACTCAATTATTGATTTATTTCTTTTAAGGTTTGAAATTAAGAGAAGAGCAATCACAATGAGTACCTACATTTTAATTTGATTATGCATAAGAAAACAAAATAAATGTTTAGTACGAAATGCCACTAACTTATCTCAAAAAATGTTTCTAATGGAATAAGGAATATATTAGGAATTGATGTGGGAATAAATAGAAACCATAGATAATTGAAGCAAACACCATGTGCTTAAATGACAAAGCATCTATCATCAATCAAGAGAATATATAAATTCTACATTCCATGGATCTATACTAAAAACATTTAAGAGTCATAGATCAAAAGCATAAATGAACTTGAGCTTGCAGAATATATAAATTATACATTCCATGGATTTATACTAAAAACATTTCAGAGTCATAGATCAAAAGCATAAATGAACTTGAACTTGCAATGTCAATGTCTTGTGGATAAAGGAAGAAATAGCAGAGTTACTTGTATTTACAATATGTATATAAAATAGAAAAAACCCACATAATTTGATAATCGTCACAGGTCATAAAATCTCTCTTTTTTTTTAACTACACCAAATCTCAAGTTTATGCTAAGGCTTGTTAATGATATATGCATTAATGCATCAAGTTAATCGACAACCTTGTTCTTCTTATATCTTTGATCATATTTTCTTTTGAAAACCCTCATTCATATGCAACAATTCATATGCAACAATGCTTACTAGTATGACAAGTATTATTTGCCATAATTTTAACATATGTAGATACCTAATATATCTATCTTATTTTTGAGAAAATATCTTCCATTGTCCTTTCGTAAGGAATCTTTTTCATAAGAAACTATTTTCATATTATACCGAATTTGAATGCAAACTCAAACTTGAACTTAGTAACTATCGAAGGAAGAATGAAGAAAAAGTTGAATTAATATCAAATTTACAGCAATTTTAACTTACAATAAAATAACATAAAAATCACAGTTACCAAATTAGACCAAATTGGCCAAATAAATTTGGAAATTCGTTCCAATCTTCCAACCTATTCATAGAAATCAATTAGATGGATAAAAAATATGGTGTTCATGAAGCGTTGTTAAGGCATAGCATCTTTACATGTGACTAAACAACAATGCAAAGGTCGAGAAGAATAAATTTTCATGCACGGTCCTTGAGCTCTCCTCTCTCCCTTTTACCATCCCTCCCCGTCAAAGTAAAGCATATATCCTTGAGTGAAAAAAAAAGTACAGCGTATATCCAAAGAGATATCTATTGACATAACCTATATAACAACACACAAATTAAAATAAAATAATAGAGTGGATGAAGCCGTTACAAGATTAAATTCAATGTGACTTTAGGACTTTTCTACGCATGTGAATCGCACGGGAGATTTGAAAGTGCAAGCAAAGGGGACAAGTACCAAGGTATATGGATAAAGAGACAAGTACCAAGTAGATTTTTTATTAAATTTTCTCCGTGTTTGTGATGTGAATGCTCTTAACATCTATTATATGATGACTTGTTAATGGTTGACGTGGAAAAATGTAGAGATGTGAGGATACTTCGCCAAGCAAATAAATTAAATGTGATAGTTTCCGAATCGATTTAAAGATTCTCAAAACTTTGTAGGTATAGAAAAGTTATATAAAGTGACAACACTAAACATTTAGGACACACAATCTATCAACGATATAGAAAGGTAACCCAATCCCAATAAAGATTGATTTGTCTTTTCATTTAAACGTATCGGTAATCCATCATTTAAACGTATCGGTAAAGACAATATATGTCATTTTAGCTACAAATGTTTGAACAGTTGAAGCAAGCCAAATCAAAAGTCCCGCTTTCAAAGAATTTTCATACACTCCAAACTATATGCATACCAAGGCAATCTTAACAAGGTTACATGTTAGCAATACCTGTCTAATTGGTTATAACAAGAAAATGAAAAATCAATGTTGATGCAAATGTGAATGTCACCGTAATCAATATCAATAAATATGTCTTTTACCAATATGGACAAATATATGTCTTTTATCGAGTTACATATTCACAAGCAGAGGTAGAGGACCCGGGTTGGATATTACCGTCGTTCTAATGCACTAGATTTTATGCAAGTGGGGACTTAAAGCAGTAAATAAGATGTCTAATACCATCCCTGCTTATCTCAATTACAAATTAGCTTGAGTTATGTATGTGTCTTTGGACCCCACTAAACACCCTGTTACACACTCCTCTCCGTTATCTGTTGGCTCCGTTAATCTTCTCCTCCCTCAGCGAGTCGGTAGTCTTCTTTCCGGTGAAACCCTAGGCGTGGGATATTGGCATTCAAATTGCTTCACTTTTTTGGTGATTTGTTACTTAGATTTCGTTATAAAAACCGACGAAATTGTAGTTCAACATCATTTACTGTGAAACTATGCCATAGAACTGTGTCTCTAAGGATTTTGGCCCATTTTAAGACGACCCAGATCATCGAAATTCCAAAAAATAACCAAAAAAGGTGGAACTGGCCAAAAAAATTCCCATCACCAATCACCAAAATACCAAGACAATTTGAGTACCAGTTATCACAGGGCTAAACCCTATCTTCGACAACCCCCCTTAGGTTCCACAACGTATCCCTTGGGACCACCGGTTCACCACCCTCCCCGCCCAAAGTCAATTTGAAAATCCAACTCTTGTCAAAAAAGGCGGAGTAACTTTCAAATTGAAAAAAGTGCCATCCCGCCGTTGAACAATATATACATTCTTGATTAGATATACATGCATTTATTGCAAGAAAAATACTGTCTCGAAGACGTGAACTTTATTGAGAACGAGTAGCTAAAGGTTGCACATTAAAGAAACTAGTCAGATTGATTGCTATATTTAATAGCAGGGCTTTAAGTTTTTGTGCTATTATCCCCGTGGCAGGCAGGGTTATATAGCAATCGTTAAGGCTTGATTTTATATTAATAATGTTTTGATTAAAAAATTATCCCCTTTCTATAAGGTAAACATTATTAATATAAATTTATATTTCTATAAATATAATATAATTATAATTATTTTACATTTAATTGGTTTATATCTTATTTTATAATCATTATACAGTACTGAGCTTTTCTAACTCTTACATGCCATAAGCAAACTAATAAATATCATGTACATTATAAGAAAACTTCACTTAAATAATCATTACATAGTATTGGGCTCTTCCAACTCTGACATGCCATAAGCAAACTAATAAATATCATGTACATCATAAGAAAACTTCACTTAAATAATCATTACATAGTATTGGGCTCTTCCAACTCTGGCATGTCATAAGCAAACTAATAAATATCATGTACATCGTAAGAACACTTCACTTATTCCGGTATTTGTAAACTAGGCTACTAGCCCTTTTCCACACCCGTGGGCGAACAATATTCAGCCTGTTGTAGGCCATTTAATGCAGCTGCAGTAGGCTTGTTGACCATTGGATCTCAAGAAGCTTATTCCATTGGCTACATCCTCCAGGGCCCTCGCCACGAAATCCTCTCCCAACAAATGCATAAATCGTACCTTGTGATACCCGTCTCTCGCAATAAATTCATGTACAACATTGAATGCATGAATCGTACCTTGTGATACCCGTCTCTCGCAATAAATTCATGTACAACATTAAATTTATAACGTTGATTTTAATTTAATTTACATAGTAAACATTAGATATGTTATTATAATTAATAACATCTTATAATGCCTTGTAAAAACATATTTATCTAAGTACTTAAAAGTATTTTAAAATCATATTTATGTAAGGACTTAAAAGTATTTTAAAAACATATCTATCTAAGGGCTTAAAAGTATTTAAAATTATAATGTGTCATTTCAACAATTATATATGTATGTAGTTTGACAAGTACACGACATAATCACAATGGTGCTTAACTAATTCCCTATGCTCGTATAAACATGGAACTAAGATTTATTATCGAGAGACCTCATAAAACTTAAACTAGCAATTGCGCCTTGGGGTGAAATAAAACAACTTCGTATTGCTTCTGCAGGACGTAGATGCTCCACTCTAAACAAGATTCCAACAACCATTCCAAGTTTTTTCAGCTCTTTTTCCATGCCATATTTACCCAAAAATCCTGGAATCACACAAAATGTTCCTAAATAACATCACACAAAAATGTTCCCAAAAAAACAAATTACACAAATACTAAACATCCAAGGACAGAATGCCCTCTATCAACATTCAATTTATTGTGGAGGCCCATTGAACAATATTTTTAATTAAAATCAACGTTTAAAGTTGCAAATTTCCTCAATCACTATATACTCAAAGAATTTATGAATTAAAAATACTAAATAGAAAGAAGAAATGGTAGTGTACATAATTAATATGTATTGATTATTCTACATTTGTCTTAATTAATAAAACGTCTCATTAACTATGACCTCCCTCCTTATAGAACGTTTCATTAACTATGACCTCCTTCCTTCTCTCTTTATATAGATAAACAAATAGATAAATTAATGACCTTCCTCCTTATAGAACGTTTCATTAACTATGACCTCCTTCCTTCTCTCTTTATATAGATAAACAAATAGATAGATTGATAGATAAGGCCTCCTCTAACAAATGATAGAGAAAACTGCTTTAAGACACTACATGTTGAAGTCATCCAACGTACTTGCAGACCATGTATCCCTATGTATATTTGCAAACCATTTTAGACCTCAAAATGCATGAAATGTGGGAAAGAGGGCGTGGCATTCTCTTAATAAATCTAGAATAAAATAACTGTTAAGGAAGTTGAGAGATATCTGAAAAGCATAACCTAGCCCAAACCATTACACTACAGTAAACTTGTAGGGCTGATAATTACTTTGACTAGAAGAGTCGGTACTTTGATCCATGCAATGTGGCGGTTAAGGGTCATCGTGTCCTCATCTGCTGAGAGTGTTTAAGCCCAGGAGACACAGAAATGTGTCGTAATGAGTGCTTCGTTAGGTTGAAATCGCCACCTGTGGTACTGAGGGTTTGCAGAGGCTGCTGCGGGAAACCTTGAAGCTCGTCCATCTTGTTGAGAGAGATGAAGTGATGGCAGAATTGAGGGAATTTTGTCCGCGATGGCATCCTTGAAAAATTGCAGACCGCAATTCGGTGGTAGATCGAGTCTGAGAGTCTCCATGCCATTCTTGATCTCACCGATAACGTTCAAACCCAATTTGCTCAAATCGTTCTTGAATGGCCACGGGATGCGAAGGAACTGTTGGTTTCTTCTCCCTGTCGGCAAACGACGTTACATCTGCTTAGGGGGGTCCTTTCTGTCCTAGGAAGACATGCCCAAGCCCCAGGTGGGTATATCTTCCATTTGGTATGAGGGGGTCATCACAGTGTGTGACGAGGAGATGAGGATCATCTACGCAGGAGGCGTCTGCTGAAACCCCGAACGCAAGTGGCATGTGCAAATGGTAGCTCGCAAAAACTCTTCCCTAATAAGCCCAGATTCAGTCCTAAGTCATTCCAGGGTTTCAGAAAGTCTTACGGGTAGCATTACAAGCGCGCGTCTGTGGATTCCTCCGATTACATTAACCAACACAACACACAAAATATTTGATGAAGGCCAACCGCACAGTGTATAAATGTGCAGTGAAGCGGCTGAAACTTCATCAACACGCCAGCAACATATAAACCATTCATCGAGGATGCACGTACATTACACGTGGTGGGATTCATAGAAAAACTTGGTGAACACGCCAAATAACTGCAAGGTGGGATTCCTTTCTACCGGCCATGAGATTGTATCCACGAACCTAGTTGTGGTTAACCATTTTATGGACAATGCACCAAGAACTTGCTTCGAAGGTGATGACTCGAGGTTCCCATGGGCCGGTTAGATAGGTGTTCAATGGGTAATAGTGGCCATTTGATCCATATAACATGTGGTGCGCTTCCAGATTTAGTTACACGCTGCAACCCTTCAACAACCATTTACATGGTACCCAAGGGATACAAAATACAGAGGTAGCGCATAATCTCTACAACCCGTCAACAACTGGTGCAAACACTGGAACCAGGCGCTGCGACCACTAAACTTCTTCGCTGAGAATTTTCACGCCTGAGAATTTTCAAGTCTGACAACGCTGAAATAAGACAAGTGGAGCATAATTACTTGCATGTAACCATAAGTTAATTCACCATCATAATTTTATAAGATCAACGACTTTGCCCCGATCTAGATCTCATGGCATGTATAAATTTAAAGCGCCCTAGATTAGAATTATGTCATCCATTTAATTATAATTTGCGGATAATTTTGTTTTGTTTATTAGAATGAAAAACACTAAATGAATCCAACAATCCATGTTGTAAGTAAACAAGCTTCTTCGAATCATGCCTTGGTAGAACTTGGATCTAAATGTAAGATCCCAATCATTAACAGTGGATGTTTTCACCTGGACTTCATTATCATTAACAGTCATGGCACAATTGAGCATGGGTAGTGGCAGTCGAAAGAACCTAGTTTCTCAAGATCTACACAACGGTCCGCAAACACCTATTAATCATAAGTACTTCATATCTATTTCCATAGAGCCTTTAAATGAAATTGTTGATTGTGATGTCATAATTGTAAGTTTGTAACGTTGTGCCTATCGATTATTGCAACCTCATTATTGGAACTCCCCACCAATACAATCTCTTATCATTATGGCCTCTTCCTACAAATAGATGGTAAAGGTTACAAATCTACCTTTTCTTCCTTTAATTCCTTTCCATCCAGAAGAACCACTGGTAAGCGTGCCACCCCATAATTTCAATGCTCTTTGCTTTACATTGATGCTTACCTTTCTTGACCTATAACAACCTTCTCAAACAAAAGGAAATTCTTTACAGAGTTCACACTATAGCAGGGAGATGGATTCCCAAGCACCATGCAACATATCTAATCCTTGTTTATCGTGTCTTGCTTCAAACAAGGATACACTTAACTCCTTGCCTCCACAAGCATTAGCTACAAAGCATATAGAGCCACACCGTTAGAATCTAGCACTATTTGTGTATTTCTTATTTTACCTCAATCCAAGCACATGGAAACAAAATAATTTGCACAAGTGCTTTAGGTGCTTTAGGTAACTACTGCCAGTTCTCTTATTCAACCAGGATGACACTTCACTTTTTTCTGCTTCAAACCTCTTCAACATGACAAATCATTTCACCCCTGCTCAAGCACTCCGCATACAAACCTTGCAAATGACTATTGGTCCCAGTTCTCTTATTCAACCAGGATGACACTTCACTTTTTTCTACTTCAAACCTCTTCAACATGACAAATCATTTCACCCCTGCTCAAGCACTCCGCATACAAACCTTGCAAATGACTATTGGTCCCTCCTTGGGAAGGGTGTACTATTAGCATACATGGGAAAATCTTCCTCTCGATATGGAGGAACAATAAGAACTTATATTCAATGTCAACAGTGTGTATCATCCACAAATGGAAAGTGGTTAGAAATGTTGTAAATATTTTTTTTTCCTTTTAAACTTTTCTTTAAATGTGTGTACACTTTGCAGGTCACTTGGGCTAATCTTCTATATACCAATTTTGGTTTGGTTCTTTCTAATCTTGATATTATTATATACATATAATAGAAGAGCACATATTGTATGTATGCAACATGGAATCCCCACGTATGTGAAACATCAGTTAAAGAACAACTCAAACATGCAGAGATATGCATGAGACTGTAAACTTTTGTTGCGGAAGTAATTATCTTGGATATTAATTATTATCTTAGACTCAAATGAAGTAGAGAATCCTTATGTTCAAAAATAGAAAGAAAGGACTGATCCAGGCGCAGCAACACAATAGCATTTTGACCTGTTAGAGTTCACCATCCTAGGGGATTATTTCAAATCGCACCATGCATACAAATACAGGGGCACGTGCCTCAATCAATGTTGTGGCGAAATTGTGTAAACAAGGTGCATTTAAAGGAGAGACTAGATGAAGAAACTATATTTATTTATTTACAGTTAAAAAACAAAGAGCATTCCTCCCAATAGCCCTCCTTGATGATGTGTTTGAGTTTTGATTTATTTAGTATATTTAGTTCAAATTGCTACCAGATTTAACCCCAGGAATCCGGTGGGGAATATTAGCAAATTCAACCACCATTTATCAATGCTTACAATAAATATGCTAATATTTATCCTATATTTAAACAACTTTACAACTTACGAGCAAATTTTTTAGAAATCAAAGTCATTCATCAACGTTAATACCACAAATATACCAATTCTAATCGTATATATATGGACAAAGATTCATGTCCAAAGATTGTAAAAACATAGACCATATAGATATCCCAATATGGGAAGGCTAATTTGGTCACTAAAGCTCTGAAGTCCTTTGAAGAAATGGAAAATTTCGGCAATAGAACCGATAAAACTGCATATGATTCTATTATTTCTATTCTCTGCAAGGCAATAAATATTGACCTTGCTAATAAGCTCCACGAGTGAATGCTTTCGGAAAATTTGATCCTAGATTTTCCCACATACAGGTTTCTCGTGAAATTTCTGTGTGAGCAAGGAAGCCTCTTGAGAGATTGAGCACTTGGAGATGAGATGTTGACGTTTTCCCATCTTGCAGAGCAGGAAGTTTATTCTTGTCTTTTGAAATGTTATTGCATAGCAGGCAGGATTGAGGAAGGTCTTGAACTGATTCATGAGATTAAGGAGAGGAGACTTCTGGCCGAGCCCAAGATTTTCCACATGCTAGTGAAAGGTTTGTGCATAAATGGAAAATCGTGGCGGGTGCAGTGGAAATCGGGCGGTTCATCAAAAAGTACAAGGATAGAGGCATTAAATTCTCAAATATATAAACATAATATCTCACTCAATCTATTCTCTCATACCTCTTGTGGTGGTGGCAGATCGATCTCCTGCTGCATCAATCGGGGTCGGACCTCACGGCCAATAGACTCTGTGCACTCTCTATCTACCTCATCCTCAACTGAAGCTGCCCCCCAGAGTTTTCACTCTGAAGCGACAAATCTCGACTGGCAGGCCCCAGACCTATGCGACCCAGATCTATGAGACCCTAATCTGTAGGAGTGAGACGACTCACCTGACCGAGTCTGACCAATAGATCGACCAAAAGTGCTCTGTAGAACATTAACCTTCCCCTGCAAAATCTGCAGCCGGATGTCTCTCTCTGATAGTATCCTCGAAGCGGGCGGTGGGGAGGCTGTATCTAAATCGTGACGGGTGCAGTCCTGGCGGTGGGGCTGGGGCGGCGGAAGTCATGTGAACGATATAGCACGCTACCTGAAACAGCTACATCCGACTACGCGGAGAAAATCGCCGAAAAGAAAAAAAAGCTGAGAAAATCGCCGAAAAGAAAAAAAGGAAAGCAAAGTAGATTTGATGAAGTGAAAACAATAGTAGTGTAGTGTTTTTTATTTTTAACTAGAACAGGTAAATTTTATTGATATAAATGTAAAAAATGAGTTATGGCTGAAGCCAAATAACTTGTTACAGAGATCAGATGTTCAACATAGTAATGTGAGTAAGAACCAGAATGAATTTTTAGGAATGCCCAAAATGCTCCATAATTCTGTTGTTTTGTTGATTTCTACAAACTGAATACCATATTATTGTTAGTGTTTTTCTAACTTATTAAAGATGAAACTACATTTTTACATAATTAAATCCTAACAAATTAGCCAATGATGTCAATCATCTGCTTTAATTCAAGTACGTGTAACTCATCATCCTTTCTAAAAAATTAGTTGTAATATTTTATCTTATTAAAATTATAATAACTTACAAAATAAATTAAAGCAATGTTATTTTTTAAAATCATATATTATTTAATTTAATTATGTATTTCTTTAACCATAAAATGACAATTCCTTAACAAAAATATATTAAAGCAAGTTAAAAGAAGAGATACTCAACTCATATTTTTTATATGCTGGTTTGTGAAATAGAGAATAGTTAAAGCAATAGATGCTCTAGGAAGGGTTTCAAGAAAAATTAAGCAATGTTGGCAATATTCCATAATTTTTAAAACCTATGGTGTGAAAGAAAATAAGTTAAGGACATTGAGATAATTACTCAACTTCCAATTTTGGTGTAAAAATCTATCTTCCTCAAAATGAGAAAAATACCTTTGGCCTCTTAGGAAAGCTTGACTTTGGTTGCGGTGGTGGATGCTAGTGATTATGGTGGTAGATAGGGTTGTTGGTGAGTTATCTTGCAATAGTCATAGGTTAAGTCTTCAAGAGGTATTTCATGAAAATATTTTGCTCAACTAATTGTAGTCATGTGAAGATTGGTTGTAGTGGTGTTATTTGAATAGGAAACCCACTTCAACCACTTTAATAAAATGTGGTTGTGCTATTGATATTGATTTATCAAATTGCCATGACAATTTCTATTTCAACATATAAAGAGTATTGATATATTATATTAACATCAATGTATAATATAAACACTAACAACACTTGGTGCTCACTCATTTATTATGACATGTATTTACAGTATATTGTTGCATAAGTTCATATTAACTCAAGTAATATGAAATTCTTGTCTTTCACTAAAAAAGACCCACTACCATTATAGTGTTGTCTCATTTACTTGAAGTTTAGGTCTTATGTTTCCTTACTACCCAAGATGATTTCTTGTTTGAGAGTGGCAATATAATGTTGTACAACATAAGATATGTCATATTTGCTAATGGTATGGTTTTGTGCATATTTGCATTGGTTTTATTTGATGAAATTTTTTTTTTAGACTCTAGTTTTATGCATTCAATTTTCTAATTTCAAATTGCTAATGATGACGGGCACTTTCAATAAATTAGTTTTCAAGGCTTCCACCAACCCTAGATATAGGGTTTTGGTTTCTATGTGAGAAAGATTTGAACTTGATGGATGAGATGCCATACCTTCATGGCCTTGACAAGCTTTAGCATTTTCCTGTTGATGGTTTTAGTTCAAGACTCTTTTAAAAACATTGCTTATATTGGCTCTTTAAAAACAAATTCATCTTGAACCCTTAAACAAACTTGGAAGCTTAAAGAATGATCCCATTTTTAAATTAATTAATGCAAGGATCTCATTAAACCCTTCTTGAGTTTTAGAGAGCATATAATCATGCCCAACAATCCAAATTTATAATATTTGAATTGTTTTTAAAGTTTAAAAGGTGATTTCTTTAGACTTCCTTGAACCATCCCAAGTTCAAAAACCAAAACAAGTAGAAACACTTAAAATTCAAAAAGGTGTAATTCCTAAACATTACATAATATGGGAAAAAGCCTTTTGGAATTTTTAGATCACCTCATGAAAGTACTTCATTCAAATTTAGATATGTGGGCGGCCACCTCATGAAAGTACTTCTTTCTATGAATACAATTATGCACAATAGCACATTATAAGATAGCATAATAATTTACAAGATATTCTAACACTTGTGAGATTACCTTCCACAAATTTTATGTGTCATATTTTTAGAATCATTTTTGTTTGAAATTCCATAAAAAAATGAGAAGAATGGTTGGAACTACAAATGAAAATTATTGATAATGCAAAAAGATCATATCACATTTAGACTACTCTTTAAAATAAAATTCTAATTCTAATCTCTCTAATTGTTACAATTCACATATCCTATTTTGTAAATTTATTCCTCTAAAATCAGTTAACACAAGACTATGTAACATTTTCATATTCTATATCATTTAAGAAAGATTTTCACATAACTCACAAAATTATAAATATTTCATTTTCACCCATAATTCTATTTTGGCTCCAATTATTTCATTCTCTCAAATTCAAAAAATATGAATAAATATAACTCCATGAAATTTCTAAAACTTATAGGGCCATAATTCCATTTTGGCTCCAATTATTTCATTCTCTCAAATTCAAAAAATATGAATAAATATAACTCAATGAACTTTCTAAAACTCATAGGGCCATTACATTTTTAGGCTCTTTTAAGATCTTTCATACATATAAACAAATGCATTGTTTCAATAAAGTGAGCTGAGATATCTCTTTGGTAATGATGTTAATATTTACACTAAATATCTTTTACATAAAAGTTGGAAAGATTACTTGTCTCTTGCAATTTCGCAAATATCAATTTGAGAAACTCTTAGGTGGAGAAAAATGTTGACAGTCATTCTATTTGGGTATTAGAGAGATCAAGGACCATCAACTAAGTGAGATTTATTAGAAAACTTTTTGGAACAATCCAAGAACATCAAAGAAGTGAGATTTATTAGAAAACTTCTTAAAACATTACAAGTCAATGGAGTACAAGTTTTCAGCAACATGAGACTCACCAATTGTGTGTATAACAAATCTTTGAACAACATTTTTTACAATCTTGAGTTTGATTGGAAGGGAAATATTTTTGTACCCTTAAAAAAAACTTATATTAATAATTAAATATTTTTGAGGTGCATAATGTTAAAATGAAACTTTCTTAATAAATATAATGTTTAAGTTTAAGAATACAACAATAGTTAATGTTTAGAATATTAATAATTTATTTTTTAATTTCAATTAAAATAAAATAAAAATTTATATAAAAAATGTCATCACACAGTTATACATCTTACAATGGAAATTTGAAAGTTCATATATTCAATTACATCAAATATCAATTTATAAAACAACAATAAAATATTACACATTAACTTTTAAATCCCTCTTCTTATGTGCTATTGCAGTCAAACACTGTCAACATAGAAATTGTAGAACACTGTCAACATAGAAATTGTAGAAACTCTAGGGAAGTGCATCTCTTTCTTTATTCTTCATATTTGAAGCCTTCGTTTAATTGTTGGCCCAAGTGATCAAGGATTCCCTGGAATCGAACGCAGGCCTACGGGAAGAATTTCCGTATTGAGAAGAGAATATGAAGACAGGGAAGAACAATTCACTTTGTTTTGAATTTTTTTTTTAACAAAAACGGATAATTTGAATTAAAAATTGAAAGAATGGTCGTGGCTGGGAAGTCAAAATCGGCGACTTACAATAATCATTATCCAACATTAATGTGTTGCTTGGATTGAAATTCTTAAGGGTGTTTTGCTAACAGTAGCTTGTATGAAAAAATTTAAACCAAAATAGTGAAGCTTTTTAGAACGTTCTGCTGGTTGTAGCTTGTATGAGAAGATTAAAACCAATTGCTGAACGGGCTTCATGTCACAACAGAGATTCGAAAGAGATCTTGTTGCTTCCCGAAGTGGCTAGCATGATGAAATTCGTAGCCGTTAGATCATCCAGTTCCATTATAATGATCTTCTAAAGTGTTGTAAGAAAACATAGTGGTAATCCAATGTCATTCTGTTCCAGTTCTAGTACAGTAATTTTACTGATTGTAGGGCATTCCAATGTCATTGAAATCATATGCGTTGGTGATTCTTGTCATGTTATGAGTTTGAACGCGTGGCTGGAAATGTGAACTTCTGAAGATGCGTTCATTAACCATCATTCAATGGTCACTTTCCTTTGAATCTTAGCTTCCATGATCCACAATATATTTGCACGAATCATCAACGCATTACCTGAGCAATTTTGACGAAATAAACTCCAGTACTTCATGAGGCGTAAAGACCATCGGATCGGCCCAACGTGCTGCAGATCTAATGCAAGCAGAGCCTTTTTTTTAATGGAGGGATACCATGATTGTTGCAGAGGCAAGAAATGTCTGTGATGACGAGCAGTAGAAAAGCGGTAGACCCACGATGGCTGGGAAAATGTGGAGAATAAAGATTGGAACGACCGTCGTAGTGAGTAGAAAGGATCAGAAACCTAACTTCATAAACACAACTTCATAAACACGAAAGAGACCAAAATGCTTAGAACAACGAGCCTGTGAAACTTGACGGAACATGGCACTACAGAACATAACAGAGCGTCCCTAATGCGCGAGATGGCATAAATTTTATTTAAAAAACTGAAATTCTGAAACACGTGGCGTGCTTTTATAAGACAGAGAGACAACGATTCGGTAACTGTGCCCACAAACCCACCTTCGGAAAAGAAACGCCTTCGGCGTAATTAGAGGATGTATAATCATAGTTAAAAAATGTAATTATAGTCTAAACCGTTTAATAGGATCAATATATGTATTTTTATTATTTTTATATCAATCAAACATTTGAACAAAAAATGAGGTCCAACATTATATAAACAAATACTTTAGAAGTAAAGTGGATAATGAATAATTTACATATTAAAATATTTTTTTTGTTGTATTTGATTGGCAATATTGATGGTTGATATTTGAAATTTTTTTTTTTTTAATTGATCCAAAAGAATTTATACCCGATTTATAATTGATCCAAAAGAATTGTTTTTCACATTAATAAGTTATTGTCAAGATTGCTACATCCGCCATACTAAGCAACATTATCTATGGATATTCTCTTATCTATCCATTTGGGAAAGGTTTAATATAGATAAAATTCAATTAAAATATTGTTTAATTACTTATTTTGTTGATATGTAGGAATTTAATCCTAATTAAAATTTGAAAACTACATCTATAAAGTTTATGTAATGTTATTAATTTTTTATAAAACTTTAATATTGGTGAAAATTTTCTTAATATTTTTTAAAAATCAATTTAAATACTTATTAAATAAGTATGTTATTGATATACACAAATTCAATTTTAATTAAAACTGAAAACCCTATTTATAGTGTTTTTTTATAATGTTTTTAATTATTAATTATTAGTGAAATGTAATTTGATTATTCCTAAATTAATACATTTATTTAATTATCTATGCATTACATTGTGTTTAATATTTTGAAATACAATACATTATGTTTAATATTTTGAAATACGATATAACACTTATTATATTGTTTAATATTTTGAAATATGATATAACACTTATTATATTTTATGTTGAGTAGCTTCATTATTATGTCCTGCGTAGCAGGATATAAATGGATCGCTCGGACCCTATTATCACCTACCTAGTTTACCTAGTCTAGCTGGTACTCGAGTGCAATTTTTTTTTTTGCTATATGGTTTTACATAGTTGCAATGTTTTCTTATTAAACTAAATTTTATAAAAATTATTTATTTCAAAGCTCATTGGCTCTGAAATGGTGACGTAAGTCTTGGAATCGGCATCCCAAGAGTCGGCGGTGCAATGCCGTCAGCGTCTGCTCGTTTGTTTAATGCATGACAGGATGTTGAAGCCACGTTGTAGAGGGCGTTGAAGCCACGTTGAGTGGTGACGTAAGTCTTGAAATGGGGGCGGTGCGGGTCTGGCCATTTGTTTAATGCATGGTAGGTTGACATGACAGGGAGCAACAGGTTGAAGCCACGTTGAAGCCAACATTCGAGGCATAAAGTCTTGAGCGGGTATGAAAGACACCTGCTAGCTCATAGCGTATTGTAGTTTGTGAGTATTGAAACGAATTGATAAGGTTTGGCTTGTGCCAGGGTGACGGTCCTCCCATGGTTTCATCTTGGTTGGGCGGAGGAGAAGTCCAAGGTCGGGGATCGCGTATTCGTCTGCGTTTGTTGCCTTGGTTGAGGTAGATTCAGGGCTTGTTAGCTGTTCGTGCACGGAGAGAGGAGCAGCAGCAGCAGAAGGAGAAGTCCAACGTCGCGGATCGTCTATTCGTCTCCGTTTGTTGCCTTAGTTCAGGTAGATTCAGGGTTTATTTATCGACGAACCTGTGCATATATGCTCATTGTCTGTGTGTATACGTCTATGCTTTGTTTAGATGTTTTTAGTTTCGTATTCTGTCTGAAAAGGCTTTGTCCCTGTGCATACATAGTTTTTTTTCGTATGCCTATTTATGTAATAACTTTGTTGTGGATAAATTCTGTGCTGAGGTCTCGGGGCCGAAGAAAAGGCTTACTGTTGATGTATATGTAACTTCGGAATGTATTTCACATATATGTATATTGTATTCCTATAGAGATGGTATTATTCCTCTATAAGGAAGTGTCGTCATTTATATTGTAAGTGTCGTAACTTAAACTTGATGGGTTATTAGACCACCTTATTTGGGGTCGGCCCTGTATAAGTCATGTGGGTCAAAGGGTTATTAGACCACCCTATTGGGGGTCGGCCCACTCAGCATTATGTTATGTGGTTAAGTTCAAGCCTACATGAGTTAGGTAAAAAGGCAAGTCAAGTCAAGTATAAATAGAGTACGGGAGGCACTCTATTTGCTCACTCACTTCTCACACATGCACTCAAGGAGGAGTGGCGCACTTATGGAGGAGGAGGATCTGCTGCTAGGTTATGGCTATCTCTCTTGGTTGGTTGTATCATTGCTCTATCTATCTCTGAGGAATTTATTGGGGTTTTTCACCTTTATGGTTTTCCCCAAGTAAATCTTTGTGTCTCTTGTGTGCTTTCATTATTGTCTCCATGATTGATATGCTGTAGATATGCTGTACATGTTGTTCTCTCAGTTACGATCCTAGATCAGATTGAAGTAAATTCTGAAGATTTAACATGGTATCAGAGCTAGCCTGAAAGAAGGCATGATATGGCATGTATGACACTTGTTGCACTTACGATGCTAGGGCTTGATATAGCAAAACCTAGTCATCGTAGCACTTTCGCTATAAATCTGTTTTGGAGAATTTTTCGGATCTGAAATTGTTGCAGGACGAAGATTAAATCTCCAGGTACCTTGTGTCTAAAGGACAACCTCTAATTCATTGTACTTTGTGATTTATGATCTGTGCAATATAGGGTTTCTGCCTCTTCCAGATCTGCGTTAAAATCAGGTGACCTTGGGAAAAAGGTCATAACTTGGGCTAGGAAGCTCCAAATGAAATTTCGTGAAAAGTGTCAGGTAGTACACAGACTGTACTATCTCAGAAAACTTTTTTAGAGGCCGAAGTTGAACCAGTGACACGTGGAAATCCGTACAAGTGCGCTCTCCTGTATTATCCCATAAACAGGTCATGTTGCGACATTTGGCATAACTCTCTCTCAGAGAGTCCAATTGAGGTCAGACCTGTCAAGATGGAAAGGTAACAGGCCGAGATATCTCAGGAAACTTTTTCAGAGTCCGAAGTTAAAACAGTGACACGTGGCACGCCGTACAACTTCGCTCTCCTGTTTTAACCCAAAACAGGTCACGTTGCGACATTTGGCATAACTCTCTCTCAGAGAATCCAATTGAGGTCAGACCTGTCAGGATGGAAAGATAACAGGTCAGGCTATCTCAGGAAACGTTTTCAGACCCTGTGGATCAAAAATTTCGGAGTTACACCAGAAACAATCAGGTACATATTTCTGTCAAAACAGAATTATTTTTTGGTACCTTCATTCATGGCTTCCGGAATTTAGGGCTTTGGAGAAAGTTGGAATTTTTGTAATCGGAGACCAGGGCTGGATGCTACTCATCAAAATAGAAATTTAGAGACCAAGATCAGAATTTTTGGTTGGGCATAAGGCTGGGCTTGATTAGACCCTAGTTCGGGACTTTGATAAAAAAAGTGGAAAATTAGGGCTTCTGTAAAAATGGGAATTTTTGAAATCTGTGACCACGGCTGGAAGCTCCTCAGAAAAATAGAAGCTTAGAGCTTTGGATCAAACATTTTGATTGGGAAGAAGAGTGGGCTTCATCAAACCCCAGTTCAGGGTCACGTCCAGTGAATCCAGAAGTTTCAAAAGCAAAATTGAGGAGTGAAACTTTGCAGTTTTCAAATTCTGAATATACCAACTTGATCAGCTCATCAAGGCACATATTTCTATCCTGTCAGAAGTTTGAAATTCAAAGTTTGAATTTTTGGGGTTTCTCTGACAAACCCATATCCAGCTCAAGGTCCAGTTCTTGCAAATCAAGTGGATTAGGTTAATCCTAGAAGAAGATGGATTGATCACCTGCATAAGTGAAGAAGTTCCTGTCTCAGAGGGAGATGAGGATAAGGCTTTACATAAGGAGATTACAAGCAATCTCGACAGGTATGACTCATCAAGGTATGTTTCGATATTTGTTCATGATTAAGTTTATGGTATGTTTGTCTTCATGTTATTACGGTTAGTACAATCTTGATTTTAGACTTGTCGTATCACCTTAATAAAATTATGAATGCACGATAGAATATATTCATTGATTAAGGTTTTGACACTTATGATTGTACTAATGCATTGTGATGGTGTATGAGGTTTATGTTGTCTACTAACATGAAAGGTACACCAAGAAAGACAAATCATGTTCTGGTTCCAAGAACATATGATCATGATAACATGAGGACAAAGATTCATCCACTGTCATGGATCTCATAAAAGATCTATTTATGAGGTATGTATAACTTGGTTCTATAATGGCTAACCTATGAGATATACAGGTTACTAGCACAAGTCATTGAAGAAGAACAAGAAGACATCATGTGAGTATGTTAGACATAAATAGCTAGCATGCTAATCTAGGTATGTTTTTCCTATATCAAGATAGAATCCAACCTTGTGTTAGGATCTTATACTGTTGTTGATAATGATTATTCATGAAGTCATAGGTTTGAATAATCATGATTGTATGCATATTATGTTTCTTACCATAATTGATGATATGACTAACCAGAAGAATCATGATGGTATAGGTTTGAATAATCACAAGTTTTATGCATTTTATATCTCTTATCTTGATTGATGATTCAACTAACCTGAAGAGTCATAGGTTTGAGTAATTATAGGTTTAGACATGTTATGCTTCTTATGATTTGACTAACCATAAGAATCCTACATAAACCTTGAATGATAATGCTTATTATTTCTGTTTGAAATGATCATAACTATACATGCTTGAGATTATTGTGTTTTAATAGTATACTAATGAATGTATGATTTTATATGAGATCACAAGGATAACTCAATCATGATACTAATAAGCATGCATAGGGACCAAGGATGAATATGAGTTGAAGAACAGGTAATCTAGGAAGCAAAGATCAAGAGGGAGTACACTCCAGTGGTTTATGAAAGGATGCAGATATTCAGAGGGAGTTGACCATCTCTCTACTTTCCACAACAGAAAGTTGTAGAAGAAGCTACTGCAGATTAGGACTCCAGCAACTCCTGCAAGAAAGCGAGGGAGTCCACTCAACGAACAAACAAAGATAAGTATTTTAATTATCATTTCTTGCATATTTGTTTGTTTAAATAAAATTGTTCAATGATGTATATGCTCATGTTCCTAGACTTAGGATATGTATTGTGCATATTAGAATAGTTGCATTAATGAACAGTATACTACTAATATACATGGGTAAGTAGCCTATGGCACTGTACAACATTCCATTGCTACTTATCTAGAATGAAACCTCTTTGCTGACATGTTGGGAGTTGTGCACACTCTTAACAATGTTCTGGTAGAGATTGGAAGGCATCTAGAAAGTTACAGGATATGGATAAATGTTGTATTGAAGCATTGGCTAAGATAATTGCATGACTGTATGACATATTTATTTATGTGTAAGAATTTGTTCTGAAAACTATGAGATGTTTTCTAATCATGCAATTTAACTTGTTGTGTAGGAAAGATCGTATGCCATCTCCTACAAAAGAAGAACTACAACATTTGTTCAGCAACAAATTTATTTATTGAAGATATTGAAGTTCCCAGGATCTGGGATGAAGAAATGGAATGCCATGATCTGTCGATCATGAAGAATGATGTTTGGGATGTAGTCCCAAGATGTGAAGGGAATTTTGTTATGACTTCCAAATGGAACTATCAGATCAAGCATGTTGCAGATGGCAGCATTGAGAAATATAAAAGTGATGAAATAGAAGATGCACCAGATGGATGTCAAGACAGCATGGTGTAGTCATATATGTGTGCAGAACTTGGTATGGTAGGATAGACAGCTTTCTATCCAGTTTGGTCGTTACCAAGAGTAAAGAAGATTCCAACCTTTTCTACAAGGTTGAAGAAGGCAATCCAGTGATACTACTTTTGTATGCAGATAACCTGTTTGTTACAGGTAAAGATAGATTGATTGCCGACACGCAGCGGAAGCTTTCTTCCAAGTTCAAGATGAAGAACTTGGGGATGATGCACTATTTGTTTTTGGCATGGAGGTGTGGCAGAGTGCATATGGAATCTTCCTTGGACAAGGGAAGTATGTAGTAGAGATCCTGAAGAGGTTCGGGATGATGGACTGCAAGGATATGGCCACACCTATGGCATCGAATCTGAAGCTTCTATGTGATGCTTCATCTGAGCCGGTTGATGTCTCTTTGTATCGTCATATGATTGGGTCCTTGATGTACCTGACGAACACGAGACTAGACATTTGCTTTGCTATGAACACATTGAGCCAGTTCCTGACGGATCCGAGGAGTGTTCACCTGGTTGCTGTAAAGCATGTTCTGAGGTACCTTAAGGGTACAGTGGATTATGGGCTCAGGTATGAGGAGAATCAAAAGTTTAACTTGCAGGGTTATGTTGATTCAGATTGGGCTGGCAGTGCTGCAGACAGGAAGAGCACATTTGGGTGTTGCTTCAGTATGGAATCAGGTGTGATCTCTTGGTTTAGTAGGAAGCAGTCCTGCGTAGCACTAAGTACAGCTGAGGCAGAGTATGTTGCAGCCTGTTCAGCTAGTTGTGAGACAGTATGGCTACGGAAGCTACTGTCTGGGTTATTTGATATCCCATTGGAGGCTACTGGTATCTTCTGTGATAACCATAGTTGTGTGAAGCTGTCCAGGAACCCAGTGTTTCATGACAGGTCGAAACACATAGAGATCAAATATCACTATATCAGGGATATGGTGCAGAGAGGAGCTGTGAAGCTTCTGTATGCTGCGACGGACGAGCAGATTGCAGATGTACTAACGGAGCCACTAGCCAGGGTGAAGTTCGAGTACTTCAGAGAGAGGCTTGGCGTGCTTCAGATCGACGATACTTCGAGGAAGAAGTAATGGACACATTTGTTGAAGCCATTCCAAGCATGTTGGAAGGGGATCCTTCACATGGCTGTGGATGTAAGCGCTGGATGATGAGCATCAGGATGATGTTCTGGTTTCTGCTTAGATATGATCAGTTGGATCATTATATATGCATCATGTTGGATGTTGGATATGATCAGTTGGATCATTTATGTATGTACGCATCATGTTGGATGCTGGATATGATCAGTTGGATCATTTATGTATGTACGCATCATGTTGGATGCTGGATATGATCGGTTGGATCATGTGTATGTATTTTGTACGAACGCATCATGTTGGATGCTGATGGATACATTGTGTGGATCATGTATCTTTGTATGATCAGGTAGATCATGTATGATTGATGGATACATTGTGTGGATCATGTATCTATGTGTGCATCAGATGGATGCATTGTATGATCAGGATGATCATGGATGACGAGCTTCTCCAGATGACATGCAGCAGGATGTTGCAGTGATGTTTGATGAGTATCAGATGATACTTTGTGGCCGTGGATTAGGTTGTGCAGGAAAGCATGTAATTTGTACCCTGGGAGATTTGCAGATGGTCTTTCGATGTTTTGCCTATGGCATGTAATTCGGTGCCCTGGGACATCTGGAAAATGCTCTTGCGAGGTTTTGCTTGGGAGGACATGTAATTTGTGCCCTGGGAGATCTGCAGATAGTCTTTCGAGGTTTTGCCTATGGCATGTAATTCGGTGCCCTGGGATATATGGCAGATGCTCTTGCGAGGTTTTGTCCTATGGCATGTAATTTGCTCCTGGGAGATCTGGACAGGATGAAAAAGGCCTCAGATGCTTCAGCCAGGTTTTGCCATGACCACATGTAATTTGCTCCTGGGAGATCTGGACAGGATGAAAAAGGCCTCAGATGCTTCAGCCAGGTTTTGTGGTGGACCACATGTAATGTGCTCCTAGGAGATACGACAGGTAGAGCTGTGTGCTTGTAACAGCCTGGGATGCTTCAGCCAGGTTTTGTGGTGAGATCACATGTAATGTGCTCCTGGGAGATCCGACAGGTAGAGCCGCGCGCTCGTAACAGCATGGGATGCTTCAGCCAGGTTTTGTGATGGGTCACATGTAATGTGCTCCTGGGAGATCCTACAGGTAGAGCTGTGTGCTCGTAATAGCCTGGGATGCTGCAGCCAGGTTTTGTGACGCACGTAATAAGTCCTGAGGATTCCACAGTATGGCCAGTGATGATGAAGACCTGCAGGTGGTGGGCCTACATCCAGTATGAAAAAGGACTGGCTCTGTAGAACTTCCTATGACGAGTAGATTCAGAGATTGATTGAGATAGCAGCAGCAGTGACGATGATGATGATGACTCGATGACGATTATCCAGTGACGATGATCCAGAGAAGATGACTTGTGCTAGAAGAACTGTGCTGAGAAATACCTTCCTAGTTAAGAGGGAGTGTTGATGTATATGTAACTTCGGAATGTATTTCACATATATGTATATTGTATTCCTATAGAGATGGTATTATTCCTCTATAAGGAAGTGTCGTCATTTATATTGTAAGTGTCGTAACTTATACTTGATGGGTTATTAGACCACCTTATTTGGGGTCGGCCCTGTATAAGTCATGTGGGTCAAAGGGTTATTAGACCACCCTATTGGGGGTCGGCCCACTCAGCATTATGTTATGTGGTTAAGTTCGAGCCTACATGAGTTAGGTAAAAAGGCAAGTCAAGTCAAGTATAAATAGAGTGCGGGAGGCACTCTATTTGCTCACTCACTTCTCACACATGCACTCAAGGAGGAGTGGCGCACTTATGGAGGAGGAGGATCTGCTGCTAGGTTATGGCTATCTCTCTTGGTTGGTTGTATCGTTGCTCTATCTATCTCTGAGGAATTTATTGGGGTTTTTCACCTTTATGGTTTTCCCCAAGTAAATCTTTGTGTCTCTTGTGTGCTTTCATTATTGTCTCCATGATTGATATGCTGTAGATATGATGTACATGTTGTTCTCTCAGTTACGATCCTAGATCAGATTGAAGTAAATTCTGAAGATTTAACACTTACGTCTATGCTCATTCTTTACGAACCTGTGTATATATGCTCATTCTCTGTGTGTATATGTCTATGGTTTGTTTACATGTTTTTAGTTTCGTATTCTGTCTGAAAAGGCTTTGTCCCTGTGCACACATAGGTTTTCTTCGTATGGCTATTTATGTAATAACTTTGTTGTGGATAAATTGTTTGCTAAGGTCTCGGGGCCGAAGAAAAGGCTTACGTCTATGCTCATTCTCTACGAACCTGTGTATATATGCTCATTTCCTGTGTGTATGCGTCTATGCTTTGTTTACAGGTTTTTAGTTTCGTATTCTGTCTGAAAATGCTTTGTTCCTGTGCATACATAGTTTGTTTTTTCGAATGGCTATTTATGTAATAACTTTGTTGTGGATAAATTCTCTGCTAAGGTCTCAGGGCCGAAGAGAATAGCAAAAATGGAGTTGCAAAGCTTTGAGTTCAGTGCGCGGTTTACTTAAGAGCGAGAAGGTTGTCAGCATAAAGGAATGCTACCGGTTTTGTAGCTTCCATGGACCGTTTTTAGGAGAAATTTATGAAGAACGATTTCCCGGTTTTGATTTTGAGTGCTTTCGTTCGGATTTGGGTTTGGGGTTTTGATTTCAACTTGTTGTGGCATGTTTTAGTGCGGGTCAAGGGTTGATTCGTGTGTCGGAAATTTCTTTGGAGTGTTATGTAGTTCGAGTGTATGCTGTCAGCGTCTGCTCGTTTGTTTAATGCATGACATGATGTTGAAGCCACGTTGTAGAGGGCGTTGAAGCCACGTTGAGTGGTGACGTAAATCTTGAAATGGGGGCGGTGCAGGTCTGGTCATTTGTTTAATGCATGGTAGGTTGACATGACAGGGAGCAGCAGGTTGAAGCCACGTTGAAGCCAACATTCGAGGCATAAAGTCTTGAAAGACACCTGCTAGCTCATAGCGTATTTTAGTTTTTGAGTATTGAAACGAATTGATAAGGTTTGGCTTGTGCCAGGGTGACGGCCCTCTCATGGTTTCATCTTGGTTGAGCGAAGGAGAAGTTCATGGTCGGGGATAGCGTATTCGTCTGCGTTTGTTGCCTTGGTTCAGGTAGATTCAGGGTTTGTTAGTTGTTCATGCACGGAGAGAGCGGCAGCAGTAGAAGGAGAAGTCCAACGTCGCGGATCGTCTATTCGTCTGCGTTTGTTGCCTTAATTCAGGTAGATTTAGGGTTTATTTATCTACGAACCTCTGCATATATGCTCATTGTCTGTGTGTATTCGTCTATGCTTTGTTTACATGTTTTTAGTTTTGTATTCTGTCTAAAAAGGCTTTGTCCCTATGCATACATAGTTTGTTTTTCATATGGCTATTTATGTAATAACTTTGTTGTGGATAAATTCTGTGCTAAGGTCTCGGGGCCGAAGAAAAGGTTTACGTCTATGCTCATTCTTTACGAACCTATGTATATATGCTCATTCTCTGTGTGTATACGTCTATGGTTTGTTTATATGTTTTTAGTTTCGTATTCTCGTATGGCTATTTATGTAATAACTTTGTTGTGGATAAATTCTCTGCTAAGGTCTCGGAGCCAAAGAGAATAGCAGAAATGGAGTTGCAAACCTTTGAGTTCAGTGCGCGGTTTACTTAAGAGCCTAAAGGATGTCAGCATAAAGGAATGCCGCCGGTTTTGTAGCTTCCATGGACCGTTTTTAGGAGAAATTTACGAAGAACGATTTCTCGGTTTTGATTTTGAGTGCTTTCGTTCGGATTTGGGTTTGGGATTTTGATGTCAGCTTGCTGTGGCGTGTTTTCGTGTGGGTCAGGCATTGATTCGTGCATCGACAATTTCTTTGGAGGGTTGTGTAGTTCGGGTGTACTTGTGGAGCCTGAAATATAATGGAGAGTTATACACTGTGGCTTTGAGCTTGTTTATGATGCCACGTTGGGTGGCTTGCTTAGCATTAAGCTAAAGCATATTAAATTTTTTTGCAGGCACTCAATGATTACATGAGTTATGGATTCGAACCTGGATATCTTAGCATGATCTCGCTTAAGCATAAGTTATGCTTCCACGTCACATTGTAACTACGTATATCGTTGATATTGTGCATCGTGGAGCTTATGTTCATGATGATCATTAATATAGAGAACTACCTGGTTGATAACTGATATTTAAACTTTCTTTATTTAAAATAATTTTCACTAGAATATTCAAACAAAAATACCGATTCTCTTCCTTAATTAAACCAAAAAAATCAAAGGCATATATCATTTAAAATAACTGCAAAATATATTTAAATAAAAACGTGTAATAATCGTTATTCTGTAATATTTTTCCACATTTTTTTTACATAATTCGAGAAACGGAAAAGAGCTTTAAAAAATTATTGATTTAGAAGTCACTCATACTTTATATTTTAAAATTTTAAAGTGTAAAAAATTCCTTAATTATAACCTTATTGAAAGATGGGGTTGTGGAGCATTTCTTGGAAATGGTTATTAGATTGGACTTCACCATTATCAAAAGTCTAATAGATTCATTAGTTAAATAGCTTTATCGGAATATGAGTTAAATAGCTTTATCGGAATATGGGATTATGTTATAGACTTTAGCTGCAACTTAATCGAAGTATGGGATTCTTAGGATGAGATAAAGTATGTTGCATTGAATATTTAATTTAGTTTAATGTAATGTTTAAATTTCATAACAATGTGTCTTTTTTTAAATTAAGATATTTTTAAGATAATAATATTTAGTTAATAAAATTATTATGTCCTGCGTACTCGAGTGCAATTTTTCTTTTGCTATATGGTTTTACATAGTTGCAATGTTTTTTTTATTAAACTAAATTTTATAAAAATGATTTATTTCAAAGCTCATTGGCTCTGAAATGGTGACGTAAGTCTTGGAATCGACATCCCAAGAGCCGGCGGTGCGATGCCGTCAGCGTCTGCTCGTTTGTTTAATGCATGACAGGATGTTGAAGCCACGTTGTACCCTATTATAACCTACCTAGTCTACCTAGTCTAGCTCGTACTCAAGTTCAAATTTTTTTTAGCTATATGGTTTTACATAGTTGCAATGTTTTTTTTATTAAACTAAATTTTATAAAAATTATTTATTTCAAAGCTCATTCGCTGTGAAATGGTGACGTAGGTGTTGGAATCGGCACACCAAGAGTCGGCGGTTCGATGCCATCAGCGTCTGCTCATTTGTTTAATGCATGACAAGATGTTGAAGCCACGTTGTAGAGGGCGTTGAAGCCACGTTGAGTGGTGACGTGAGTCTTGAAATGGGGGCATTGCGCGTCTGGTCATTTGTTTAATGCATGGAAGGTTGACATGACAGGGAGCAGCAGGTTGAAGCCACGTTGAAGGCAACATTCGAGCCATAAAGTCTCGAGCGGTTATGAAAGACACCTGCTAGCTCATAGCGTATTTTAGTTTGTGAGTGTTGAAACGAATTGATAAGGTTTGGATTGTGCTAGGGTGATGGTGCTCCCATGGTTTCATCTTGGTTGAGAGAAGGAGAAGTCCAAGGTCGTGGATCGCGTATTGGTCTGCGTTTGTTGCCTTGGTTCAGGTAGATTCAGGGTTTGTTACCTGTTGGTGCACGGAGAGACGAGCAGTAGTAGCATAAGGAGAAGTCCAACGTCGCGGATCGCCTATTCGTCTGCGTTTGTTGCCTTAGTTCAGGTAGATTTAGGGTTTATTTATCTGGGAACCTGTGCATATATGCTCATTGTCTGTGTGTATACGTCTATGCTTTGTTTATATGTTTTTAGTTTCGTATTCTATCTGAAAAGGCTCTATCCCTGTGCATACATAGTTCTTTCTCGTATGGCTATTTATGTAGTAACTTTGTTGTGGATAAATTCTGTGCTAAGGTCTCGGGGCCGAAGAAAAGGCTTACGTCTATGCTCATTCTTTACGAACCTGTGTATATATGCTCATTCTCCGTGTGTATACGTCTATGCTTTGTTTGCATGTTTTTAGTTTCGTGTTCTGTCTGAAAAGCCTTTGTCCCTGTGCATACATAGGTTTTCTTCGTATGGCTATTTATGCAATAACTTTGTTGTGGATAAATTGTTTGCTAAGGTCTCGGCGCCGAAGAAAAGGTTTACGTCTATGCTTATTCTCTACGAACCTGTGTATATATGCTCATTTTGTGTGTGTATGCGTCTATGCTTTGTTTAAAGGTTTTTAGTTTCATATTCTGTTTGAAAAGGCTTTCTCCCTGTGCATACATAGTTTGTTTTTTCATATGGCTATTCATGTAATAACTTTGTTGTGCATAAATTCTCTGCTAAGGTCTCGAGGCCGAAGAGAATAGCAGAAATGGAGTCGCAAACGTTTGAGTTGAGTGCGCGCTTTAGTTAAGAGCGAGAAGGATGTCAGCATAAAGGAATGCCGCGGGTTTTGTAGCTTCCATAGACCGTTTGTAGGGGAAATTTACGAAGAATGATTTCTCGGTTTTGATTTTGAGCGCTTTTGTTCGGATTTGGGTTTGGGGTTTTGATTTCAGCTTGCTGTAGCGTGTTTTTCTGCGGCTCAGGGGTTGAATCCTGTGTCGGCAATTTCTTTGGAGGGTTACGTAGTTCGAGTGTACTTGTGGAGCCTAGAATATAATGGAGAGTTATACACTGTGCCTTTGAACTTGTTTATGATGCCACGTTGGGTGGCTTGCTTAGCATTAAGCTAAAGCATATTAAATTTTTTTGTAGGTACTCAATGATTACATGATTTATGGATTCGAACCTAGATATCTTAGCATGATCTTGCTTAACCATAACTTATGCTTCCACGTCACATTGTAACTACATGTATAGTTGATATTGTCCATCATGGAGCTTATGTTTACGATGATCATTAATATATCGAACTACCTGGTTGATAACTCAATGCGTATGAAAAAGTTGGTAGTTCATGGGTCTTAATATCCATTTAAATACATTGTACTTCAACCTCGGTAGATGCAATGAGGGTTTTCTCCTTGGAGAAGGCTGTCAAGACTCATCATTTTCGTTTTGTTCCCTAAAGGTTTCGCTTTGCAACCCTTGGAGGTTGCGAGTAGGTCTGGAATTTCAAATTTATTTTGTGTGTCAAATGGAAATTCGACGACGGTCTTGTATTTTCTGCGGCTTTCAGTTTACGTTTTATACAAATTTAAAGAGTGTCAAATTAATAAACCATAAAATTAATAAAAAATAGGCTAAAACCCTAGCGACCATTGGACTTTTATCCCATGTTCTCTGTGCAAGCTTTATGTATACATAGCCAAACCTAAAAAGCATGCAAATTTTATGTAAACTTCCACTGATCTGAGTATAAACTTTTCATGTTTTTAAAGCCAGAGTATGGTTGATTTCCACAGATATATCTTTTTAGGGATTTTTCGTGCGGGTCAGGGGTTGATTCGTGTGTCCGCAATTTCTTTGGAGGGTTATGTAGTTCAAGTGTAGTTGTGGAGCCTGGAATATGATGGAGAGTTATACACTATGCCTTTGAGCTTGTTTATGATGCCACGTTGGGTGGCTTGCTTAGCATTAAGCTAAAGCATATTAAATTTTTTTGCAGGTATTCAATGATTACATAAGTTATGGATTCGAACCTGGATATCTTAGCATGATCTCGCTTAACCATAAGTTATGCTTCCACGTTGCATTGTAACTGCATGTATCGTTGATATTGTCCATCGTAGAGCTTATGTTTACGATGATCATTAATATAGCTAGCTAGCTGGTTGATAACTCAATGCGTATGAAAAAGTTGGTAGTTCATGGGTCTTAATATCCATTTAAATACATTGTACTTCAACCTCGATAGATGCAATGAGGGTTTTCTCCTTGGAGAAGCCTCTCAAGACTCACCATTTTCGTTTTGTTCCCTGAAGGTTTCGCTTTGCAACCCTTGGAGGTTGTGAACAGGCCTGGAAATTCAAATTTATTTTGCGTGTCAAATGCAAATTTGACGACGGTCTTGTATTTTTTGTCCGTTTCAGTTTACGTTTTATACAAATTTAAATAGTGTCAAATTAATATACCATAAAATTAATAAAAAATAGGCTAAAACCCTAGCGACCGTTGGACTTTTATCCCATGTTCTCTGTCGAAGCTTTATGTATACATAGCCAAACCTAAAAAGCATGCAAATATTATGTAAACTTCGACTGATCTGAGTGTAAACTTTTCATATTTTTAAAGCCGGGGTATGGTTGATTTTCACAGATATATCATTTTAGGGATTTTGTCATACGTAATTCACTAATGATCGAATTGATGAACTTTCACCAATGAACTTAGAGAGGAAAAACTAACAAAACAAAGTAATTTTATAAAAAATAAATTAATTGAAAGTCTTGAGGAGATGAGAGGTACCTCGACAACTGCTATGGTGGATTTCACCATCCTTTTAACAATTGTTCTTTTAGAGTCCATTATTGTCCTCCACTGTTCTATTACTTCAGCTAATCTATATTGCAATGTATCCATAGTTTCAGTATATACATAATTCAATATTGTTTTTTGTTGTTCTATTTTAAGTTTTTGAAATTTGACTCTATCTAATAAATTTACCAAAATATTCTTAGAAAATAACAATGTTGTTTGGTTTGGACTTCTCAAAGGAATTTCTAGTTTGGAGATGTCCTGTATAGATTTAATAAATAGGGAGAGCAAGATTGAAATGTTAACTCTCTTTGTTGAAGCAAGAGAAACATTGCTCTAAAATGCAAACACTAACTTGAAGGAAGAAGAGGCATCTTCGTTGCGTCAGGCAGCCATTGATATGCACCAAAATGCTTCTTTCACAAGTCTAGGATTTTTTCTTGATTCATGCATAAGATTACTATTAGTAGCATTTTTTACTTTTGTGTGCCTGCTGGTTGTATGCATTATGCATTTTGTGTATGTTATTATCATTATTTTGTGGCCGGAATAGAACTATGTTTGTGTGTTAATTTCATAGCAGTATCTGATTTAGTTTTTTTTTTTTACAAGGCCTCTCTAAGTGGAAGGAAAAACAGCCCGTCGTGCTGGTCTATGTTTGTCTATATGCTAGTGTTTTTTGTGCTTACTGTTCTTTCCTTCTATGTTGTTGCTACACGTTTGCATGTCAATGCACCTGGCAAATCCAGGTGCATGTCAATTATTGTTGTGCATTGATCTTTGTAGCTGCTATCGTGTTGGTGCATGGAATGGGTCACTGCAAGTCTGTTTGCTTGAATTGTTTTGTCAAATGGTGATCGCCACTTATTAAAATTTATGGCATGGGCATTAACCCTGTAAACGTCGAATCAACGGTTTGAAATTGTTAATGGACGTAGCTGTTGACCTGGCAGCATTTTTTTTTACTGTCAAATACGTTTAAGAATTGGAAAAACGTTCTTTAGGCCGTCAAATTCAAGGCCTGGTTGCGAGCAATGCTAGAGCATATTTCAAGTTGTATCTAACAATGAGGTTTTAATTAGCGTATCATTTCCAAGTTACAATCATACTCATGCTATTATTATTATTATTATATCATGCGTGGCAGGAAATACATGGATCGCCCGTACCCTATTAATTAATCTACTTAATTTACCTCTCACTCGAGTTTAATTTTTTTTTATCTATATGGTTTTACATAGTTATAATCTATTTTTTATTAAACTAAATTTTATAAAAAATGATTTATGTCAAACCTCGTTCGCTGTGAAATGATGGCGTGAGTCTTGAAATAGGCACCCCAAGAGCCGGTGGTGCGATGCTGTCAGGGTCTGCTCATTTGTTTAATGCATCATAGAACTTGTAGCAATTGACATGACAGTGAACAGGGCGTTGAAGCCACCTAAAAAGCATGCAAATATTATGTAAACTTCCACTGATCTGAGTGTAAACGTTTCATATTTTTAAAGCTGAACTATGGTTGATTTTCACAGATATATCATTTTAGAGATTTTGTCATACGTAATTCACTAATGATCGAATTGATGAACTTTCACCAATGAACTTAGAGAGGACAAACTAACAAAACGCAGTAATTTTATAAAAAATAAATTAAATGAAAATCTTGAGGAGATCAGAGGTACCTCGACAACCGCTGTCATGAATTTTCACCATTCTTTTAACAATTGTTCTCTTAGAGTCCATTATTGTCCTCCACTGCTCTATTACTTCAGCTCATCTATTTTGCAATGTATCGATAGTTTCAGTATATACATAATTCAATATTGTTTTTTGTTGTTCTATTTTAAGCTTTTGAAATTTGACTGTATCTCATAAATTTACCAAAATATTCTTAGCAAATAACAATGTTGTTTGCTTTGGACTTCTAAAAGGAATTTCTAGTTTTGGAGATGTGTTCTATAGATTTAACAAACAGGGAGAGCAAGATTGAAATGTTGACTCTCTTTGTTGAGGCAAGAGCAATATTGCTGTAAATTGCAAACACTAACTTGAAGGAAGAAGAGGCATCTTCGTTGCGTCAGGCAGCCATTGATATGCACCAAAATGCTTCTTTGACAAGTCTAGGATTTTTTCTTGATTCATGCATAAGATTACTATTAGTAGCATTTTTTACTTTTGTGTGCTTGCTGGTTCTATGCATTATGCATTTTGTGTATGTTATTATCATTATCTTGTGGCCGGAATAGAACTATGTTTGTGTGTTAATTTCATAGCAGTATCTGATTTAGTTTTTTTTTTTTACAAGGCCTCTCTAAGTGGAAGGAAAAACAGCCCCTCGTGCTGCTCTATGTTTGTCTATATGCTAGCGTTTTTTGTGCTTGCTGTTCTTCCCTGCTATGTTGTTGCTACACGTTTGCATGTCAGTGCAGCTGCCAAATCCAAGTGCATGTCAATTATTGTTGTGCATTCACCTTTGTAGCTGCTATCGTGTTGGTGCATGGAATGGGTCACTGCAAGTCTGCTTGCTTGGATTATCTTGTCAAACGGTGATCGCCACTTTTTAAAATTTATGGCATGGGCCTTAACCCTGTAAACGTCGAATCAACGGTTTGAAATTGTTAATGGACATAGCTATTGACCTGCCAGCATTTTTTTTTACTGTCAAATAGGTTTAAGAACTAGAAAAATGTTCTTTAGCCCGTCAAATTCCAGACCTGGTTGCGAGCAATGCTAGAGCATTTCTCAGGTTGTATCTAACAATGAGGTTTTAATTAGTGTAACATTGCCAAGTTACAATCATACTCATGCTATTATTGTTATTATTATATCCTGCATGGCAGGAAATATATGGATCGCTCGTACCCTATTAATTAATCTACTTAATTTAGCTCGCACTCGAGTTTAATTTTTTTTTTATCTATATGGTTTTACATAGTTATAATCTGTTTTTTATTAAACTAGGCACCCCAAGAGCCATTGGTGCAATGCTGTCAGGGTCTGCTCATTTGTTTAATGCATCATAAAGCTTGTAGCAATTGACATGACAGTGAACAGGGCATTGAATTCACTTTGAATAGACACATTGAAGCCAACATTCAAGTCATAAAATCTTGAGCGGCTACGAAAGACAGCTACTGCGCCACCTGGTCAGTCAGTTTTATGGTTTCATAGCGTATTTTATTTTGTGAATTTTCAAACGAATTCATAAGGTTTGGCTTGTGGCAGGGTATTGGTGCTCGCATGGTTTGATCTCAGTTGGGCGAAGAACACAAAACAAAAAACACAGACACAGAGAAAGGAGCAGCAGTAGCAGTAGCAGAAGAAGAAGTCCAAGGTCATGGATCGCCTATTCCTCTGCCTTTCTTGCCTTAGTTCACGTAGCTTCAAGGTTTATTTATCTACGAACTTGTGTATATATGCTCATTCTCTGTATGTATACGTCTATGTTTTGTTTACATGTTTTTAGTTTCGTATTCTGTTTGAAAAGGCTTTGTCCCTATGCATACATGGTTCTTTTTCGTATGGCTATTTATGTAATAACTTTGTTGTGGATAAATTCTGTGCTAAGGTCTTGGGCCCTGTGCATATATTTACATTGCAAGGATCAACTTATTTACATTTATTTATTTATTTATTTGTAAATGATTCTCATGTCTTTGACTTGTTATTAATGATTTGTCACCTTGTGCTCGAGTAGTCTGCTATATAAACAAAAAATACAATGTATTTCAACCATCACTTACATTCCCATATTATGGGACATTTGTTAGTACATTCATTTGTTCCTACTTATCCCAAATCAAGGATCAAGTCAAAAACTCCTACAAGCATACCTGCTTTATACATTATATAACCTATTATATCCACTTGAGATAAGATTATAACGCAAATATCACAATAGTAGTGCTAGTATCAATTTCCCGATTTATTTGACATCTTATGAGCAAGTTGTCGAACGTCCAATTTTGGTTTTAAGGGCCATGTTGCTGCATATTTTTATGCAGGATCGTGATCCCGAGGAGTATTGTTGATTTGACACATCATCTTCCTTGAGCTCCCTCTCTTGCCACACATGTGGAGACATGGTTATATTAACTTGGCATAGTGGCACACATGTTGGGTCACTTTCGTAATCCTTTACTTTGCGTGGGGTTCTATTGCACATATGTTCATGCATTTTGCCAGTTGAAGGAGATGTTAAGCATTGCTTGTGCTATTTTAGGAGGGGTTGTTTTTATTGGTTGTAGTTTAGTAATTGGTTGAAAGCATTGACTTCACTCGACTTTCCTAGTCTTATTGGGTTCAATTTGGCCAATGACTAATGAACAAGATAATTTTACATAGTTACTATGTATCAAAGATAGCTTAGTCTACATAACTATATTGATAAAGATCTATGTGTTTGACTATAAACATAATAGGTAACTGATGTTAGCTGAATCTACATGTATGTAATTCCATAACTTTAAATATGCATATAATCTTAATGAATAGTGAAACCAGAGGCTTATCCTAATATATGGAATTGAGATTAAGTTTATCTTCTTATTTACAACAGGCAACAAACCCTGAATCTACCTGAACCAAGGCAACAAACACAGACGAATACGCGATCCACGACCTTGGACTTCTCCTTTTCCCAACCAAGATGAAACCATGGGAGCACCGTCACCCGAGCACAAGCCAAACCTTATCAATTCGTTTCAATACTCACAAACTAAAATACGCTATGAGCTAGCAAGTGTCTTTCATAACCACTCAAGACTTTATGGCTCGAATGTTTCCTTCAACGTGGCTTCAACCTCTTGCTCCTTGTCATGTCAACCTGCGATGCATTAAACAAATGACCAGACCCGCAATGCCCCCATTTTGGCCAGACCCGCACCGCCCCCATTTCAAGACTTACATAACCACTCAACGTGGCTTCAACGCCCTCTACAACATGGCTTCAACATCCTGTCATGCATTAAACAAACGAGCAGACACTGACGGCATCGCACCACCGGCTCTTGGGATGCTGATTCCAAGACTTACGTCACCATTTCAGAGCCAATGAGCTTTGAAATAAATAATTTTTATAAAATTTAGTTTAATAAAAAAAACATTGCAACTATGTAAAACCATAATTGTAAGGAAATTTTGCTTCTCTAGACCATATTGCTAAATTGAAAGGTAACACAGGTGGCTTTTATTTTCTATAGTACAAGGTACTATATTTGTACCCACACTTCATATCTGATTTTTGGTTTAATGTTGACGTGTAGATCTTCAACGGCACCTCTCTTATTGTTATTTGATCAATAGAGAGAAATGAGGGATATTTTTATTTGGCATCCCACCACCCTTCCTTATACTATGATGATGAACTTTTAGGCTATATTGGACGGCTGTACATTTGAGAGAGATATGACTAGTTCTACCTTCCCCACCTTGATTGAGATATGATTGGTCTTGTGGTACCTTATCTTTCACTTGTGTTTAATGGGGTCATTTACCCTCCTTGAGTAACTTTTTTAAAACCACCTTGTTGAACTTTTGCTCTTATACAATACTACAGTTGTTTGGCCACATTTGGAGCATACCCTTGGTTCTAAGGGTCATGGGTCCCAACGCTACCACCTTCAGGCTTGAAGTACAAATGACAATGGAAGACACAAGTGTAGTTTATTACCACCATGCAAATTTAATTTGACCTTTCAATTCCCATCAGCATTTCCTCTCATACGACGTCCCAGAACCATTTCTCTTGACACCCACTCTTCATTCATTCTGTATGCATTTCACTATGCAGCCGTCTCAGATTCTCATTGCGTTTTCCCTCAACTAGTTTATCAATTCAGTATGACCCATGCCCACCATCCGCGGAGTGTTGCCAGTGGTTGTGGGTCATACTGAATTGATAAACTAATTAAGGGAAAACCCAGTGAGAATTTGAGACGGTCGCATAGTGAAATTCATATAGAATGAATGAAGAGTGGGTGTCAAGAGAAATGGTTGTGCGACATCATATCAATGTGATTGTAAGGAACTCTTTGAAGGTGAAGTCCACAATTTTAAGTCTTCTTGCTCATTTTCATGCCTTTTTGTAAGACAATAAGGAGGGTAGTGTTAGGACTCAGAAATGTCGTATTTTCATCCACCTTTCCCTTCACTATTCCTTACATTTCATCGCCCTATTAAACCTTCATCATATCATTTGCATAAATACATTTGGGTTTCACATTATTATTTTCCACTTTATTCATTTTAGTATTAAAAGTGAATTTATGATTAAATATTAGAAAATATACATGTTTTCATATATATCTCAATTATGTGTGAGCTTTGTAATGTGTAGGAATATGTGAATGATTAAATCAAAGAGACTTCTCAAATATCTCTTACACCATTCCAAAGGAGATAATTATTCAAGCCTATTCTTAAGGAGAAGATCATGGAAGATTTGGTTGGCATATCTTATCTAGGATTCATGAGAGATATGTGGAGGATTTGAAGGCACCATATCTTGTAATAATAGGAAAGTGGTTGAGAGTAGTTGAGAGAATAATGGATCTGTAATTAATGCATTCTTATCTTTTTCTTAAGGACTCTCATGTATAAAGGAGAGTGCTCCTTCTCCATTCCATTAAGTTGGAATTAGGTTAGATTAAGCTTGTAAGAGGGTTGTAATGAGATTGGATTGGATTGGATTTTGTACTTGTTAGATTAATCTTTGATTTGAGATTCTTAATGTGATTTAAGCTTCCATTGTTATGCTTTCATGTTTTTATAGATGTGAGCTCACTTGTGTCGTTGTTGTTAACTCTTCACATGTTGTATTTCTCTTACGCAATTTCAATGCTTTCTTAGTTAGTGTTTCCATGCTTTCCTAGATTAATGTGATTTCAGCAAATTAGATTAAGTTAGATTAGATCTACTTCAGTCCTGCACAAACAGTGCACGTGCTTCGTCAGTTTACGTACCCTGGATTGATAAGTAAATAGTTGGGCAACTTACTGCAACGTAATTATTACGACATATAACTCACCTGACAGGTAGTGGCATCAACATTGAAAATGGTTTCCATTCAAACCTATCAAGTATACTTTTAGGTCAGCAGTATTCTTGACTCCGAACTATAGCTACAATTCGAAGAAAAGAATATTGCTGACCTAAAAGTACACTTGGTAGGTTTGGATGGAACAAATTACCATGGACATCTATGTTGTCGTACTTTTGGTTTAATGTTGACGTGGAGATCTTCAACTATACCTCTCTTATTGTTATATGATCAATATGTTTATTTTATTACTTGTTACTGATTGAATTATTAAATACTTGTTGTACTTTCTCCACCTTGATTGAGTTATTATTAGACTTTTGGTACCTTGTCTTTGACTTGTGGTTAATGCGAACATTTACCCTCCTTCATTTTTTTTATACCTCCTTGTTGAATTTTTGGTCTTATAGAGTACTTGACTTTGATCACCTATGATCAGTTGTGGTGTGCTGATAATCACTTCTTTTATGCTGAGACTTGGTTGAGGTTTATAATTTTTGTGACTTTATTTATGTTGAGTTATGTACTGTGCATGACTGTCATTGACCTAATTAACTCCAGTCATTTCTCTCTCTCTGGTTTGTACACACCCTCTTGTAGGGTTAGTTGGTTCCTACAGAAGACTGACCTCTCCGAGGCACAAACAGTCTTTTCTAAAAGTAACACTTCTGAGTATATTTTCAAGAATAGTTTCACACCCAGGTTGGTATCTTAAACTATATCTCTATTTTTGTTATATGATATATATATTTATTTTATTACATGTTACTGAATATTAATAGTTTATCGTTTTAGTTTGCTTGTCAGTGTAACTCATTATAACAGTTTTGAATATACCAAAGAGCCTATGTTAAGAACTTATGAGTTGTACTTTTGGAGTTCTTTGTTTCAAGAGGTAAGTATTTAGACTGACTAATGTATATCCATGGAATGCTTTTTTCTGCAAATTTGTTTTTATTGTTTCTATTGGAATTTTTGCTGTGGAACTAATGTGAATTGCGTGTCAAACGCAAATTTGACGACAGTCTTGTATTTTTTGTCCATTTCAGTTTACGTTTTATACAAATTTAAATAGTGTCAAATTAATATACCATAAAATTAATAAAAAATAAGCTAAAACCCTAGTGACCGTTGGACTTTTATCCCATGTTGTTTGTCGAAGCTTTATGTATACATAGCCAAACCTAAAAAGCATGCAAATATTATGTAAACTTCGACTGATCTGAGTGTAAACTTTTCATATTTTTAAAGCCGGGGTATGGTTGATTTTCACAGATATATCATTTTAGGAATTTTTTCATACGTAATTCACTAATGATCGAATTGATGAACTTTCACCAATGAACTTAGAGAGGACAAACTAACAAAACGAAGTAATTTTATAAAAAATAAATTAAATGAAAGTCTTGAGGAGATGAGAGGTACCTCGACAATTGTTGTGGTGGATTTCACCATTCTCTTAACAATTGTTCTTTTAGAGTCCATTATTGTCCTCCATTGTTCTATTACTTCAGCTCATCTATATTGCAATGTATCTATAGTTTCAGTATATACATAACTCAATATTGTTTTTTGTTGTTCCATTTTAAGGTTTTAAGGTTATGATTCCCAGCTTAAGTATAGCATAAGCATTATTAATAACGTGTGCAATTGATTATGGATAAACACATAGGGTTATGCTGATGGGTTAAGCTCAGCACCACATATAAGCTTATCACATTGTTATTATATGGAAGCTGAGAAGGAAGACCATACCTTATAATAGGTAACTAGCATATGTGATGCCACGTAAATCACGTGGATCTACATGTATATAATTCCATGACCTTAGATATGTGTATAGTGTTAATGAATGGTAGGACCAAATCCTTATGCTAATATATGAGATTGAGCTTACATTTATCATCATATTTGCTTAAGATATATGTACAAGGTTATGTAGAATGATTAATCGACATTAAATAGGCAATGTAATGCATTCGCTTTGATTCCCTTTGTTATAGGTCACCAGTGAATCTAATATTGCATTGAATCTAATGATTCCCCTCGAGTAGGATAGGAAATCAAGTGTGTAGTGATGTGTGATGAGAGACATTATATCCATATTTCTTCATAAACTAACTCCGACCTTTTAAGTGCCGAAACCTTTCGCTCTAACCAGAACCGTACCTGGATAGTTTCCTACAAAAATCCATCTTAGTGGTTGTAAGATAACAAACTCAAATATAGTTTCAAAAAAAAAAAAACTAAACACATAGACATAGAATTTTCTTGTTTTCTAATTGACATTTTTTTGCATTGATACCAAATCTTGGATATTTAATAATTTCAACTTAGCAATCAACATGACGTTTTTTTCTATTCTACTAAGAGGGCAAAATACACTTCATTTGAAAAAAGATTGTTGTGAATATGTTCCTTCCTTTGCTTTGCTTGTTTGCAATGACAAGAACAATTTACAATGTTTACAACATCATGGCTTGAAAAAATTCCATGCCCTTTGCTTATTTTCTTTTCCTTAGGATCCGTTTCTCTTCACTTGCCTGCAGGTTTTCCTATACAAACGACCAGAGACATAGAAAAAATAACAACAAAAAAGGCAAGAAATATATGCTATTGCAAATGTTTTTGTAGGCAATATGCGAAAAGACAAAGGTAAAAGCGACTATGTTTTAAGGGGAGATGGTCTTGGGATCAAACATTCTAACTGGCAACAAATTGATGACGCTTTGGCTACAAGCAATCTGTTTCGACTAAACAATTTTCACTATGAGCTAGGAAACTGCCTGTTTGATGCACTTGCAGTATTATTGCATTTCCGATATACATCGATAGAGATAAGGGAAGTGATTGTGAATCATTTTCATGTTTGTCTAGATCAAAAAGATCCCTCTGCATTGTTGTCAATGCGCACAGAATTGACAGTTGACTATTTGCTAGAATTGCATAACATAGGAAATGTCAACGAATATCTCAATCGCATGTCGCAATCTGCTTCGCAGCCAGATGATCAAAGTGTATATAGACTATGGGGTGATATATTTTGCATCAAGTGGTTTTCAAAATGGTTGAACGTTCCAGCCTTTGTTTGGTCATTAACAAAAGAAACAAAATACCTTCATTTCAATTATGGGAAATTTGAATATTGCTACAATATATTGTTCCATGACCACACACCAGCTTCTGGCCACTTCGAACCGTTGTTGTCATATAAAACAATGCAAGCCAATAGACAAGCCGTTGATATGCTTCCTCATAGCGCAAATGTAAATCAATGTCTATATAACCAAGTTGAAATGTCATATCAACTTCGTGGAAATTGCCATGATTCGTTGTTTGAATCAATCTCCAAATTAACACTATTCGTTGATGGACAAAGTGTTAGAAAAGTAGTCGCGCAAAGATTTTATAATTCTATTGCTTCAAACGATATTAGAGCAATAAAATGCTTGGACATATATCTTGATAAAAACACATTAGCAAATACATCTCTTGTTTCTGGATGGGAAACCTATATTATGCATTTGGCAGAGCCATATATCATTGGTCATATAGAAGGAGATCGATTTGCTCTCCAATGGTTATGTGAGCTACTAGGCACTAACATACATCTATGGAGCAATAATTTGCAAGAAAATATTGCGATATTCCATGCAAAAAATAGATCGTCGAAAGTTCTATGCCTAATGCAACATGTAATAGATAAAATGCATTCGCATTTCCAACCTTTGTTACAAGAACATTGTGGAAATAAAATGCCCTTTCCACTCAATTGCAAGAGAAATACTTCTATTGCAATTGCAATGGTTATTCTAAAAAGAACAAACAGACAATAGCAAAAGAAAACATTGTAGAGAAGAACATTGACAATGGATCCTTGAACGAACCAATATACATAGATGCAATTAAAGTAAAGAGGCAAAAACAAAAGATAGCAAACATAGAACAAAAAAACTCTTGCATAGTTGAGCAATTTTCAAAAACCAAAACCAGCATCCAAACATGCATTGATGACAATACACAAAAAAACTTGCGCTTGTTGAAACACAATATGCGTAGACAAGGAATGGACATTCGTCAAAAGCAAAAGGAATGTACAAAGGCAAAGAAAGCAATTGTTAGATACTTAAAAGTTATTCAAGACACACCTAGCCATGCATGTTCTGTGTGTAAACAATTGCATTTTAAAAAAGACATTTGTTGTGTGAATAGCTCAATTAAATTAGCTTTTCAAACTTTAGCAAATACAGAAGATGTGACATGCCCAATGCTACTTGTTCAAATTTGTAGACCTTGCAAGAAAGCAATTGCTAATGGGAAATTGCCTATGTTTACATCGCCTACACGAATCCGCCGCAATAACATATTGCCATCTGTGACTATACTGACTCCTTTGGAAGAACGATTGGTGTCACCAAGAATAGCCTTTGCATAGATAAGACAACTTGGTTATAAAAGAGCACAAATTGGGCTAACTGGCTCAATTATCAATGTCCCTGCAGACTTGGATAGAGTTCAAACAACATTTCCTAGAAGTCTAGATGACAATTTGACAGTTGCAGTTATGTTAAAGCGGAAATTGGAATACAAAAACGCATATCTATCTGGAAATATTCGGCCAAAGGTCATTATGACTGCGCTGAGTGATTTATGCAAAATGGAACTTTATAAAATTGAAGGCATTGTAATCGATACTAGTTGGGAAAAAATATTTAGTGAAACAGCCAAACAACAGTGAAATACTCAAGAAACAACGAAACAAACAGATGATGATGAAAATGAAATAAACATAGAACCAATATCAGAAACATTGATACATGGATATGGAGAAACACATCTAATAGATGACTTAGACAACAAAATCATAGAAATTGCACCTTCCAAGAACTTCCGACCATTGAGCATTTTCCAAGACAAATACTCTGAAGAGCTAAACTTTCCTACACTTTTCTACGGATTTAGTCGACCAAATGAAATTTTCAATCACTTTACTTATCAACAAGTATCACAGTGGGAGCTACAACATGAAAGTACAGAATTTGAAACACATGGCACGAACATTTTCTTTAAAGCAATTAAAGTCATAATAAAACAAGTAAAAAACACTGCTTGGATATCAATTCGCATGGGAGAGTTAAAGGACAAAAAAATATTGGCAAGAGATGTCAAGTCAAAAAACAATCTTGTAAAAATACTCCAATCTCCAATCGGGTATCGTACATTGAAAGCAATTAGAACATCACCTGACTACTTTGAAAATATGAAAAAAGACCTATTTGCAATGATTCGACAGCTTGGTCCTCCTACGTTCTTTTTAACCTTTACAAGTGTTGAACACCTTTGGGCACCTTTATGCAATGCGTTGAAAAAAATTGAGGAAAAACATTTGTCAAACTTACAAGACAATGCATTGGAAGAAAATATTGATACGTTAATAAGAAGACACCCAATGATTTGTACTCGCTACTATAGACACAAAATAGCAGCACTAAAGTCTCTTATGTTAAAAAACAATACATTGTTTGGAAAAATACAAGATTTTTTTTTTACGACCGGATTTCAACAAAGAGGAAATGAGCATGAACATGGACTAATTTGGATTCAAAATGCACCTGTTTATGGAAAAAATTCAAACGAGGAGATTATTAGTTTTGTTGATCGCTATATATCCACAGACTCGTTTTTACTTGATCAAAATCTTATTCAAATTCAAACACATCGTCACACAAAAACATGTAGAAAACATCGACATTCCACATGTAGATTCAATTTCCCATTGCCTCCCATGGATAGTACCATCATTCTAGAGCCACTAGAAAATGCTCCAGATGATCTCATTCAAAGAGCAAAAAAAGTATTTGTTCTTATTGAACATAAGGAATTTTCTAAAAACATGTCATTTGCACAATTACTCCTAGAGCTAGAACTAACCAGAGATGAATACATTTTGCTACTACGGTCTTTGCTTTCTCATTCTACCTTAATACTAAAAAGAGATCCTGCTGACATTTGGATCAATTCATTTGCAAAAGCGATACCAGAGTTATGGCAGGCAAATACATATACACAATATATCTTAGATGCTTATGCTACAGCAACATATGTAAGCTCTTACATCACCAAATTTGATAGATCCATGACAAATGCTTTCAAAAAGATCAAAGAACAATGTCTTCTTGAGAATGATGGAAAGATTGAAACGATACGTAAGCTTGGAAATGCACTTCTGAACATGCAAAAAATGTCTACTAGACAAGCAGTACATGTCATATTGTCGTTATCTCTACATTCATCCTCCAGGAAGACTATTTTCATTAACACTGCTCCAGACGACAAAAAAATAGTTGTCTTGAAAAAACCATCACTTTTGGAAAAAGAACCAGATGACTTTGACGACATTATTTTCCCATCAATTTTGGACAAATACATTGCACGTCCTGTTGAGCTTGAAAACATCTCCTTGGCAGAATATGCATCTTTCTATTCTTGTATCCACTCAATTACAAGAAAAAGAAATAGACCATGTATCATATGATCTATTCGCTACAACAAACAAAAAGACCCTGAGAATTTCTTTAGAGAAAAGATCATCCTCTTTATGCCGCATAGAGACAACTGCAACCTACTAAAAAGCAATTTCAAAACATGGTCTGATGCATATGTTGCATTCAAAGAACAAATAGACATTGTTGAACAAAACTTTATGGCACCAACAACGACAAAGTGGGGTGACCTTGATAATTCCGTTGAAACAATTGAATTGCAAGACGCAACTATGCCTCATTTGACAACAGACAAAACAACAACTACTTCTGCATTTGAACAATATGACATTCAACATGATCTAATCCGCAAAACCATGTCCAATGGATCAAAAGCTGGAAGTTGATGCATCTTGACAGAAAATCCATTTCTATTGGACATGCATGAATACCATGCAATTCGAAGAAAGCTAAATATTGAACAACAATCAATCGTGAAAGAAGTTATTGCAAGGAAAAAAAACAATCCCCTGACTCCAATTCGCTTGTTCCTGACAGGAGGGGCAGGAACAGGTAAAACTTACATCGCAAAAGCAATCTATGATGGTCTTTTTCATTACTATGACAAGGAAATTGGTAGTGATCCTTTAAAGAAAAAGGGTCTTATAGTTGCATTTACTGGAAAAGCAGCATATAATGCAGGTGGCATTATAGTCCACTCTGCTTTCAAACTGCCACTAGGTTCAAACATGCTTCCTCTAAATTCAAACACCCTAGATCTTTTGACAAAAGATTGTGAACAACTTCGAGTACTGTTGATTGATTAAGTCTCTTTAATAGGGTCTCGAATGCTATACAACATTGACAAAGACTACGTGAAATCATGCACACACCAACAAAAGCATTTGGAAACCTTGATGTCATATTCTGTGGTGATTTGTGTCAAGCACAACCTGTTCAAGATTGTTGGATTTTTGAACAACCAAGATTTCAACAACAAACATTTCCTTACACATTTTGGTCCGATGCCATAAAATGCTAGGAACTTACAAGAGTTGTACGCCAAACAAATCAAAAATTCATATCAATTTTGAGTAGAATTAGAACATGCTCTCAAACACTGGATGACATAGATTACTTAAACCAACGTTGCTACAAACAACCACCAGTAGATGCAACGTTTCCTTATCTTTTCTATAGTAATAAGGATGTTCAACAACATAACTCAAAAATGTTATCAGCTGTGCAAACAGAAACATTCACACTAGTAGCACATGATAGCAAAATTGATTCAATTGAAAAAAATGACCATAGACAAAAGACATTGCGACTCCCCTCTATGATAGTAGTAAAAAAGGATATGCTTATTGAACTAGTTGGAGGCAACTACTCAATTGAGGATGGCTTGGTCAATGGTGCAGAAGGTGTGTTTAAACACTATACACAAACAAGCCATGATATTGTTTGGATTGAGTTTGCAGATCCAAAAGTTGGAGACAAGCAACGTGCTACTATGCAACATCTTTATACGCCTGCCATAAAGTCCAGTTGGACACCAATCAAAAGAATTGTGATACAAACAACACTTGAAAATAAAATGAATGTTATGCGAGCACAATTCCCAATTCAGTTGGCATGTGCAAGGACAATCCATAGAGCGCAAGGATTGACAATGAACAAATTGGCATTTGACCCAAAAGTAATTAAGAGACATGGCCTTGTTTACACTGCACTGTCACATGTCAGAGATATTGATTGTCTTTATCTTTTAAACAAGTTAGAACAAAGAAATTTTATAACTTGTCCAAAAGTCATGACTGAAATAAATAGATTAAAAACACATGCGAGTTTGCAATTTGAATACGGTCTGCATTCAATGCCAAATGCTAGGCAATTACTCATTTCATCCTTGAACACACGCAGCTTGCTTTTGCACTATGACGATGTTTTGAATGATCATGAACTTATGAAAGCAGATATTTTATGTTTGCAAGAAACTCACATGCAGACACTTGCCAAAGAAACAACAATGATAGAAAAATACAATTTCTTTTCAGCATTTTCAATGCATGGAATCCTTACATTGATTAAAAAACACATTGCCATCATCGATTTTAAAAACTATACAAAAACCTCCACCGAAGCAATTTGCGTAGATCTTGAATTAGGCTACAATGTATTGAAAGTAGTGAACATTTACAATAGACCATGTGGTGTGCTTGATGATCTCTTTCATATACTGAGTTGCATTTTGTCAACTTGCACAACAACTACTCAAATCCTAGTAGCTGGTGATCTGAACATTGACATGTTGCAAGAAGCAACATCGAAAAGGAAATTGCAAATGTTTATGCAAATGAAAGGCTTGACACTAAAAACAACAAAAGCAACAACAAACACCGGTTCGATGCTTGATCACTTCTGGACAAATTTGAAACACAGAGATATTGTTTTCAATATTTTAGATGCTTATTGGACTGATCACTATTCAACTTTCCTATCGATCCCTTGATAAAAAAGCGTAGTCTATTCAATTTTGCATTATCTAATTTTATTGTCTTGCTATCTATGGACGGATCCATGATAGCATATTTGCACGAAATCAAAAGCAGGTACTTTTTTTCCTTCTGCAACTTTCATGCACTTTAAACTATAGCAATTTGGTTTTTGCCTACTCACAATAAGCTAGATTTAAATCAGCTTTGGCCATTTGCAACATTGATGTCATAGCTATGAGTTTTAATTCTGTCAAACTTTCTCATATTTTTGTAATCTATTTCGTGATGTCAACTTTTGGGTTTTTTTATTGTTGAAAGTTGTTTACATTTTATTTTGTTCACAGTTCAGATCTAAAAAATAGCAATTATGCCACAACATCTGTAGACACTCTTTACAAAAAGTATTCACTTGCTATCTCTATTTTATAAAAATGCAGACCATATATAAGCTACATAAAATGTTTTAATAACAAATTCTTATGTTCGAGATAATTGTACATGAAAATTTGTTCAATATTTGGCTGTAAATAACATAGTTTTCAGCACTTGTTTAATTGAAATTCTTAACACTACATAGATAGTTTTCAGCACTTGTTTAATTGAAATTCTTAACACTACATAGACTTTGCGCTATGCAAATGTTAAAAATCCAGTCAAAGAATTATAGACATTTGTTTTCTTTTGCTTTTCTTGTTTTAATGTTATCTGTTTGTTGCCATATTTTCCATCTGTTATAAATCTCTTCTACTTTTTACACTAATTAGCAATCTCAGCTATAGCTGATTTGCTTAATACTTTTCACATGCACAGCTTTTGAAACTCAAATCAAAAATTACAAAATAATGGAAAATAGTTCATTGCCCGTGCACAACACAACAAAAACAATATCAGCACCAAACAACCCAACAATGGGAGCAATGTCAACTGCTGAAAGTGCAAAAAGGTATGCAATTATTTTCGTCCTAATTGTTTTTTACATCATTTTTAACACTTGAAACTTCCTCATTTTCTTTTACAATTTTCTACCGCAGAAAACAATAGAATATAACTATTGCATCGACAAATATTTTCTCAAGCTTGATCTAAGTTTCAACATTCCTGCTATTGATTGCTGATAATTTCTTTTTTGCGCTTTTTCTCTAACTATAACAATAGCAGGTTCAGACAAACACCCCCAGAAGCAGCCACTATTATAGAGCTATGCACAACAACACCAAAAATTGTTTTCGAATGAGACATCTTGGCTGTATATGGGCCCGTACAGAACAAAATAAAAAGTTCTCCTGTAAAGGCACAAATACTGCATGCAGACTTTGTTGATAGAGATGGGCTAATGACAATCACTGCTGGAATAAGTGACAACTTGATCAAACGTTTTGGTAGCTATTTCTCAACCAGCAAAAGTCTAAGAATCACTCGATTTGGGCTAAAAAAAAAGGCCAATACGACAGAGGCGATGCCAAGTATTCAATAGTCATCTTCCCACATACAATAATTGAGACAATTGATCGAGTTTGCAAAACCAGAAAGCTAGCTCCATATATGACAATTGGTGATCTGTTGTCATCAAATGACTCCTACTCTGTTGGCTCTGTTGCAGCAATTGTTGTTGCATGTGAATACAACAATAAGCAGTTTGACTTGTATATCAAAGACGGTGGAACGGAAAACGACCATGCAACAGTAAATATGCTACTTGCATAGCTAGTGTTCTTTTGGAATTGTTGTTTTTTAAACAGAAATAAAATTTTCACTTTTTTATATAAACAAGAAAATAGGAAAAAAACAAACACAAATAGCTTTAACGATTTCTAATTACAACCTATGCTTATTGACTTTTGTCTACTACTATTGCAGCTACAGGTCAGTGAAGGCTACAAAGAACTGTTCTTGCAAATTCAAGAACAACTTGCATCTGATAATCCTCCATTCTATCTGTTTAAAAACATTGTCCGAAATGACACAAAAACAAGCCACATGCTCCGGACCTGTGCAGCTACTTTTATTGACCCTCTTAATGATGATTATGCAATTCAAAATTTGCTGCCAATTATCGACTCAAAGACACAGGTCTGTTGAAAAAATGCTTCTTTCTCAAACACAATGTACTTTGCTGCAAACTAGTTTCAGTGCTTAAGACCTTTCGCTGTTTTTTTGTCTCTTGTTCATTGTCTAAGTCCATTGTCTTTGTTATCTATAATAGACTTTGTGATGACCAAGAATATTTAAACATCTCACATGCAGGCCGCAGAAAACCAAATTGCTAAAAATAACTTGATAAAAGTTTCTCAAAATCTCGTCAAACTGATTCTCAAACAAGCTTTAATCACTGGAAAAGTCTGAATGTGCTTGTATTGGCACCAACATTGGGTAGTCTAGCTAAATATTAGCCCTCTCATATCTCCTTGAGTTCTCATGGTTTCTCTCTTCTATCAATGTTTCTGATCTTGAGTACACATTTTTCCTATAATCAAGAATCTTGTCTATTTGTAATTCTATCCTCAAGGCTAAAAAGCACATGCTTGCTTAGGTCATTGCTTTTAGGTTGTTTTAGGCATTTGAAAAAGGGCCACTTTGAAAACTCTGTTTTAAAAACAAAACTACAGATCTGGTTCCTGCAATCAGAAATCTCCTTTTCCGCTACTATATCTCCTGAGCACATCTTGCTTAAAGCTATGGATTTTAAGCTCTTTTAGCCATTCAGACACAAGTATTTGTTTTCCCAAAAAATCAATCCAGTTGTTAGATTTATTTGAGCACATCATAAGTAATTTTAAGTCTTCTTTGAGTTTCATTTGGAATCATATGTTTAAGCCTATCCAATTGTTCTTTCCAATAAGACATCTCATTTTTGCCATAGACAAGCACCCCAAATACTTTTAAACATAAAGGCAATCCATCACAAGCTTCTAAGAATTTATGGAAAGATTCAAATACTACGATTGGAAAAGACTGGTTGAAGGCATCAAAGCACAAAAGCTCTCGGGAGTATTGTGTGTTGAGGCCAGTTGCTTTATAAATTGATGGCATTTCCACTACCCAGCTTTTGAGAACATCTTTATCTTGAGATGTAATCAATATCAAGCTCTCTTTGCAAAGAAGGCTTTTAGGTACCAAAAGTGCATCCAACTAATTCACATTATCTACATCATCTAAAATTATTGATGCTAGATAAGATGACAATGGCATGATTAGATTTTTGTGATCGGAGGATAGATGCAGGGCACTTAAACTGCCACAAGACAGATTTTATATTTGTTTAACTCATCAAAATTGCATTTGCAGCAACGTTGCAGATTGGATATTCTGCTTTTTGCAAAAGTGCATTGTGTGTCTGTACTCTCAATGTGAGAAGGAAAATTATGAGAATGCAGCCTTCGCATATACATTAAATGGCAATGCTCTTCGCACATACAATATTTATTGCATGTTGGCAAAGTACAATTTATTCTCTTCCTATGGGTGGTTCAAAACATTGTTTACATTGCAACAAATTTTATATTCAAGGCTATAACTCTGTTCACAACACTCTTATTCATCAGTTTCCAAACACTGCTTTTTGCAATGTCTCTTTGCTTTTACCCATTGGCTAACAACAGTTAGCCAATGGCTACCTTGCCCATTACCATTGTAATTAGTCATAGTGCTTTGAATCTAAGTTCAATTATTATTCAAATAAAAAAACATAATTCTATTTAAAAATATGCTGATATTATATGCATTTTCTATGGTCATTTGTTATCTGACTTTGACAGATACACGGAATACTGAAAGCAAGAAATTCATTTGCACCTCCGTATCGATGCATTTGCGCTGAATGTAAACAACCACTGATTCAGAGCTGTGTGGTTTGTGCATTTTGCAAAAAAAAAATGGAAATTATATATGAGCATAGTCTGGAATGCAATTTAGACACAAATGATGGATTGATAGAATGCACACTGCGCAACCCACAGCTAAAAGAGTATTGTCCAGAAGTGGCAAATATTTCATTTGAAGAATACTCAAAAAACATATCATCAACATTTTTCAATCTGCGAAGGTTTTCCCAGCAAGGGCTATTTACATTGGCTTTGGACAACAGAATCATCAACTTGAAAAGAAACTGAGTTTCAGGTACACAAATCTATTTTTTGTTCTAAAGAATTCAAGTTTTTTATTCAATATTACCGACCTCTGCAAACTGTGTTTTGAAAATTGTACTCAATTGCATTAGCTACAAACACAAACAATTTGCCATTTCTTCAGTTTACATTAATGGTTTGCAGCTTCAAAACATTTGGTGTATATCTAGTTTAACATATAATCATTTTTCAATTTATAAACTTTCCCTGGTTAGTTTTCGCTTAAACAATTTTCACAAAGTTTTGATTCACATTTGATTTTGAGTATGTGTTGCAAAGTTCGAAACTCTGATCATAGAATGACATGATTTAAATAGCTACGATTTAAATACTAACATTTGGTGAAATGCTAATTTCAGTAGCCTAATACTCTAACTATTGATAAAAGCTGTATTAGAAAATAATTTACTATAATTTATTACACAATCTAATACAATAATTTGTTACTCTTCATAAGATTTTCTCTCTTGCTAAATTTTTCCTAAAGATTTATTGCTTTGAAATTATGCAAATTGACATAAACTATGAGTACTTCCAATATTATACTTGAAATAGTATCTAGTCTTTACAAATACTTGCATTCTTGCTACTTTTTATCAATTATTCTGACTACAGTTTGAATGCTATTGGCAGGTGCAACAACAATAAAAAACTACCACAATGGCACTGGGACTACAACGAATACAAAAGTTGATATTACATAGCATTTTTGCAACAAAAAAATTGCAAATACCCATTTGCTCATGCAAAAGCACAACTGCAGTATGTTGGACTTATTGCCTTTTTTGGTCCTCTGGTTTATTAACAAAACTCAGTCTATTGGACTTATTCCTTTTTTGTCTTCTGCTTTATTAACAGAACTATCGAAGAACTGTTTTTTTGCTTATGTAATGCCTTTAGACAATATAAAACATACACTAAGACTCTTGCTGATTAACATTTCCATAGTTTTTGTCATCTGCTAAGCAGACAAATATACATACCACAGATTTATATATATAGTATAATATTTCCTGCATGGCAATATGTTCCTACATTGTCGAATTCAGTTTAAGAATTGTTCCGTGATGTTGATCAAGTAGAGTTTCATGCACCTGACACCCAATATAGACATCGATGATTAAAATGAGTGTCTCCTTTGTGACATTTTACTGTTATTTTTATCTACTCCAAAGTTGTTGACTTTGGAGTATATTGATTTTTGTTTGTTTGCTCAAAAATACTTCTTATAGAATCTCTTTGCCTATGCTACTGCACTATGGACGGTATGTCTATGTTGTCAAAGTCATCCAGAGCTTGCACCCGGTCTCATCCACACCGACTCAGGGGGTTTTGAAGCTGGTTCTCTGCATTAATACAAGCAAGATAACCTTGCTCTTCGCCTCTACACCACACTTCCAAAGTAAAGACAGAAAAAATTATCCATGTTGCATGGTGATTATCTAAATACATGCTTAGATCACACCTAAGCTAGCTATCCAGCAATCGCTGTTGTAAGGCAATTACAGGTTGCCTTTGAACTGTCACATTTCATACAATAGCCGTGGTCTAGAAACATGCATTTGCAATAGTTATTACCAATAAAATGGCCTTTGTTAGCCTCAGGGCCCGTAATTAGTAAACAGTTGACACTAGTCTATCTTTGAAGCTACACTTTAGTTCCTCATTGAAAACATTTTTATTTAAAATATTGACGAAGAGAATTAAAAGTAAATATGCAAGGACAGGAAAGAAAAAATCCTGTTACCTGAAAATAAAATAGGAAGATGGAATACTGCAATAAAGCACTGATAGAGGTTCATCCAATGCATACATACAAAATATTAAAATGTTTAATGCCATTTAGAGAATTTGAACTTGAGCACTACTTTTGAGGAAAATAGAGGAGCTTAAGCAGTTCTCCATATCTGCTAGGCCACGCTACAACATAGGCACCTAGAAAAGTACAGCGCATGTTTGAACCTGAATCTTACCAACTCAAAATTGGAAACAATAGTGCCAGTGTGAGAAGACAGCTTGCAAAATATGCAATATACAGTAACAAGAAAACATACACCATTTCTTAGAGTTCAAACTGTCACAACTACAAAAATTGAACATATATCCATAGCATTCTGCTGAAGATACGAAACTTAAATTATCTCTAGCAGAATGATATCAAAAAGATGGTTAGGAACAAAAAAACCAATGAACCTTGATATGGACTTGCAAATTTTTTGTTTAAACAAATGACAAAAAACTTCAACTGTAAGAACTTTTGTATTTTATTTTAAGATTTTTAGTCTTATTCCATACATTTAGAGAATTATAGTGCATCGTTCTTTGTATTTTCCTACTTATTGATTCTAGGAGTTGGAAGCTTTAAGACTATGTCACCACAAGGCATCAAGATATTTGATCTTGGATAATATTTTAGCGGTCCATAAGATGACATTTGATGGATATTAAGCCCTTGCAATTTTTTATTCCATTTTTTAAATTTGAATGGATTCACATATATATAGTGCGAGAAAAAAATATTTGTTACAAAATTATATAAATTGAAAGAATAAGTGCACCAGAAAATTGAGATTTGGTTTTTTATTGCAATATTTGGTTCTTTTATTAATATATTTTATGCATATCTGAAAAGAGCTTATATATTAATTCTCGTTTCCTCTTCTTTCGAAAATAGCTGTACACTGAGAAGGGTGCCATATACTTTCTGCAGTTTTTGAATTTATGTCACCGCAATTTATTGTTTGAGTTCACTAAAAAACGGGCCAATAATGCTTGAAAACGCTAATAGAATTGCAGCCACTAATGGCTACTCCCGATTTATGTTATACTACTTTTGATTCTTACATTCTGGTTAAAGTTTTTAATAATTTAAAAATCAAGTTAGAGAGAGATAAGGACTGAATCAAAGGTTTCATGAATTTGTATAAGGCATAAAAATGATGTCATCTATTAACTGGTATGTAGAAACTGAATCAGAAAATATGAAATGGCAAATTGAAATTTGATTTTATGTGATATTACTGACGTCAGATCTTTTGTTAATAGCGCTTATATTGATTGGTTGATAAATATCTTAGTGGATTAAATATTTGTGTCTTATTGCTGACACCTCATCAAGGTTATTTATTATGAATATTGATTTAATATTTTTGGTGTGTTTATCTGCCACAACACGTTTGCATTGTGTGCAAGATGCAAACTTTGTCATTTATCTGTCCTCATCATGATTCACAAATAACTTGGTTTGGTTATCTTCTGCTGTTGCGTTAAAGGCCTTTTATGATGGCATTTATTTCAGAGGTATGATAGTTTTACTTATAAGGACTGCAAATTGTTGGACATAACTTGGTATGAACACACAGACTGCCATATGTAAATACCGAATCATGCATTAAATGAAATTGCATAGATAGCATGCCAGTGAATAATGATCAAAACTGAAAACCATCACAAAATTAAGAAGTCTATATTATCTAAACCCTTTAACAGGTCAATGTAGATTCATTTCAATGCTGTCTAGAAGACATACAAATGGTCACGTTGTATGAAACATTTTCAGCTTCTCCATATGAGTTTTCCATCTTAGCATGTATGCCTAAGTTGAGGTCCTGTAAACCCTGGATTATTAGTTAATGAGTGGTTTACCTATAATTTTATATGGAAAAACCAAATGGGAAGCTATAAGTGTCCTAGCCTGCAACTATGTACATTTGGGAAGATGGTATTCGATAAATAGCTTTGATCAATGTAGCCTTAATCTTTTAATCTTGTTGACCTTTGAATTCTTCAATATGGTGCAGCAATTTGTGACCAATTCTTCATATAGTTTCTGATGGTAATTTTATGCATAATTGGTGTAACTAAATCAACGATTTTGCCTTTGGCATCAAATTCTTTAGCAATGTGACAGTTTGATCCTTGTACTAGCAACATCGAGGTTAAATATTAATAACTCGATTTCCATTCATCTCAACCTGCAATTTGATGACATTTGATCAACTCGCTAATCTACTACGAACTAAAATCCGGTATTCGTGGAAACTATGAAACTGCGATTTGGTTTCTTTTATTCCCAAATCTGGAAATGCTTTAGTCATTTGGTGGAACCATAGCCCAGGCACTGCGTTCTTTGCAAAAACGCAGGACATTACCACCTCGTGGCTCTTGTTCTCATTAAAGAATTCATTCATTCATTGCGATGATCATAAAGTAGTTTAATGGATATGGGCTATGTATTTTGTCAATGAACAAAATTGGTTTACAACGATTTGACAACATACCTTATTTTTTTATTATTTCAAATGTTACCTTGCGAACGGAATATATGTTTTTATAGCTATTCCAATTATACATATGATATTAACCAAATTATAATGGAAACATAATAGACCATCATTTCGGACGAATAACCATTATAGTGGTTATTATTTTGCTATGTGGTGATTGAATAGTTATTTTGTTATTGTTTTTTTTCCAATAATGTTAATGTTTTTCACCTTGCTTCATCATGACTTCCTTTTATTGTTATGATTACGGTGTTGAATGATGATATGGAAAGGTGGGACCATTATAACACATGCAGAAAAAATGTGGTGCTAAGTAAGATAAATTATTGGACTTGGGTATGTTGGTTATGTTGTCACTAGTATGTTGAATGTATTATTTTTTTGTTATTAACCGAAACACATTTTTTTTATTTAAGTTGCTTTACTTTATATGATTAATACTTTCATTTGTGTTGGTTAGTATGAATGTTGTAGGAGTGATAAGCAGTAGGTGAATTTATATGAAATGTTAAAGGAAAGAATTTCATTGTAACCTAAAAACTTCACTAATTAGAAAACTCACCTATTCTATGTCTTGGAAACACATCCCTTGGTTCAAAAATGTGTTACTTTAGGGTTTAATAATGTTAGCATTGTACTGTTGTGGGATTTGTTATACACCTATTTAGACCACTGTCTTCTAAATAGATGCAACAAATGGTTTTGTTAGGATCAAGTCAAAATAGATGCAAAAAATGGTTTTGTTGTTAGGATAAGTCAAGGTTTTGTTGTTAGGATAAGTCAAGTTTGTTAGGTCAAAGTAGAATGAAATGAATGGTAAACCAAAGAGGAAGTGCATGATTTTTTTAATGCACAAATGGAGATATTTGGTAGGAAAGAAGACTCATTCTTTTGATGAAGCATGGATAAGTTCAAGGAGATGTCAATGTACAAAGAATTTTATGTTATTTTATCATGCTCATATTTGAGAAAGGAACTAATAGGTTTAAAACCTCTGTAAAAAAAAACTATTTGGCACCCTTATTTTCAATTTCGATTGAAACCCTTCTTTAATTTGGCTTCCATGTAGGTGAAAACACTCATTAAATTTGACACCCTCATTCCAACATTTTATGAATATTTTTGACAACTATTAGAAAAAAAATTTGTTAGGTATATACACTCGAAATTGGCAATCATAGGACTAACAATCGTGACAATTCCATCAATATAGGTGACATGTTGCATGTATTCTTCCATGATCCATAGATCCTTCCTCCATATCCATTCATAGAAGTGAACCAACTCGTCTTCCACAAATTTTCATCCACTTCACAAATTTCCACCCACATTTTCTATTTGATAGCTAATTTTACATTAGTTTGTTACTTGTTAGTTTTCACACTTGATATCACAATAACAAATACTTGGATCATAGGATTATGTGGAACAAAAAATTTATAGACACATAATTATAAAACATTATTTACTTATCCATTGAAATGGTATGAAATTTTTTGAAGATTATTTTGTTGTAGAACCTTCTCCTAATTCTAATTCATGTCCAACGCACCATGAATACCCCACTCAATCATATCTAAGTGGATATGTGTATAGTCTCTATGAAACATAGAAACTATACAGTAATGTCAATTGTAATAGTTTCATTATTGATGCTTATTTTTTTAAGTATTTGAGTTATGCATCCCTTCCTTCCATATTCCTTTGACTACTTTGCATGCCTTCAAGCATCAAATTTTCTTATGTGTATTCTTCTATCCTATGCCAAAATAATGTCTTGATCCTTACCTTGTGCATCATCTTTGATCTTGCCTTGTTTCTTCATCATTGTAGCTAACTGCTCCTTATATATCCCATCTACCACCTGTGTAACATTTCATTTTGTGCATGCACTCACATCTATGTTTCTTCATACATTCCATTCCCTCAACACACAATCACATGTAACTACACAATCACTTCCTTCTCACTTGCGTGCAAAATTACACCATTCTTCACACATGCGGACATAGTTTATATGCAACATGTTATGGTAAGTTAGTATAAAGTTATGCTACTTGGTAATCACACATACATTTATTTTATAATGACACAAACTGTATTATTGATATAGAGAAATATGTTTATTGAACTTCATTACTCCAAATATAATACACATGTACATAATATATATTTTTCACCTTATAGCTCTATTTAGATTCTACAACATTACTCCAACTCTATTGATTATAAGTTATGATCAAATTAGTTAACATTATTCATGATTGTCATCCTATTTATCACCACACTGGTTGATTGTCCAACTTTCCATGATATCTTCAACTATCTCCATGTACTTTGACCTTCCATTATTAACTATGCATTTTTGTTTCACACCTTTGTCTCCAAAATAAGCAATGATGTGGAGAGTATCTTTTGTCACGTGACCACAAAATTGCTTATCTCACTCTAGCCACCTCATAGATAGTCTCAACATAACCAGGTCCATGTTTTTCACGGTTAGGTAAATTTTAAAGATGTATATTTATCTTAAAGTGTAAAAATATTGGTGAATTTTAATAATTCTTAAAATGCCATTCATAAAATGTCTGGCAATATCTTGTAAAACCATTCAAATTTCTAAGGATTTTATGTAGTTTCTAGAAAATCATGACAATTTTCATAGTAAAATACTTGTATCCTAACAAATTTTGGCCAATCATTTTAGAAACAAATGGAATTTGGTGAAAATGGCATTCTGTGGTGTACATTCTTCTTATACATTCCGATGTGATCTCCTTGATTTTTTTTCTCTTTGCATACTCTTCTTGACAGGTCATTTCCTTGACAAGCCCCATGAAAGAATGCCCAAGGGTGTGCTCAATCAAACTCCAACATTGGCACTTGTATCCTTGCATGTGAAGATCATTTTTAGCATAGTTAGTGGACAAATTGACAACTCTGATGGCCACCACCTATGAAGGAATATATTATGTTCAAAATTTTATGAGTTTCGCGTCGTCCTAATACTCTAGGACACTTCGACTAGGAGTCCACGAAATGGTTTCAGATGTCATTTTGAGAGCTAGTCCTATAGACATGTCTCAACACTATCTTGCACACATGAGTCTTGAATATTAAGAGAAGTATTCTTCCAAGATGCCATAGAAAATTTACAATTAATAAATAAGTGCAATATATCTTCACCATTATCTCTACAGAAAACATATACTTGGACCAATCCAAATCCTTTTTTGAAGGACATCCTACGTTAGAATTTTTCTAGATAGAATCAACCACATTAGAATGACACTTTTAGGTGGGGCATGTAGCTTCCAGTTCCACGGTGATTTCCACCACCAAATTGGATTTGGAATGCAATCCGCAACTAAAGCTTGATGACCATATTTTGCAGTATAAATACCACCTGAAACATCATACACCCAAACCAACTCATCCTTTTGGTACAAAATCCTTATGTGCGCATTGGTCAAATCCTGAAGAAATCTTCCCCATATCTTCCTCCATTCAATTGGGAATCCCAATTGAGCAGATGAATACCAATCCTGACACCATATGGTAGTTGAAGCAAGGTCGAAGACTGAAGCCAAAGTAGTTCTGCCCTGCATCTAAAGAGAGAGAACCACCTCCTCTAGGATAAATATACCCATAGAGAATCCACCCTAACAACCAAACCCCTACAAATATTCCACAGAAGGAAATTACCAATAATAGGAAAAAAAAGTGAAAGAGGTTTCCATTGATTCGAGACACTATGCATGGGTTTGTGCTCTTTCCTAACCCACTCAATTATAGTGTCAGACATCAAATACTTGTCAATAAGAATATATTTCCATAGACTAGCATTAGTGATGAAATTGCACAATGAATGAGATGCTAGTGCGTTACCAAATAGGAAGATATATGTAAGTCCCCATTCACACCACTTCTTCGGAAGGGATATCCTCTTCCAATTTGTCAAATGTAAACCCTTGTACTCTTTGCTTCCTTTCCACGGGTAATTGAAACAAAATTTTCTTATAGAATTTAAGATTCCTTTTGGGATATATGCCATTAGATGCCAATAAACTAGAATCTTTTCCAAAATGGATTTAACCAAAACCAATATTCTAGTTCGAAAGAGAAACCTATTACACCAGAACTATATTCTCTGCTCAATCCTACCAACTACCATATCCAATCCACCTTCCTATAATTATTTGCTTTGGTAGAGAATCCAAAATATCTTATTCCCTCTTCTAAATTTCCTTAAAAACATGGAATCATAGTGTCTAGAAACACAAATAATCGAGCATCCAATGCATACACATATGCTACAAGCTTTTTCCTATTAATATCCATTCCCATTCCTTGACAATATAAATGAAGAATGTCCATATATATTCTAATTTCCACTTCAGAACCAAAACATAAAAGTAAAATTTCATCCACAAATAATAGATGCATAGAGAGATTCTCATACCTATTGGAACACCTTGCATACTCCCGAGAGGTGAGGTGAGATGGTTGGAAATGTACTTGGTGTTAGATTCCTAGAAAGTTACTTTAGATCCTAAGGACTTCTTTTCCTCTCTTGAACATGTCCAAATCCCTGTAAGAAATACTTGATGCTAAAACCCTTCTAATGGTGCCCATATCACCAACAAAAGGCCAAATATCCCTGAAGAGTTCATGCATGGTGATTCAAGGCCTCACTCATGGCCCTTGATCCCTAGAAGAGACATTTTAAGTCCAATGTTTGAGTTTCATTGCTTGGTATTGATCAAGGCCTCAAGACCAAGACTTAGTTCTCAAAAAATCAAATGGTGCTTGTATGCCTACTCACAGGTGAAGAATCTCTTTCAGAGGTCATATGCATTAGTTCGAGATGTTGTTTTTGGCCTTGGATGCAAGAAATATTCCTTTAGGACCTACATGTTATGTTCCTCCCTTAATCATGTTGAGTTCCTTATGATCCATACTTTATTCTCTAAATCTCCTCATCCCCACTTTAAGGTCAAATATCCCCTTGGGAGGTCACGTGTTTTGTCTTGAGGCTTCAATTATAACATATTTTTCCACATCACTACAAAATGCTTATTTTTCGCTGATTTACACCTTTGCAGACTCCCTTGTCCATTTATGGTTGAATCCCCTTACTCCTTCTCAATTAAATCCTTCAAAAAATCCCAATTTCCCACATGTACGTGATTTATACTTGGATAACCCGTGTATGCACAACTTTATAGTGTTATGCCAATATACATCCTATTGTGAAGGTAGAAAGTAATAAAATAGTTTTGGGAAATGTGAAAACAACTTCATAGTTTGTCAAACGTCATTTTCCAATGAATAACTAATTAAATGTAATGTCCCTAAAATAGTAAAAATTTAAAAATTTTCCAATACTAAATTAAACTGGTAAAGATATGAAGAATAGTAAATTAACTTCAACACTGATAAGTACCTACTGCACCGGTATTTGATTTCTACTCTTTGAAGTGTCTTAGTTTCATAAGTATCATGGTTTGCTGATTATAAATTCTACAGCTTTGTAGAAGTGTTTTAAAATGATTAGATGTATGAACTGTCACATGTGTACGAATGTATTGAATGTAATAATGTGAATCTCCTTCTTACGGCTGTAAGGGTTTGTATGAAAATGTATTAAATTTAACTGGTGATTCAGGTGGAATGGATCCTTCATTGGTGGCGGTTGAGGCTCATGGGGTGATGCTTGGTTTTTTCAAAGGGCAAGGTACCCTGGCAGGGTTGCCGAGAGGTAGAGGTAAGAAAATGGAGACACCTGAATTACTTAGCGATTTTGCTAATGCATCCACTTTATTCCTGGTTTGCAGGTGTACTTATGGAGGTCCTTACCTATGGTGTTCAGTTCGCAAGTCCTGCACTTAGTTAATACTAAAGTTTGTAACGTTTGGAGGTTATCACCTTGATATTCTTTGTTGGAAGTTAAGGTCCTTGTTGAGGTTCTCAAAACATATTGCCCTTGCCATTATTTGTTGGTCGTACACACTATTTGGGGTCTTTGTAACATACATTGCGTTTTCAATTAATTCATGGGTCGTGAATGCCCCCACTACTATAGAGATCGCGACTTGTATCGAATATTTGGGGTTGATGGTGGCATTTAAAGCAACTCTATGATAGCACATGGCCAACGTTGCTAGCTAAGTAAGGGGTTTGTTCTTGGGTTCTACACCATCGAGGGTTTCAATTTTCATAGTTTGTTTGCCTCTATCTGTATGTTGGAAGCGTCTAGGGTTTAGTGTTCTGACCTGAGCTTGGCTCATGGTCAGCCCACCACAAAGGTTTCGTATGCAGCAATGGCGATAGATGAAGGTAATATCATCCTCGTTTTCCTTGCTAATTTTAAATTGATAGAAACGATAATGAACTCGATTCTGACTGGTATGTTTACTTGCTTGACAGGTTGGCCTGCTTCGTCTACATGGTTACTGGTTGATGATAAAGACTTAGACTTGGAGGCGTTGGCAATTGGTAAGTTCAGTGTCCACATTTACTTATCTCCTCCTCTCGCTTCTGTGGAGTGTTTTGCATTTGCTATGAGGAACCTTGTGAACTCGATTGGGTTCACTGCGATACGTTTTGAGTTCCTGGAAGTTGTCGTTGGCTGGACTGTTGTAAAAAGATGTATCTATTGACTTTTACAGTCCCTAGAGGGTCTTAGTGGGAGGATTTTGGCCATCCGGCTCTATGTCTAAATTTTTTTGAACTCTTGATGATAACAGTGATGCCCAAAATGAAATGGGGTTTACATTAGAGACCTATGTCTGTGTCATTAATTTGGATGGGTTCTGGAATGTCTTTCTGTATAAATTTATAAGGGTTTGACACCCTATTTAATCTCTGCGTTTTCTTTTATATGAGTGATGTTTGTATCTAAGGTTTTTTGAAAGGTGTTGGTTGCTATTATGAATGCTTGATGGAATGAATCGAAATATTGAAGCTAACTTAATAAGCCTGTCATGTTCTAAGAGTTGGATCTTCAAATGAAAGGGTAGAGGGAATCGATCCTTGTCCCTTTGTTTATGAATAACGCTTATCTGTATGTTATTGTGTAATGTGTGGTTGAAGAGTGTTGTGTAACCCTTCTGCGTTTTAGTTAGAAGTCGTATCCCTAACTACGATTTTGTTTGGCCTTGGAGAGAGCAAGGATTGCTATGTTAATGCTATTCTGAGGGGTCTATTAGGAGCAGAGTCAATGGTACAGGCTTGGGTGGGATTTGATCTCTTGACCCATAGGTTGATATGTTATAGATTTTGTATGCTGTGGACTGTTGATTTTAGAAATGATAATCACTAAGTCTTTTTTCAAAAGTTTAAGTTGCAAGAATGAAATTGCTTGAGGCTATGTTTGTAAATCGTAATTCCTGGAATATGCCTAAAGTGTTAATTCTTTGTGATGAGTTAATTGTTGGTGATAATCGACCCTTAGAAAAGTTCTGTGGTGCTTTTGTGGTAGTGGTTGATTGATTTGTTGATAATGGAAAAGCTTTGAAAAAATATACTGTAACATTCCTTCACTATTTGATACTTTAATTCGAAGTCTGAAATCGTTTTCCTGTAAGGGTTAGTAGTTTTGAAATATTCTTGGCTAGATTTGTGATATGTTGATGTTTGTAAATCTGAGAGAGGATTTTAGTAGAGACAAATATAAACAGTAAAGCGAACAACAATCATTTCCTAGTTATACAAAGATTAAGAAAAAAAACGTAATTCCAAACACTGTTTCAAAAATGAGAGGATATATATATGAATATAATAATGCTGCTTTAAAGGAGCGATCTCAGTGTATCTAAAATATCAAGAAGAGATTTCTGGGTTATGGATTTGCGAGGATGTCTAGCATAGGATAACTTGGCTAGACCCGCTAGACATTCTACTGATCCTAGCTTCTCAAGTTAACGTAATCCTAGCTTACAGTTATTTTTGTCCCTATCAGAAAGTCTATATTTAAACGATTTAGGATAAAAGAAAAATGACCAATAGTGCTGGGGTAGCATCTTGTATTAATTATTTATCCTCTATTATAACTTGAAATGGAAGATTTATATTTCATACCTGGTTACTTTGTAGCTTGCTCCCTTCCTGTAGTAACTTGCACACTCAAACAATAATTAGTGTTGAGACTTCTGTGCTTAGCTGACCTGTTAGAATGACTCCTTAGCTGGATAACTTTGGGACTACCATGTTCCTCCCAACCTTGACCCTTGAACCGTTCTGTTTCTATCTTGATCCCCTTGAGCTTGGTTCCATCATGCAATGAGAGATAGAGGCCCTAGGTCCACTGCTGGTTCAGATTTGAGAATTACTAGGTGAGGCTGCTTCAGTTTCTTGGAGCAGAATACTTTTCTTGGATTACCATCAGAGAATGATAATACCCCAGAATGATAGATGCTACCCAAACTTAGGATCTACCCTCTTTAGGTAGGGAAGTCTTTTAATTAGGACTGTTGAAATAATTAGTTCTTTAAATTAAATAATTAATAATTAAAAGATATTATTTAATTAAATATCTAGTCCTCTTGAACTAGGACTTTTCCAACTGTTTAACTATAAGTGATTTTGATTTATGCTCTCAACAATAATTATAATAACAACAATTATACTAACAATAATTATATTTGACTTAACTATTAATACGCCATTTATACTATTAAATAATGCATAAATCATATATACTAATTATATTGCATAATTAAATAATGACACCATTATTATAAAGCTCTTAATAATTTAATATTAGCCTTGAGGCCTTTATACATATTAGTCATAAAAGACTATTGGTAATTATATTTTATTTAGTTATGTGTCATCACATGACACTTCTTTTCTCTTAATTTTTAAGGACAAGGTCCAATTCTTTGGATGGTCTCGGTCAGCTTGGTTAGATACCTCTGGTCTCTCTCTTGCATGTCGGATTCCTTCGTTTAACATGGTAGTTCCCGCAGTATTTGATGATAGATAAAAGATGAATCATTTAATTAAATGAAATAAATGTGATGAAAGAAAAGTGCTTTTCAGAGTCTTTTAGACTCAACACTTTGAGATTTAGTAACCCCGAGTGCTCTTCAAAGCCTTTTAACTCAACACTCTCACATGGGTGTTACGCTAGTGCAATTCCAAAGTCTCTGCTCAACACTAGTGCTAGAATGTGGTTGTGAGACACATCTAGAATATTTGAGTTGCCTCGGATCCGGTATTCGTTTATCAAGCTTGGAGTGCTCCAGGGCTTAGGCCCAACACTCAATGTAACTCAGGGCTTACTCCCAGTACATAAACATTCTTCTAGGTACATCGGGGCTTATGCCCAGTACATAGGTTACATGTGTGTTTTTGAGTCCATGCTCAACACACTGATAAGTCAAATCATGTAAAATCATAGCTCTGCACAGTAAGTAACAAAAGATTATCTCAGTATATTAGGGTTTGTACCCTTATCAAAGCTGAAGAACATCATTAAAACATTGGGGACTTCTCGCCCAGTATCTACTCAAATAAAGAATTCAGTCAGGGTCCATGCCCGATATGTCGATATATATATAAAAGAATAAATCATAGGTGCTAGGGCTCATGCCCAATACTCAAAATAAACATAGGTGCTGGGGCCGTAGCCCAATAGAACAACAAAATAGTTAGTCCAAAATCCGGGATATTACATTAAACTCGCATGTTGGAAACTTAATCCTTAGGATTATGGTTCCACATATTTTATAAATATTGTAAATACAAAATAAGAAGACAAACACTCTCCAATCCAAGAGGCTTGTTGGTAGGTGAATCCCAACAACAATATGATATGTATAAATAAATGATTTTGCAAGTGAATAAAGCAATTCAGTATTTATCCACTCAATAGTGGTATCACAGCGTGGTGAAGAATATCGTAACTCCTGCATAGGCCTGCATGCCTGCCATACCTACCTACCTGCAATTCCCCTGCTAGATTCTCCGTCCTCTGCATTCTCCTGTTCCCTTCTTAGTCTGTGTAATGTCTGGCATTCCCAAGTATGGAATATTCTGTGCCATCTGTAACTCCTTCGTTTTTGCATGGACAAGGCACATCTATTGAGTTCCATGTTGCATGCAGTTTTTGCAGGGCTGGAATTTGACGGGCAAAATGCCCGTCATGGACCATTTTGCCCGTCAAATACTGCCTACATTTTTTACTAACCGTCATAAAAAACAAAGCAACCTGTAAAACGTGTGTATATATTGTCGAAACCGTCATTTTTGACGGGTGGGATTTTTCCCAAATTCCTACCCTTTTTGCATATGCTCTCATGAACATTGTCGAATCACTTTGAAGGAGTTTCCTCCAAAGTTTATGGAAACCCCAATCTTCGTTGCCGCATCTTGTGGACCTTGTCCCACGGTGCGTGCTACTCCATTTAAGTGTGAAGGGTCTACGTTGAAAGAAGAGGAGTTGCGATAATCGTGGAAGATTATTGAAGATGTTTGAGGTGTCAACGAAATGTGTCTGAGAGGGACCGCGTTTGAATGGACATCCAAACTCCTACTTGTCTTCTATTTGAACCAACGAAACCGTAATTCGTTGGTGGAGACCCTTGGTGAAATATCCAAAGAAAATTAATGCGAAAGCAAGTACGTACGTGTATCTACTGGGTAGACTCCACGTGGTGACAGTATGCATTGAGAGTGAACAGCTTTGGTGAATCTGTTGCTGAAGCTCTTCATTGAGAGACCACTGTGAACCCTAGCCTCTGGTGAAGAGTGTTGACAAATCGAGTGGTGATAGCTCTGCGATGAAGCGTTGGTGAAATCCTCTGGTTAAGTCCATTGAAGGTGAACGCTCTTGTGGTGATCTATAGAGCTGTGTGACCCTGACTTAAATACCTGGAGCTACTTGTGAGTTGTGTTTTCTTTGAAGATTTGGATACTGCAACCTCTTTGGATAGTTGCGCCCACTCATAATTGCAAGCTGGGATCTCAACAAAGTGATGGTTCTTATCTCTGGAGTGTGTGTATCCCATAGTGGAGCTACGCTACGTTGGTGACCTTGAAGGATGTTGGAACCTGTAGCTACAATCTTCCTTGGAGTTGAGACCTTAGCCATTGAAGGATCACGACCTCCTCTACAACTAATATTTTTTTGCATACGAGCGGTATCATATTGTTGTATTAAATTTATTAAAGTTTGTCCATATATTTCATCATCTTCTCTGAATATTTGAGATGGAGATAAGGGTGAATGTAATCTTCTGTGCATAGAACTGTAATAGCACTGAGGTGTAAAATCAAATGTAAGAACATTGAAAAATTGGCAGCTATGCATAATTAAATACTGCTATAGAATTAAGTGCTGCAGAATTTGTAAGAAACAATTTTTTGTAAATAAGAGAATAAGAATTTAGACCTGCACATTCCCATCTTTTCTTCCAATATTATGTTTAAAGTTGTAGTATCAAGTTGCAGAAGATGTACTGATTAGCATCAATAGTTGGTGGAGTCCTTACTTGCAAAGACACCTATCCAAAATGGTCGAGGAAGATTAAAGCCATGTTCATCTACAATGACTTATGAGACATCATATGTGAAGGAAAAACCATTCACACAAATGAAGGCACAATCTTGAGAACTGATCCAAAACCTCCAACATCAGAGAAAGAACTTTGGCATACAAGAGACAAGCAAACTTTAGCAATGATCACTGCTACACTCAGTGAAGTCAACACATATTGCCTGCAACATCCTCTTTTGAAGCATTAAATACATTAAAAACCTTGTATGACTCACATTCTGAGATGTAGGTGATTCAGTTAATGTTAAAATTGTTCAGTTTAGAAGTAAAGGATAATGATTCTATGCTAGTTGCATCTAAGATCAGAGCAATCATGCACAAGATTCAAGCCTCTTGAATGAAACGAGACCTTCCACTTGCAACATTTGTCAAGTCCCTCTATCCTTCTCACTCCAACTATCTTGAGTCTCTTCAAGCAAATGACAAGTTCAAAGATCTCACAATTGACACCCTGGTGGAGAAGATTGCAGAAAGAGAAATGGAGAATCTTTTTGTTTTGCTCAGAAAGCAAAGAACTAGTCCAAAGACCCTTCCAAGGGAGAAAGCAGCAACAAAAGACAAGGAAGAAGAAATTTCAGAGGCAGAGGGGGCAAAAACAACTAAAGCAAAAGATAAGATCTGAAGTGAAAGAATCAATGTTGGGCTCCTTGGGACTCCATCAAAGGAAGACATAACTAGAACAAAGAAGACAAAAATAAGAGACAAGTTGTTGGTAAAGGCCTTGGTTCTGCTCATTGTATTGTTGCACATTATAATCTTGAAATTAATGCTAAAGTGTTACCAAAGATGGAATAATGTTAAAGTGTTAGCATAAGGGGGCTTGAACTCCTGACCTAGATGCAACTCTCTTATGAATAAAAACTAGCTTTCACTTTAAGCACAGTCGAAAGGAAATATGAATATGTGGCATGCAAAAATATATAAAGTAGACCAACTAGAACTAAGGAATGTGCAAGAGATATAATATTTTCCCCCCGATAAGGTGCAATAACTCTACACTCTAACCGCAAGGGGGTGTGAACTCCTCCTGATCACTCAGTTACTACTAACAACTGGTTTTCACTTTCAAAAGAGTTGACAGGAAATGTTAAATATTTGTTCACATTGTGCAAATTAAGTGGAATAGCCAACCGAATCACATTCGGATTCTCATTCTAATAATACAATTACTTGGTTGCTTTCCTTATTAGAGGTTTCTTTCAGAACTTATTCACCCTATTCCCTCCTGTATAATACGCTTCATTGTAATGTTCATAAATTGTATTGTTCTACAACTAAAAAATTTCATAATGGCGTAATTTACACAGCAATCCATGGCAAAACCAGACATCAGTTGCTAGAAGGGACTATCTGCATTCTATGAGAAATCAAAGACAATATTGGCTATGATATGTATTCAGTTTGGGTTTGTTGGGATGAACATAATTACAAAAAATTCTCTTAACCAACGCATGTCTCACTTTGTGTTGGTAGCGTACAGACACGCTGTTGCAACACTGGTGTTATTGCCTTTTGCATTTATTTTGGAAAGGAAAGTGTAGAATATTGCATGACGAATTTGCATATTGAATATGACTTCAAAAATTCTATGATAATAGTTTATATAATATATTTTTCTGCCTTTTCGTTTTGCTACAGGAAGACGAGGCCAATCCTCACATTTCGAGTATTCTGTGAGATATTTCTCAGAGCTTTGTTTGGATTAAGTATGTGGTATATTTATGTATAGGGCCACTTTGAATCAAAACTTCTACTATGCAGCTTTGGGTTATACCTCAGCCACCTTTGCATGTGCAATGAGCAACATGGTACCAGCTTTGACTTTTGTCATGGCTATTCCTTTTAGGTAATGCCACGAAGATCGCTCACAATATTCCCCAACAACATTTATTAATTTTAGTCACTAGTTTCATTATCTGAAGAATTTCTCAACTGTTTACAGATTGGAAAGACTTGGGATAAGAATCTTTATAGGTAAGCCAAAGTTATTGGGAACCATAATCTACGTGTGTGGGCCATGCTCATGAAATTTTACAAAGGAATATCAATAAGACTATGGCCGTTAGCTTTCCATTTAAGACAAGAGTTGCAAGCAGTAATGTCTATGACATTAGCTTTCAGTATAGATGCATGGGCATGCATCGACATGCAAATGTCAATGGAGACAGGATACTGAGCCAAATTCTTGTATAATATCATGTGGAATATATGATTTGCCATTAAATACTAGGCAAGTTGATTTGCAAGGTGTGGGATAACTAGCACTCAAATAGCCCCGCTTTTCCGGCAATTTGTTCCCTAGATCCGGTTATAAAAACGGGCTGAATCGTAGTTCCACCCCCATTTACTGTGGAACTATGCCATAGAACTGTGCCCCTAAAGGTTTTGGCCCATTTTAATACTACCCAGATCGTCAAAATTCCAAAAAAATAACAAGAAGAGGTGGAACTGTGCCTCACTGGTAAATTTTCTGTGGCTGCCAGTTATCATAAGCCGATTTGCAAAGCTCTTTGACCTTCTAACTGTAATGTTGCATGCACACCTTTGAAAATATATATATACTACACTTGATATGTGCCTAATGATTGGTTGTTTTCGTTTTTGCACAATGAAGTTTTGCACAACGCTTCTCCTCCTCTCTACGAGACTAAGACCTCAGTATATATCATTACTTTTTCTGCCTTCTTTCCGTCATCTCCAACCACTAATCCTCGCCTATAGTTAATCATATTATCATCAAAGTATGGCTGCCAACAACATAGCTCGTTAGCTTGTATCCATTGACGATAAGCTCTACATGTTATCCACCACAATGCTCACAGTGTGAAAGAAATCTCTGATGTTCAACTGCAATGGTTTCACTTTGTTTGATCTGAGAAAGGACCTGGTGTTCAGAGTGGACAACTATATTCGTTCTAATTCCAAGCACCAAATGATGTCTCTTCTCACATTGCAGCACTGAAAGGTATACAGATACATATAATAATATTTGTCTCTGTGTTTTCAACGGTTCGCTTACTTATTTTGTAATGAGCAATAATATCTCTGCAACGGATTAATAAAGAGCATTGAAATTTATTGTATGTTAATTTGCAAAGATTGGGTCTGCAAAATGTCCATGTAAAGGTTTCATTTGAGAATCCCCGGATTCGTAGGAAACCATAGTTTATGATGAAAAAACTAGATCCCTTCATGGCAACATAGATCATTGACGTAGAATATGTAGACACATGATTTAGATCACTGGATAAATTACTTTTCAGCTTCATTTAAATTTCAAACATGAAAAGATATTTGTTTGCAGCAGTGGTATCTCACCAAGGATACAAAACTGGTTTTTTTGCCGCCAGGACAAGGATTTAATCAATATCAACCTTATGGGCAGTGTTGATTGATGCTAGCACTTAGATAGGTGCATATGTAGAATAAAAGTTGCGGGGTATAATATATGGTCTTATCACATTTGTGTTGTCAAGCAAATTGTCATTTAGTACTTAGATATGTGTTGGTCGTCGAGTTTGCCCCACGAAGTCTGTGGGTCTTTCTACTATTAATCTTTGGGTGGCTAAGTTGCTTCATCATTTTCAATGGATTCCTAGTGCTGAATATCTAGTATCACAGCAGTGGCATTGCCAATCTGACGGTGACAGTGACCAATTTCATCTTCCCTAAAACTGAAGAATGTCCACGTACTCTCCAAGTCATCATTAAATGGAAATGGCCAATGAATATTAACACGTCATCGAGGAATAATGCTCCGCAAGGTACTGAAAGTGCGATGTATTATGCACGGCTTTTCATTCCGATGCATGTTACGAGGGTTTGAAGGTGCAAATCCGACTCTGTTCTTTCCAGCTTGATGCGGAAGTTTGCAAGGGTGGTTTCGTATGCGTGTTCTGCAAGTATTTGTTTACAGGCAGAGATCAAATTTGGGTTCTTTTCAGAGTGAGACCCCAGCGTGTTCTGCAAGTATTTGTTTACAGGCCGAGATCAAATCTGGGGTCTTTTCAGAGTGAGACCCCAGATAAAAAAAACTGAAGTGAGTGGATCCCTTGAGAGACACAGAGCTGCGTAGTATGGAAACATTCGGCGAAGGGAACGGTGTTACAGAGAGTTTATCCATCGTTTTATCTTAGAATGCAGTCTTTAACACAGAATCTGATTTATACAGGGTATAAACCTGTACCCGTGAAGGTTTGTTCCTATCAAGATTTCGAATGGTTTTTGAAGCATACATTCTAATCGTGGACCAAGGGATCCCATCGATCTACCTATAACGAGGGGAAACCTACTTATGAATATTGTTTTCATTACTAAATGCGAGCTTAAAAATATACAACCGTCAGTAACTCCATGATTTATCCCGGATCTACAGTCCGCGAGCTCACTTGCATACTATTTATACAGAGTATGCATACAATGGATCAAATTCGATATATATATATATATATATATATATATTAATAGATTTATATACCATAACTGATCCGGCATTACTGACACTACTCCAGAACGGGGTTCTCAAAGGGTTTTGATCCAGGCGTTGGCGATAGTTACAAAGCTATATAGGGTTCAACTTCCTAGAGTACGATCCATTTAAATCGCTCAGTAACAACCATAGAAACAGAGTTCAAAATGTATTACCAGATTTATATTCAGCTTATACTGAAACAATGTTTACCCGTAGTATGCATGAGTTTTTAAAAGTGTTCGATCCTTGAATCGCTATTGTGAAAGGAAAAGTTTAATAGACCGATCCAGACTTGATTATTAATTACCTTATCTTATTCAAATTCAAGTAATATGAAATTTAGATAAAATACAAAGTTTGCTATCCAAACGAACTCTCGCATAATTCTTTTATGCAGAACGGAATGTTTCTATTTAAGAGACAAAGAGCTATACATAATACATGAGATCAGATTCTTTTTGTTTTGAAAGCTCGGATGACAGATAGCATCCTTATTCTACGAATTGAAAGTTTAATAAATCCAATTTATCCCAGGTATTAACGCATATCTTTCGATCTCAGTAAGTCCGGTGAAGGCTTACTATACTTGGATCGATTTATTCACAGATCCACAGGTTATCGTGAACAATAACTCTGAAAAATATAACAGAATAAAAAATAAATACATTCAAATAATCTTTACATCTGCCTACGATTTAACATTCCAAATGACTAATTCCTTATTAGGTAGTAATGAATAGAGAAATTCCAACAGATTATTAGTAATAAAATTACTTGAGATAATAGAAAGGTACTTGGAATGAAACTCTGAAAACTGGCTGCTTGGAGACAAATTTAGCGAATCTTGAATCTGTGCAGGAGATTATCCTTGCAGTCGAGATGTATGTGGATCCACCTCTGTAGTTTAGTGATGTGCCGCAGAGTAGCACAGATGAAAACACGGTGACGAACAGGTCAAAACTTCCATAAGAGCAAAGCTTTTGACAAGACCTGAACGCAGAGCGTAATGAATGGAGCTATATCCAAAAGCAGAAATCTTGCTAGCAACGTAAATGCACACTTCAAATCAAAGCACAAACCTTAGCACGGTACATTGGGACAACAGAGAGGGTGACGTAGCTCGGAACACTTGGTGAGTGAAATCCCCACGTTAGTTCCGGAGGCTGATGTCACTTCTCACCAACCAATCAAAATTAAAATATTACAAATAATAAAAAAATAAAAATTGTTTTGCAAAGCTAAAACTTTGTCTATAAAAAAATTGATTTTTTGAATTTCGTGCAGCTAACTAATATGGGGAAAATGATTACAATATGTCAGGGACAAAACAAGGCAACGCGAGAACACATAGTAGTGAGAATTTTACTAAGGGCGCCAATTGCATTAGTTGGTCAATTTGGTATATTATACAGTTAAATTTCTATATGTTTGCGTGTTATATAAATATATAAAAAATTTGTTTGGGGCTCTAGCCCTAATTATAAGACCTTTTTATTGACCTTTTCATTGTTGGTTACAAGCTAAAATGACTAAAAGATATTATAGGAAATATTTTGCTTCTTACACAAACTTGTAATGAATTTATGTGGAACATCCTTTCACACGAGATGATGAAAATTATATCTCGAATAGAGTGTGTTGAACATCCAAGATATAAAAATTCACTATATCCAATTCAATTTGATTTTCTCTTAGTAGAGGAATAAGTTCATTTGTCTCCCAGTTTTCTCGAAGAATTGTGGTGAAATTTGTGACAGGTGAGAGAACCATCCTCGCCAAAACATTTTCATTCACTCTCTCAAATTGCAAATTTGAAGGTGCAAGAACACATCTCTTCACATTAATAGGGAAAAAAATTCATTAAAAATGAAATATTGTATTTGTTGTTGTTGGCTATTTCTAACCTCTAAAAACTTTTTCTTGCTTTCTCCATAAGGGATTTCTTTCAAAGGTATAATTGATGATTTAGTGACATCCTTTTCCAAGTCATATACTCTATACCTTCAAAGGTAGTAGAGATTATTTTCATGGTAAACAATTATGAGTTTTTCATTAAAATTCATGTAATGGATGTTAGAATAACCCCAATTTATGTCCCAAATCCCAAATCTGGCTTAACACACATCTAGTTATAATGTGGTTATGAGGTAGTTTCCAATTTTTATAATATATATGTAATCTATGTACAATTAACTAGCACAACCACTCAATCTATGGTTAGTATATATCAATAACCTCACACACAATATCAAACCATAATACTCTATAACACACATCAATAGAAAATTATAAGAATTACAATAAAGATAAAATTCATGAAATAATATACATTTTACCATAGTTAATGCCAACCTTGATACCATTGACCCACTTGTGACCAAATACGAATGTTGATAATCCCTAAATATTATCCTATTATGGATAAAACATTATTTATTACATTTTACTCATAAATGAGGATTGATGTCAAAATCTAAACATGACTATACACTAACTCTTCGTCGTACACGCCCTAAAATCTAATGAAATGTATATGCTATCTATTATCAAATGGTCAGAACCAATTCGGTTACTAAGACCTAACATAGACGTACCATCACGGCTAAAGTTTGTGCAGTATTATATAATAATAAAATTCAATATAGATACCCCGTCCGTTATGGCCAGGTGGCTGGGGCGGTCGGCTGTGGCCATCCCCACCCAAGATCGATCCCGAGACCCTGTCCGATTCGGCATCCTCACCCACCATTGGGCACCAATTTAACTTGCATGTGAAAAAAAAAAATCCAATATAGATACACGTCTTACTTTTGCACCTTCTATTGTTTGTGTACATACATTCCAAGGATTTGCACATGAAAAAATCATTTACATAAGTTTTTCATGGATATCTAAAGAAGAATCCTTGTGATGGTTCCCACGTGGCAAAATTTGCTTGCAAAATTAAATTTTAATTATGAGAGCTAACTGGATATCAAAACTTATATGAAGACGATAGTGTAGACTTATGGATTATTTTCACTTGTTGTAGAATATTTAGCTACCCATAATTCATGCATTATACAAAAGTTGAAGAGAAAATTCAAGGCTATAGAGAACCCACAAACCTACTAGTTGTTCATCTGCAAGGCTATAGATATTAGAGAACCCACCAGCCTACTAGTTATTCATTGCAAAGGTAATCTGCAAAGGGTATGCTATCGGCTTTTATGTCCGGACATTTAATTGCACTAGTCCTTTCAAGTCACCTGTTGCGAGTGACGTGTCTTGTGAGGATGTCTGGTAATGTCATGATCATCAATTTTTTGAAGTTTGGTGTCAATATCGACACGTATAAACTGGTGAGGCAATATCCAATATGCGCATTAGGAGCATGGATTCTCTCTAAGTGATTTGGGATTGACAAGAAAACAAGAATAATTATTTTTTTATTTAATATGAATTAAATTGTAGATATTTTGAGTACACTGTGATCAAATGACACTAATTACATTTGAACTGTGCAATGCATAATTTTTTCATGTGTTGGTGGATTAATATTGGTTCCAAGTCCAACCTTATCACTTCAAAGTAGTTGAAAGAATTGATGTGGAGTGTAACGAGCTCTTTGAAAATTTTGTTGAAGGGAAGCCATTATGATATTTAAAAGCTTTCCCTTCCTATGCTTGTCAAAGGTTCTTTTGAGGGCTAAAAATAAAATCTATGGCATTTATCAAGAAGCTTCGAAAAGCAAAGCTAGATGCTCCTTGTGATAGAAAACCAAAACTTGTACAAACTCGTCTCTACAACATTATTATTTTTTTAGGAATGATTGGAAGTATCAATAGTATTTATAATGAAAATATCAAGGATAATTTTAGGGGAGAAATTTAGCTCATGGGCTATTTTTCCATGCTTTTTCCAAAAAAAGATTCACCAATTTGCATTTTTTGAAGCCGAGTTTAGCCCAATTTTGATGGGGTAGAATTTTTTCACTCTAAAAATTGCCAAATTATTATATAAAGTATATAAAATACTTAGAAATTGAAATAATTTTAGAAAAATATCGCCAGATATTTTATAGTTGACATTTTAAGAATTGGTAATATTCGCCAAGGTTTATACACTTTTAAATAAGTATGGGTCCTTAAAATTTTCCCTGGAAAATAGCTTTAATCAGGTTTAAATGAAGCCTATGATTATTTATAATCTTATCAACGATCTTATGAAAAAACTCAGAGTTTGCTACACAAAGTAGTGTGTTTTCTACTGGAAATAAAGGAGAGATAAAAAAATTCTACCTCAAAAACTCACCACTCAGTTTGTTGCAATACGAAAATCCAAAATCATCTATGTGATCGTATCAAATTGCACTCACAATATGTGTTCACTATTTGCAAATTCTATCAACATTGTTTGCTCAGTCCTTAAGGTGAAAATGTCAAAGAATTTGAAATTTTTAAGAAATAAATTTAAATTATATTTGCATGTGGAAGTGGGGACCTTTGTTAAAACATCTGATTTTTGAGTTAAGAGAATAGATCATAAAGGATCTATAAGGTGACGACTTTGGAGTTATAAGAATTTGATTGTTAAGGTGGTATAAGTGACAAAAGTTCATCATTCACTTTTTATAAAAGAGTTTCATTCATTGGTTTTGTAAATGGGTGCATTTTTGGCAGAATCCGATGCCCTCCAGTTGTTGATTTGAATTTAAATTGTTGAGTTTCATTTAAGGGTGGAGTTGTAAGAAGCCCTCATATGACTCAATACTAAAAGACGATGTGTTTCCAATAATTCAAAGTTCAAAGTGTCATATTCTGTGTCTAGCTTTTACACCCAAAACCACTGTGAAATGTTTGGATATATATTGTGCCTAGTTCTAACACAAACCTACCTCTTTGATATATCTTTTCATTGGAGGAATTGCCATGCAATTTTCCATCACATTGAAGAATTTTTTGTTGCTTCTCGTCTTGTTCTTCTTAGGGGGGAGATTGACATTTAGAAACATGTGAGAAAGAACAAGCAAGCAAGAACCATTGAAGTAGAACTAGAGTATGAGCCAAGTTCTAGATTTGGTTTATGGTCATCATTAAAACAAGTCATTTAATAGAAGAATTATAAATTATACCAGTCTTCAGAATATTCCAGGAACCTTTGAGCCTTAGTGCTACGTTTCAGATTGGTTTGTGGTCATCATAAAACCACCTTTTTGGCTTATGTTCAACAAAAAACCATCCTTTTTGTATAATATTTTCATCTTCTTCTAAACATCGGTTAGTGGTCATCCAAAACCACCCTTTAGTAGCATATTTTCAACTTCTACTAATGTTTAGATTGTCACAAAGAACCTATGAGCCTTAGATCCAAGTTCCAAAGTCTGTGATAATCCTAAAACCACCATTTAGTAGAATACATCAGCTTTTGCTATCCTTTTATGGACTTATTATTAAAGGGAGGATTGTTCAGAATAACCCTAATATAATTCCTAAACCTACCTTAACATGCATCTAGTTATGATGTGATTATGAGTTAGTTTCCAATTTGTAAACTATATATGTAATATATATACAAGTTAATAAATTTCTCAATGTGAGCTTTTCCACCATGTTTCTACCTTCATGATATTTCTTAATATGGTAAACATGCTCTAACAATGGAGAGACAAAGATGTTTTTTTTCTTAGTAAATCTTCTTTTAAAGAATGATAGAATTTCATTTTTCAAGTGTGTGGATGTGTTTGTTTTATCCCCATTAGCTAGATCATATGATGGAAATATCGAACCATGTTTTGTGCAAGACACTTCATCATGCACATCAAATATTTTCATCAACTCAAGGAAAAAATTAAAAACTTGAAGATCCATCTTTAATAAAGAGCGGGATTTTCCTTCAACGACCTCTACATGGACATTCAACATGTCTTATTGAAAGACATATATAGAGACAATGATGCCAATCTTGCTTCATTGTTCTTCAAAAAATACATAGAGGTATACATATGGATATAGACTATTGGGTTCTTCCATCTTGACAAACCAATCAGTATCATTGAGTCCTGTGTTGTGATTTGAATGCATTTTAAGGACTGGAATTTGTCTGAACTAGACGAGAGCAACTAAAATGGAAATTGTGACCTATTGAAAAATGCTGCCACCAAATTATGAAACATTATAAGAAAAAACTTAGATATCTTCACAATAACAAGGAATGATATTCGTAAAAAGAATAATACATAACAAATTGACATTGTTTTTTAAGATATAGCAACCCATTATCAGTTCCATTTGGGTAGAAGTTGATCATTTGGGTAGATATGAAAATAAAAAGTCGATCATTTGTCTAGATGGTCAATTTATTGTCTAATTTATTTGAGGATGGTTCGATCGATCCTTCCACTAGGAAATACATGTAGGTGGTACCTTATTTGAGGGAGGGATGTCCAAGCATTCCTATAAATGATACATTTACTAGGCATCATACTTGAGAAGGAGTATTCCTATCACTCATATAGCTGATACACTCACGGGTATCATATTTGAGGAAGGGTCAGCTGATCCTTCCCTTAGTAGAGGAATTTACTAGATATGATATTTGAGTAATGGTTAATATATCATTCCTCAAGATGATACATTTATTGGTGTTGTTTATTAGGCATATTGACCTTTCATTCATATAATTGATAATTTTTTTGGCCAATGTATTTGAGAAACGGTCAACTGAACCTTCATCTTCAAGGTAGGTTTACCAGAACTTGTATATGAAAAAGTCAGCAAATACTTCCTACTATTGATAGGTTTCCTTGATATTGTATCCGAGGAAGGGTTGTAAGAGTCTTCCTATGCATCGTGAATGTTATAAGAGTCAACCAATCCTTCCACCAAACGATACATTTACTGGTTACTGTATTTGAGCAATTTTTGACGTATCCTTCTCTAAATGAAACATTTTTCTAGTACCATACTTAAGGAAGGGTCGACTAATCCTTCTTATAGATGACACGTTTTTGTGAACTATATTTGATAAGATGAATGATGATCCTCTATCAAAATGATGCATTTAGTTAGTACCATATTTAAGGAATGGCCAGACGATCATTCTTCAAGATGATTTCTTTCATGGTACAGTTTCCTAGCTATAGAATTTGATAGGTTTCCTTGCTGCAAAAATTGAGGAAGCACTAGTACAAAATGAGAGATAAATGACCAAAAAAATGACCAAAATCCGCATATAAATTACCACTTTTGAGTTGATGACCACTGGTAGAAAATTAGTGGTCATTTCATATTTAGCTTGGTCATTTATAGCTTATATTGTGGTCATATATTTGGTCATTAATTGTCACAATTAATGACCACATTTTTTGTCACGTGATAAATGATTGCTAATTTGCTACCAATGATCGCCAACTCAAAAGTGGTAATTTATATGCATATTTTGGTCACTTATCTCTCATGTTGTACTGGTGGTCATTTATATGCAAATTTTGGTCATTTTTTAGTCATTTATCTCTTTTTAGTGGTTTCAGAATATATATATGGCACATAGGAATCAAACCACCAACCTCCTGCCTATATGGCAGGTGCTCTACCATTGAGCTAGCACCCTTAAAAAAAATTCCTTATGGATTGATATGAGAATACAATTTCCAACAATTAACATCATCTTGCCAAATTCTGGAAAAGGGTCACATACCTAGGTAAGAAACAAAGATTACCCAATAGTCACCAAAAAGGTTCATGTTAATGATAACCTTCTTTTGCCAAAATCTCTCAAAAATCAAGAATGCAGCTGTATTGTCAAATTTTTCTCTGAGTGGTACCAAATCAAGAACCACAATTGTCTTTTCCTGATTTTTGGGAATATGCATTTTCTCCTATTATCCTTACTTGGCTTTGTTTCAAGAACTTTCCTACTATTATCTATGCATCCAACACTGAAACCAATGGGAAAAAAAGCATAAAGTGCCACCCCAAGCTCAAGCTCCACTTGCATTGGATATACACAGCCACATGGTGCACTAGGAGGAGTAGAAGTCAATGGTTGAGTGCAAGCTATTGAAACACAATCTGTACAAAGAATGCATCAAGTTAGTCACACATAATGTATCTTGATTCTTTATACACAGAAATAAGGTGAAATCTAAGTAGACTGATCTTGTATGCATGGAGTAAATTTATTTGCAAATACAATGATAAAAAATATAGAGAAATTCAACTCGTGATAATAGCATGAATGTTCAAAGAAAAACAAAATATATTATGTACTTTCCATACCTTTAGTGGGTGGAGGGGGGAGGAAATACCAATGGCGGTGGTGCCACTTATTCTAAGAATGAATCTTTTTTGTAATTGTTGACTGATTCTCAAGGATTAAAAAATGGTATCATAGTTGTATTTGGTGTAATAAACATGAGAAAAAAAACATAAATTCTTGAACTATAACTTGTCTTGGACCAGAGAGGAATGAAGGAATGCAATAAAGTTTAAACATCGTCCTTCTTGAGCTAGGTATCGCTTACTGAACATTTTATTATTTGATAAAGCCTAAAGACAACAAGGACAGATCCAACAATTTCCATACCAATAAGCACCCAACAATTTCCATACCAATGAGCATATAATTGCTGTGTGAACTCATATTTCAATTTTCCAGCACAAACCACCCTAGGAGTTTTGCAATGAACCACTCTCACAAAAGAGCCTTATTATATTAGTGAACAAAGTAGAAATCATATCAAATATAGATTGTTGAGCAGCAAACTGAAAAGCTTGGTTAAAAAAATAGTTCCAACCCCTATGGTGAATGTTGAATGTACGATTATGCATACATGTTGTAGTTCAAGGCTTGATTGAGTTTTGAGATTTCTTGTGTTTATCATGTTATCAATAAACTTGCCAATATTTCGAGCATGAACCTTTTCCATTACCTTCTTTACCTTATTCACTTGCAAGTACATGCCCAAAGAACAAAATGCAGTAAGAAACCTCTCTCTACAAAATGAATTGCAAAATAAAGAATGCAAATAAATACTGAATACATACCCTAATATTTCCTTTAAAATAATAAATTTCATTAAAAGCACACACAAAAAACAAAATAAATTACTACATCAGCCTTTGCAGCAGCATCCATGGATTTACTATGCTCTGGCATTCCTTGGGTTAACCTTTTCATGGTAGCTCGAGCTAGATCCTCAACTATCATCAATCTACAAGACCATACAAAGTAAGGAAGTCAGTTAATAAGCACATCTCAAACCTTTCATCTTCTGCATGTGTAAAGTAAAATATGTCATTCATGTTCATAGTATTTGTTTAATGTAATTTTGTACAAACTATCCCTATTCATGACATTCACATGTTGCATAGGAAAGTAAGGATGGTTGATCTAGAAGACCACATATTTCAAGCAGTCAAATCTAATGACCACATAACAAATATTGAAAAATATATTCCAGAATTAAAGACTAGGCATTCCCATGTAACTTTTCCTTCCACTAAATATAATGTCAGTGGCCCAAAATTTTCTGAGCAGATACAAATTAGCTAGGGTCTAATGCATTCAACATATGTGAAGTTCATATATGAGTCACAAAAAAGGTATGTTGAACAAGGCATTCAACATATGTAAACAACTAGACAACTACTTAAGGCTATATAAAGAGTTCCAAATTTGGATATCAAAAGGAATATGCTCCTGATGTAATATGTCTCCAAGTTACACAAACTAGAAGCATATTTCATATGTAAAAAAATTTATTGTAAGAGAAGTATTTTTTATGGAATAAATATGGATCAAGGGAAATATTCTATATACCTTGCATTCTCTTAACCACAAATTGATCTTTAATAAAGCACAAGTACCTTTTTTGTACATTTAAGATTGCAAAGAAAGAAAATCTTCCATTCTCTCTCTCAAAGCACTTGACACTCTTTTCCCTCCAATGTAAATCAATGGAAAGTAAGAAAAATACCCTGGGAATTTGTACACCTTCTTGAAAGGTCATAAGATGCAAAGTTTTTCGCAAGTAGTCTTGCACATTCATGCAGTCACAGTCAAACTCATTCCTTACAAAGCTGAACAAAAATTTAAAATGAACCATTTAAACCAAAATCTTCTAGATGATTTAGGCACCCATTGTCCCAACATAATATATCCATAGTATTGGGGTTTGTGCAATATTTGACATGCAACTAATGTATCTTTCTAACCATTGGTTGACTATACTACCTGCAACCACTATATTAATCTCAGTTTGCATAGAAACAAAAGATGCGATAGAAAATTTCAAAATTCATACCTTAAGAGGTTCAAAAGGATATTGATGATTTATGGCATGGAGCTCCTTCTTGTAGTTCTCATTCAATTCATCAAAGATAGTGATAAATAACTTATTTAAAATGTCTAATACTTGCATCAAACTCATAATTAAAAATAAAGTAAAAATATATCTTTCTAACCATTGGTTGACTACACTAACTGCAACCACTATATTAATCTAAGTTTGGATAGAAACAAAAGATGCGACAACAAATTTCAAAATTCATACCTTAAGAGGTTCAAAAGGATACTGATGATTTATGGCATGGAGCGCCTTCTTGTAGTTCTCATTCAATCCTTCAAAGATAGTGATAAATAACTTATCGAGAATGTCTAATACCTGCATCCCACTCATAATTAAAAATAAAGTAAAAATATACCATTCTTTTGGCATCTTAATAGCACCAAAAAATATATAAAAAATACATCGTTGACATTATCTGAAGACTGAAACAACAAAAAAGTTACCCCACCTCAAAATAATGCCCTTTTCTTTCCATTTCCAGATCAAGCCATGTAACACAGATTCCTGCGTGTAAATGAATCTTTTGTCGGCCTGAATACAGGGCCAATTTCAAAAACTCTTCCAAAGTCTACACATATTGGCATCTATTTGTGTAGCTATGGTGACTAGGATAAACAAGTAGGTTCTCCTTTGTAATCCAATTTGAAGACAAAATAACCTCCTTCACTAGCCCTATCAATCAATTTTGGCACGTATGCAACTCAACAAATCCTTCAGAGATTAAAACCTGCTTGAAAAGCTGCCCCATGCAAAACAACATAGGTAATCTTTTAGTAATTACTGAGTGCATATCCCACAACTTTGATGTAGATTATATGCCAGAATGATGAGATAATAAGCAAAGGAGAACTAAGAGTGGTTATTTTGACAACCTCATGTATGCTCATTGTTGGGTGCCAAACTTCTTTATAGAACAGCCAGGACCTTATGTAACTTCCCTAACAATTATTGACATATCATTTGGCCATTTTAAGCACCTCCTTTTTCTTTCTAATTGGCATGTGGGTTCTCTAGGTATCATAGTGGTTCATGATGCTCTTGTGATTAACACGCAGGATAAATTAGCATTTTTTCCTTTACTTTGACTCCACTAACCTGTTTTGGCTGGGATGTATCACCTTGCCCATAGGAATTGGATTGGCTGTTGTGTGAAGCTGAACAGAATACAGGGTCTGATGAAATGGACAAAGCTTCAAGACCTAAGTGTTAGTGGTCGATCGTTGGAACTATTAGAATCTAAATATCATACCAAGGTTGGAGCAGTGGACAAAGCTTAAACAGCTAAGTATGGAAGATACCGATTGTTTGTTGATTGTTCTAAGACAAAATTCCAATGTAGCATGCCTATTGCTCTTTATTAACCAAGTTGTGGAGGTGTTCGAGCACCATCTTGAAGAACTAGAAGAATAGGAAGAGCCTATAAGAGATAAAACTTGAAAGTTTATCAAAAAAGGAAAATAACCTATTGTCACATTCATGGCGAACCCTTAGGATATGATTTACAATTGTTGAAATTTTAAGTGGAAAATTCACATGAAGCATAATCTGCGTTTATGATTGTTTGGTCTTTATGTTCTGATTTATTGTTGGATGTTGTTATTAATTATTCCGTGAGTTAGAAGATGTCAAACCTCTTTTAAGTCTCCCCAAATTGCCTTCCAATGGAGCGACTAAGTTGGAACTTGTTGGGCATTCATTTCATGTTAGTTGCTCTATTTTTTTGGTTTCTCTAATAATGAGAACGATGAAAAGAAAAGAAATCATTGAAGAAAGGGAAAGTGTAGCATTGAATAGAGATAACAAGGACGTGTTCATGCTTCGATTTTGATTTTGCGAAAATTACTACACTTCTCCTTGGCGAAGATTATCCAGCCTGTTGTAGGCCATTTAATGCGGCGGCAGCAGGCTGGTTGGCTGTTGGATCTCAAGCAGCTTGAGATCCAACGGTCAACCAGGCTGCTACCTGTTAGGATATCTCATCATTCACTTATGTACTTTGCATGCATGCATGCATTTCATGCATCTGCATGCTTCCCAGTCATCAGTATGGTACCTCCAGCACCTAGTCCCTAGTCTCCCAGCACCTGGGAGCTACTTTCCACTCAGATTTAGCCCTCCTAGCCTGTCATGTGCCCAGTTCTCACCTTCCACTAAAGAAGGGCGCCTTTCTCACCCACCAGTCCAGTTTACTTCAGTTAGCCACCAGTCTTTCCTTGATTTGAGGCTAGACTGACTCCTCACTATTGTTATCACTCCGATTGACCTCCGATGAGACATGAATACCTATTTTGAGTGCAATTAACTCCTCATGCGCCCTCCACTGAGCCTCCATCCCTACATTAGTGCCACTTACCATCAGTTACACTTATCACACTCAGTTAGACTCAGTTTGACACCTATTTGACAGTGACTTGTGCATTGATGACCACCATTGATTGATGATGAGGACTCCTAGTTGGAGCCAAGCTACACCATGCAGTATATTCAAATGACCTCCTTGGCTAATTCGAATTGCTCACTCATTGTGACATTATTGTATTGTAATTCTACCATTCTGGATTATAGAGCATCGATGCATCTCTCTTGCACAGTTTTTACTCCAATTTGTTTTACATCATTGTGATTGATTTTCTTGTTCAATAGATATGCTGTGACTAATTTTACATGGTATCAAAGCCATTGCAGGGACAAGATCTCTCTTCTACAGGTGTTCTACATGATGATTTGAGTGAATTTGCTCAAAATTGTAGAAGTTTTGGCATGAAAGATCTCATGTGCATTCACTCATGTGCATGCAAAGTTGAAAATACACTCCAATCCACTCCAGAAGCTTGCGTTTTCCACATAACTCCTAGATTTGATACATTAGACCCATTCAACATTGCTTGATCTCCAATCCCAGGTGTGATGCAACTCTAAAAGGGTGGATTGTTCGACCTTACTATTCTTGTTTTGATTGTGATTTGCAAGATAATCTTCTCCATCAAGTGCATTCGCTACCTTGTGATTTGCAGGTTCTCCTTCATCAATTGCACTCGTTTTCAGTGATGGATTCCACTTCTTCAAAGCCTATGCTAATTCATTTCAATTATTTTGATTGGAAAGATGACATGGAGATAATATTGCGCTAAAAAAGGTACTATAGAGTCACCATGGGCCTCGAATTGGAGCCAAACACTCTCATTGAAAAGTCAAAATACTTAAATAAGCTTGATGAAGCTTATGGTCTTCTTTGCCTCTCCATCTCCAAGGATCTTCACTTCCATCTCAGTGGATTGAACTCTCCAAAATCAATATGGGAGCAACTTGACAAACGTTTTGGCAAGCAGGACGAGCTTAGAGCCTTTCAATTAGAAGATGAATTGATTGCTCTTAGTCCTGAGAATTTCGAGACCATCAATGAGTTTTTCACAAGATTCAAGCACTTTTCATTGCAGTTGAAGAACAGTGGTGTTGTGAAAGAGGATAAGCAATTTATCCTCTCCATTGTCACAAATCTTGGGAAAGATTACTCGATATTTGTCTCTACTTTCAATTTCGGTCAGCTAACTACCCTGAATTGGAAGATGCCTACCTTGAATGCCTTCATTGAATCCGTTACCAAAGAGCATGACAAGTTGATTCAAATGGGGTCCATAAACTCCAAAGATTCATCCCTATTTGTTCAAGGATCCAATAATTCGAATGGCAAAGGAAAGCAAAAGAAAGAGAAGCCCAAATTCGAACCAAACAAGCAAAGAGAGAAAGGCAAGCAATCAGATGCACCATCCGGTTCAAGGAACAAGCAGAAGGGTAAAGAGGGTAAAGAAAAATCTAAGTGTTCATATTGAAACCGTGGCTTTCATCCTGAAAGTTCATGCATGAAGAAAATAATAGATCAAATGGCCCTCCTTTTGGAAAATAATAACATATGTCTTCCCAACGGTGCACGAAAGAAGGATAGAAATGATGATCATGAAAGAGGTCAAGCACTCATGGCAATTGTTTCAAAACCCACCACTCTACTGATAGATTTTGGTGCCTTGAATCATATGGCTGCAAATATTGACTCTTTTTCTTCATTTGATCCAAAAAGCTCCATCCCCATCCATTTGGGAGATGACCCAAAAATTTCTTTGAAGGGAAAAGGTACCATCCATGTAGAGAATGGAAGCTTCCAGAATGTTCTCTATGTGCCTTCCTTGGCTTCAAATCTACTTTCTGTGTATCAAATGAAACACACTGCTGAACCGAAGCAAGTTAAATTCAGCCCTAACAATGTTGAAATTTTTGATATCAAGAGTGGAATACTTATTGCAGTCGGAAAGGCAAATCACACTGCAAAATACTATGAGTTTTCTCACTTTGTGCCGCTTGAAAAGCCTACTACTCTCCTCACTCATGGAAACGAGGTTAGTAGGCTTTGGAATGAAAGGTTTGGACACCTTAATTACAAGTACTTTTTGCTGCTACAACAAAAATCCATGGTTGATGGTCTTCCGCAACTCCATTCCTCGAAGGGAATTTGCCCCAGTTGCATTGTTGGGAAGCACCCTGAGCATAGGTTGACCGCGGTAAAGCTAGCACAACCTCTACCATTTTGGGCCTCATAAATTCTGATATTAGTGGTCCACTTCTAATAATGTCCATGAATGGTTCAAGGTATGTTTTGACATTCATCGACGACTTCTCCTGCTTTACTTGGGTATTTTTTCTCGAAAACAAGTCAAAAGTGCTTGGAAAATTCAAGGATTTTAGGGCTTCTGTTGAGACCGCCACTGAGAGAAAGATCAAAGCTCTTAGATTTGATAATGGTAGAGAATATATCAATACTGAGTTTCTGCAACTTTGTGCCGAAAGTGCAATTCAGATCCAACATACAGTTCCCTACACACCCGAGCAGAATGGTGTAGTCGAAGGGAAGAATCGGTCACTGAAAGAGATGGCTACCTGCATGCTTGAGTCAAAAGGTTTGGCTGCAAATATTTGGGATGAAGCCATTAATTTTTCTACATATATTCAGAACTGAGTTCCACATTCATCCGTGAAAGGTAAAACTCCTTTTGAAGCATTCTTTGGTCGCAAACCAGATGTGTCCAATTTGAGGGTTTTTGGCTCCACTGCATGGGCTAGAATTATTTCTGAGAAGAGGAAAGATTTGGATCCACAAAGTATTGAATGTATCCTAATAGGATATGGGGAAGAATAAAAATCATATAAACTCATGAATATCAGATCCAAAAAGGTATTCATAGAGCAAAGTGTGAAGTTTGAAGAACCGCTGCCAGATCTGAAACTAGTTGAGGAAAACACTGTCGATCTGCACCCTCCACAAGAAGAAGATTCGAGTGAATATGAAGAAAGAATTGGATCTGATATCTCTGATATTATATCATACTTTGATTTCCATGACATATCAGGTTCGGAATCAGACCATAATGATCCTCCTCAGTTACCAAAGTGGGCTCAAAACACTCTACAATCTGCTGCTCCAAACATTGGAAATCCTGTTGATCCAAGGAGAACAAGAACAAAATTTAAAAGAGCAGGTATGGATCTTTTATATTCTGATCCATTATTATCTGAGAAATGTTATTTGATGATTGGTTCAGATCCCAAATCATACTATCATGCCCACCGAGATCCACGATGGCAAACTGCCATGGATGAAGTGTACAGTTCTCTTCAAAAGAACAATACATGGGAGCTAGTTTCTCTTCCACCTGGAAGAAAATTAGTTCAATGCAAGTGGATATACTACACGAAGGTTGCTGCTGATGGTTCTATCAACAAATACAAATCTAGGCTAGTGGAAAACGGTTTCTCCCAAGTCCAAGGTGTGGATTACACTGAGACTTTTTGGTTGCAAAGATGGATTCCATCTGCCTAGTTTTGGCTATTTCCGCATCCAAGCACTGGGAAGTGCACCATATGGATGTGAAGAGTGATTTTCTATATGGAGACCTTGATGAAGAGGTATATATGAAACAACCAGAAGGATACATATCATATCCATCATTAGTTTACAGATTGAAGAAATCTTTGTATGGATTGAAATAGGCCCCAAGAGCTTGGTACGCAAAGATGGACTCCTTCCTTCTTTCTCATAATTTGAAAAGATGAAAATCTGATCCTAATGTGTACCTACATCAAGTTAAAGGTAATTTGTTGATTGTTTTTTTATATGTTGATTATCTTCTCATTACTGGTAGCACTCTCCTTACAATTAACAAGCTGAAAACCGCTTTAAATCTAGCTTTTGACATGAGCGATTTGGGCTTGCTTAAGCAATTTTTGGGCTTGGAGATAGCTCAAAATTTTGATGGGATAACATTATCTCAGCAAAAGTATGCTAAAGACCTGCTATTAAAGTTTAATATGGCAGAATGTAAGGCTGCTCCATTTCCATTCCTCTCAGGAATCAGTCTTGAAGAGGGAAATACTACACCGCTTGCAGATTGCACTATGTATCGACAATTGATTGGTTCACTTCTCTACTTGAGACACTCAAGGCCTGATATATATTATGTCATGAGTGCTGCATCAAGGTATATGCAACAGCCCCATAAGCTTCATTGGCGGGCAGTGTCACCTACCCAAATTTCTGAAAATTATTATTTTATTGCAAAATACTTTATGTTAAATTTAATGACAAAGTTTTGTAATTATGATCAATTCTGATCAAGGATGAATGTAATTACTAATTATTATTATTTAAATAAATTAATTAGGAGACAAACACCCAAGGGAACTGTTAAATGAGTGTTCACTGACCCACTAGGAGGAATGGAAGCTGTTGGAAGGTATGGGACAGATGGCAGAAATTGCATCACACCACTAGCTATTGGTTATGGGACAACTACCCATAAAAATGTGGCATTATCCCTCAGGTGGAGGGAGTGAGCAGGAAATTAATTTAATGACCCAGTAACATCTTAAAAAGGCCTAGGCAGCCTACATAAGGCAAATTCAAATTGAGCAGGCAGCTCTTACACAATATTATGCAGAAATATTTTCCTCATGTGCATCAGGTGATCACTGAGAGATTCGAATAGGGAGGCTAGTGGTGAGTGAAAATCACAAGTTTGCAAATTATTTTCTAAGGAGAACCAGAGGTGCTGGAGCAAGTCCCTTGGACTGCTAACTCTTGGAGATTCAACAAGTTACTTGCTACTACAAGAAGAGATCCTAAATTCCTAAGTTTCTTCCTCTTGGTGGTCCAGTGAACAGGCTCGGGGGTCCTAAGGCAAGTACGTAATTGCTTTAAGGAATTGGTTGGGTGGAACAGTCTTCTTCGGATGTTTGTTGCACTATAGATTAATCCAGGTTTTACAAATTTTCTACTTTATCTCAGCTAATAGTTCTTTTCAGTAAAGTTGGTAATCTCTGTTTTCTGTTTGAAAGAAGAATCATTTCTGAAATTGTTTAAAGTCTGATTGTTAAAGTTTAATGATGATTTTGAATTGATAAACCAGTATTTACATTTTTCCACATGCTGTTTTATGCATCGTACTCTAGTATATATACACAAATTAAGAATAGATGAGAAGATGGGCAAATTGCCATTGATTCGATAGATAAAAAGTAATTGATATGTTTATTAGTTTTCTGTTCTATAGTTAATAATAGTAGAAATTACAGTATAATATTTAAAATGTTTTAGAGTACTTCATGAATGCTAGAAAAACAAATATTGATTATTTCCTATACAGACACTTTGTATTTATTTTCTTATCTTTACTATGTACATAAGAAATAGATAGAATTCAGAATTCCATACATCATATTATGTCTGCAATATAAATAAGATAGTTGTAAATAAACAAATGTATTCATTCTTCTAAGGCTGCACATAATAGTCATTACATAGTTTTCACATTTCATACACACACATCGTTTCCATTTCCTACTTTAATCATTCCCTTGAATTATTTTAATTCTATCATTTATTGAAAACATGTTAAACCCTACTTTGTTTTCTCTTATCCTATTCAACCACTTATACTATGAAACGAGAACTATATACTAAGAACGAGAACTCTAGCCATAAAAACTCACATTTTTGCATAAAAAACACCGAAAACAACCCCCAAATCAAAAAGTGTTGATGCCAGTATCATGTTTTCATAAAAAACACCAAAAACAACCTCCAAATTGAAAAGTGTTGATACTAGTATCAACGTTTTTTTTCTCTGGGTTAAAAATATAGCCATGGCTTAAAAATCTCATACGGTTGTTTACGAAAACCTTGAAATCAACCCCTAAATTGAAATTTTTTGTTTTCAACAAATAAATTCCTAACCTTAACCCTCAACAAACTATTACAAAAGTTTAAAAAAAAATTATAATGCGCCCCTCCTACCTTAACCCCCCTAACAAACTATTAATAATTTTTTTAAAAATTTACATTTAAAAAAATAATTACATATTTGACCCTAACCCCCCAACGAACCATTAATAAATGTTTGAAAAAATTACATTTTAAAAAACAAAGTACATTTCATAATTCCCTAGCCCCCTACATTACCCGCTACCTTAACCGCCCAAAAATTACATTTTCTAATGCCCTACCCACTGCGTTAACCCCTCAATGTTACCCCATTGCCCCTCACACATTGTTTTAACTAAAAAAAATTAAAACCCAACTTAAAAAAATTAAACAATTAAAATAAAAACCTAAACTTAAAAAATAAAAAATAAAACCTAAACTTTACCAAAAAAAACAAAAAACAAACTAGACTTTACAAAAAAAACAAATTAAAATTAAAAAAAAAACTATAAAAAAAACAATTAAAAAACAAATTAAAAATTAAAAGAAAAACTTAAAAAAAAAAAAAAAAATTAAAAAAAAAACTAAACTTAAAAAAAAAAAATCAAAATGACGGGCGGATGTTGGCTCCACCCCCTTGGCCCCTATGGGCGCCCAAGGGGGCGACGCCAACGTCCGCCCGTCCAAAAATATAAATTAAAAAACAAATTAAAAATTAAAAAAAAAACTTTAAAAACAAATTAAAAATTAAAAAAAAAACTTTAAAAAAAAATTAAAAATTAAAAAAAAAAACTAAACTTTACAAACAAAAAAAAATCAAAATCAAACAAAACAATAATTTAAAACAAAAATTTAAAAATTAAACAAAAAAAATTAAAAATACAAAAAAAAAAACAAAAATCGCCCCCCCCAATGGGCGCCCAAAGGGCCGCCCCGCGGGGGAAGCTCGATGCCGGGCATCGAGCTTCCCCCGCGGGGCGGCCCTTTGGGCGCCCATGGGGGCGGAGCCAGCGCTCGCCCGTGTGGGCGGGCGGGCGCTGGCTCCGCCCGTGTGGGCGCCCAAAGGGCCGCCCCGCGGGGGCAGCCCTTTGGGCGCCCATGGGGGCGGAGCCAGCGGGCGAGCGCTGGCTCCGCCCCCATGGGCGCCCAAAGGGCTGCCCCTGCGGGGCGGCCCTTTGGGCGCCCATGGGGGTGGAGATTTTTGGTTTTTTTTTATTTTTAATTTTTATTTTTAATTTTTTAATTTTTGTTTTTTTTAATTTTGATTTTTAATTTTTATTTTTTTGGTAAAGTTTGTTTTTTTTTTTAATTTTTAATTTTTTTTTTAAGTTTTTTTTTAAATTTTAAATTTGTTTTTTAATTTATTTTTTTAATGTCTTTTTTTTTAATTTGTAAAGTTTAGTTTGTGTTTTGGTTTTTTGTTGTTGTAAAGTTTAGGTTTTATTTTTATTTTTTAAGTTTAGGTTTTTATTTTAATTTTTTAATTTTTTAAAGTTGGGTTTTAAATTGTTTTTAGTTAAAATGATGTGTGAGGGGTAATGGGGTAGTGGGGAGGGCATTAAGAAATGTAATTTTCGGGTGGCTAAGGTAGGATGTAATGTAGGGGGCTAGAGCATTAGGAAATGTACTTTGTTTTTTTAAATGTTTATTAATGGTTGGTTGAGGGGTTAGGGTAGGATATGTAATTATTGTTTTAAATGTAATTTTTAAAAAAAATTATTAATAGTTTGTTAGGAGGTTAGGGTAGAAGGGACGCATTATACTTATTTTTTTAACTTTTGTAATAGTTTGTGGGGGGGTAGGGATAAGGTTAGGGTAGAAAGGGGCAATGTAATTTTAAATTTTTTTTTTTTTTTAAATTTTAATAATAATTGGTTAGGTGGTTAAATATTATGAAAAATAATGTGAAATAGTATCATTTTTATACAAAATGACTAAAAATCTGTTAAAAATGGGTTTAAATGTCTTCTTTTTCTCGATTTGTTTACTATTTTTTCCATAAAAATATATTATTTATGATTAAATTTTAAAGATAAAATTTGAAAATCTATGTGTTTTTCATTATAGCTAGCTTCTAAATGTATGTTTTTTGTTAAATTTCTAAAAAACACACTTGAAAATAGAAATTAAAAATACTTTACAATAAAGATGTGTCAAAGGCCCAAAAAAATGCCTCAAAATGAAAATGTGTGATACTGGCATTAACCCTTTTTGAAACGGAGGTAAAAATAGCTACTAAAATTAGGAGAGAGAAAAACGAGAACTGTGTCGAGTTCTCGTTTCATAGTATAAGTGGTTATTCATATATATTATAAACTATATATTTTAGAAACTGCAAATATTGTTTTTCCAAAGTTGGATTCATATCAAACCCTAGTTAAAAATTTGATTTCCATTATTCTCGTTTTGCAATATAAACATTTACAATCTACACAGGCTATGGATAAAATCCTATTTTTGACTCCAAAGTCCTTTTTAGAAACTCATATTCAAACATTTAAATTTTATTCAAAGACAAGACGGGAACTAAGGTATGGCCCTGTTCTCTTCAAACGAAAGGAAAACCACTTCAGAATTACACCTTACAAAGTTATCATCTACGATGAAGTTCTTAAACCCTAGCATAACTCTAAAATCACGATATCATTCCACTGTACTAAATCATATAACACAGACGATTGACACAGAACCAAATAGCATACATTTCATTGCCGAAAGAAAACATTGAAACCACAGTAGACGAGCCTCGGATCCACTTATCATTCTCATACTTTAAACCAAACAGGTCGTGACTTAAAGTTTTAACAAGCACAAGTTCCATTCTCAAGAAACAAAATTGATGTTCTCAGAAAACAAAAATTTACAACATGTTTTCCAAACGAAAACGCACAGGGATTATCCCCAAGTGTAAACATTTTAAACAAGAACCAAAAACCCTCTGTTTTGATGAATAACAAAACTCCCAGTTTGATGAGATAGACATCAAGGTTCAAGACTGACTATCATACAAACAAACGAAGGGCACAACCCTGCACAAACAAACGTTTGAATAAACAAAACGATCTTCCACATTTGTTTTTATTTGACAGACATTGACAAAGATTGGTGAAGGACTGGTTATTCATCCTCATGAAACCACATCATTCAAGACCGAAGGAGCACCTATGAGGGATTTTGGAAGACTCAGAGCTTACTAGGAATGGAACGTGGCCATTCTTTTTCCAAACCCTGGTGCATGTTCCCCTTTTCGAAACCGGTGCCTGCCAAAACAAACATTCAAACATTATAGATTATACCTATTAAACTTTGAATAAAACGTTATTTTGAATTCTGAGTTGGGAAATCGATTAGCTTTACAAATTGAAGTCCGAAGCTTGTACATACACCTTCACACGATGAACTCTCCTCCTCGGACGAAAGCAAACTACCATTCAATTTAGGTTGCAGAAAGTTATCTTCCCACTAAAAATATCAGAGAAAGATACAACTAACTCGTCAACTCAACAGTGTTGTGAACCCAAGACTCAACAATGTTCACGCCATTACAAAAGACAAAACCTGCACTACTTTAAACACAGCTTACAGGTCGCAGGGTCAAACCCTTTTTCATCATAGTCTAGCTCTACAAACTAGCGGCCTGTCGGCCCTAACAGACCGAAAAAATAGCAAAAGCATAGAACACAATAACTTCTATCAACCCAACACTTGACGCAAAGTTAAGGTTGGATCCAACGATCGGGATCAAAGTTGATCAACGATCGTGAACATGCCAACGCTTTTTGCATTGGAGCGAACAACAATCACATTAATTGCCATTCATTGCCCGTAGCACGATCGTGCCAACTCTTGCACACGGTGGATAGCTAAAACAACCATCTCGGAGGACTATCAATAAGAAGTGTTACATGGCAACGTTCATAGTCACCATATGCACTCGTTTACATTCACGTGGAAGCTTGTAAGAGCTCGTCACACAGTACATTATTAACAGCCATTAATGCAGGCTTGTATCACAATCACCAACACTGATTCGTATCATTTATAAACCATCAACCTGTCAATCGATTTAATTGTATGTTAGTACCTTTTTTCCAACGTTATGATTCAAATGTTTGATATATAACTTTATAACATGATATGTTATGTTAATTCGAATTCAAAGTTCTTATGGGTTCTAAGTTAGGTTCCACAACACACATTATGGTGTTATATTGACCAATGATGATATATATGTTCATATAGTTCCAAGTCTAGGTCGCATTCTAGATTTATGTTATTATATAGAATAACATTTCCATTTTATATATTTCCAAAGGTAAGCTTTGTAGTTTTTGAATATCAAATATATGGTTTAAGTAATAGTTGGTTTATGTATTAGTTGCTAGATGACCATGGTCACAAAGTCGACATAGATTTCATTACATCAGTAATGGGAAGATAAATAATTATCTTAAGACGACGACAAGCCAACTATAACAACGACAAGGATTACAGCGACAAAACTATCAGCAGGATGACGTTCATAGATGACTCTGTTTTAAACATTGTGGAGTTGTAAGACAGCATTGGAAAACAATATTTATAGCTATGAAATTCATACCTGTGTACTTATGGTGGGTCGCAACAGATTTCTAACAATCTATTTATCTACAACGCTGAAATTGAACTATACACATACTTTTATTTTAAGCAGCCATGAAACTTCTTACCTGTCGTCTGCACATAGAACATTCATTTTGCTTTAGCATTGCATCTAAGTAATCTCCAGGGTCCCTTGTAGGACATCCTTTTCATCAAAAGTCAAACTATTAGTGTTTTGTCAATATTACAAATTTCATATCATAATTCTGACCTGTCCATACATTTAATTACATTAATCAGATTCACAAATGTGTGTTAAAGTCACCATTCTCATAATGCTACTAATATAGAAATTAAATTATGTTTAGTGTTAACAAATTTTCATTTAATGCTGTCATAATCAGAAATTATTATTTCCGCAATTATAATTATCGTACTTAATGTTATTTTCAAAAGTTTTAAATTTTTATGAAAATTCGGGATGTTACATGTGGTATCAGAGCTCATGTTCGAACTCTAGGCCTGAAAGAGGTCCAAAAACACGCAGCAGAAAATTTTACACAGCAGAAAATTGTACTAATTTGAAATTTTAATTATTATGTTATCCATAAATTATTTTCAGTTACAGGTATGGAGAACTCAGCTGAACAATTAGACGACAGATTTCAGCCAAACAGTCACAACTCGGGACAACACTATGTAGAAGAAGGTCACAGTGAACTAAATAATAGTTCGTAAGAACTGTTACGTGCTTTTCATGAATTAAAAGCAGAAATCAGATCTGTGAAACAAGACAATGAAAGAATTCTGCAAGCACAAGAACAATTAAACCAAGTGTTGTTTGAACAATGCCCAACTGAGGAGCAAGAGAAGGATAATGAAGATATTTCCAAAGTTGAGGATCTGCCTCATGTTGATAAAAACAAGAGAATGGAAACCAGTAAGGTGAACAACAGTTCAACCTCATCAGGAGATGCTATTGAAACACGCAGAAATAAACGTAACTACACTAGTGATATCAGTGAAGGAGATCTCAAACTCAGAAGGAAAATCATAAGGAATATGAGCAGATTTTTGGGGAGTTCAAAAAGATTAGACCTCCAACTTTTAATGGAGAAACTGAGAAGGGCGAGACAGCTGAAGCTTGGCTGTCTAGTATGAAGAAATACTTCCAGATTTATAACTATTCAGAGTCTTTGAAGGAAAAAATGGCTATATATAACTTGACAGGAAAATCAGATATTTGGTGGCAGGACATCAAAAGAGTAAAAGGCATCAAAGATAAAGATGTAAGCTGGAGTACCTTTAAACGATACTTTAAAAAGAAGTATTTGTCTGAACAATACTATGAAGAAAAATCTAAAGAGTTCTACGATTTGAAGCTGGGAGGTATGAATATGAAAGAAATGAACAGTAAATTTTTAAATTTACCAAGATATGTACCATACCTCATAGAAGAAAAACCGAAGATTCAAAGGCACTTGAGCTGTTTACCTTTCAACATTAAGGATAGAATCGAGTATGATAGTCCTAAAACCTTGGAAGAATCTATGAGAAAGGCAGTTTTCTGTTATGACACAAATCAGAAAAGAGAAGGAATGTCAAACTGGAAAAATCATAAGCCCAACAATTTTGAGCAGAAAAAGAAGAATTTCAGATTTGGTGGAATTCTAGATTCCAAAGGAAGAATTTCCAAATCGGAATTTCCAAGGGAATAATTCCAGAAACAATTCATAGCAGAATTCTACAGCACCCAAAAATGCACCTAATAATACCAGAACTAATGAACCAAAGGCACCTATCAAATGTTTTGAATGCCAAGGTCCTCATTACGCATCAGAATGTCCGTTGAGGAAGCGGAAAGCAAACAACATCAACTCTATTAAGACTGAACCTACTGTTGGAGATGTGGCGAGGGAAATGCCCAGAATCAATGCAACACTTGACCACAGGCAAGTAGATCATCAAATCTCTATGGTAGAGATTGAAGGTATGATACAAAATCATCCTGTAATTGTTTTAATTGACCCAGGTGCTAGCTTAAGTTATATATCACCGGACATTGTGGAAAGTCTTAAATTGAAAACTGAAAAGTTTAGTAAATCTTGGCTAGTTAGACTAGCAACTGGAACAAAGAGAAAAGTATCAAATTTTATAGAAAATTGTGTTTTATCCATGAATCGTTTACAAACACAAATCAAGTTCAATATTCTACCTTTAGGATCTTATGATATTCTAGTTGGGATGGACTGGTTAGAAGCACATCATGTCATTCTGGACTGTTATGGAAAATTTTTTACATGTTTAAATGACGAAGGGAAAACTGTAGAAATAAAAGGCATCCCAAGGAAGGTAACCCTTAGACATATTTCAGCCATGCAAGTTAAGAGGGTAGTTAGGAAAGGATACCAGATGTTTGCAGTAAACGTAGTAAATGATGAGTTTATTGGTGAAGAAGATAAACTGAAATTAGAGAACATACCTATCCTAAAGGATTTTACGGATGTATTTTCTGAGTAGATTCCAGGATTACCTCCTAAAAGAGATTTAGATTTTACCATCGAATTAATACTAGGAGCAGTACCAAATTCAAAAGCTCCATACAGAATGAACATACTGGAATTAAACGAATTAAAATCACAGCTGAAGGAGCTTATTGATAATAAGTATATTAGACCTAGTGTGTCTCCTTAGGGAGCACCTGTCATCTTTGTCAAGAAGAAAGATGGAATCGTAAGGCTGTGTATAGATTATTGTCACCTTAATAAGATGACGATCAAGAATTGGTATCCTTTGCCCCGCATAGACGATCTATTTGATCAGCTGCGTGGAGCAACGATATTTTCAAAGATTGATCTAAGATCAAGATGTCATAAAGTACGGTTTAAGGATGAAGATATTTTCAAGACAGCTTTCAGAACTCGGTATGGACATTACGAGTTCGTAGTCATGCCATTTGGCTTGACTAATGCCCCGACTGTATTTATGTGTTTGATGAATAATATTTTGCACAAATACTTAGACAAATTTGCTGTTGTGTTCATAGACGACATTTTAGTGTATTCAAAAAGTAAAGAAGAGCATGATGAAAATTTACGAATTATCTTACAAGTTCTGAGAGATCATCAACTATACGCTAAGTTTAGTAAGTGTGACTTTCACAAAGAAAAAATTCAGTATCTATGACACATAATTTCGAAAGAAGGAATCTCGGTTGACCCTGACAAGATAAGGGCCATTAATGACTGGTCGGTTCCTAAGGATGTGTCGGATGTAAGATCATTTATGGGAATTATTGGATATTACAAAAAGTTTATAGAAAAATTTTCAAAAATTGCCAACCCCATAACTTCCTTGCAGAAGAAAAGGAAGAAGTTTGTGTGGGATCAGAAATGTTCTGACGGTTTTAAGAAATTAAAGGAATTATTGACGACAGTACCTATCTTGAGGATAGTAGACCCCAACAAGGATTTTGTAGTTTGTACAGACGCATGCAATGACGGACTCGGTGGAATCTTGACACAGGAAGGGCATGCGGTGGCATATGAATCTAGAAAGCTAAAAGTACATGAAAAGAACTACTCTACCTATGATTTAGAGTTATTGGCAGTTATTCATGCTTTAAAAATGTGGCATCACCACCTTATTGGCAGAAAATTTACATTATTGACAGATAACATGGGTCTGAAATATTTATTAGATCAAACAAACCTGAATGCTAGACAAGCTAGATGGTTGACGTTCTTAAGTGAGTATGATTTCGAAATTCAACATATTAAAGGAAAATAGAACAAGGGTGCAGATGCCTTAAGTCGTAAGGCAAAACTAAATTTTATGTCAGCCATCAGTACTTATTCAACTAATTTGGAAAATCAGATTCTTGAAAAGAGTGAAATAGATGAAGAATACAAAAAAATGAAGGAAAAGACAGGAGACAACAGTTCTGAAAATTTTATGGCAGATTACAGCATGAAGGATAATGGATTATTACTATATAAAAATAGATTGTATGTACCAGACATATCAGAAATAAAATTTCTGATATTAAATGAGATGCATAAAAGTCATTATTCTGGTCATTCAGGTTATCAAAAGACCATTACTATGTTGAGAAAAGAACACTATTGGCCCAGAATGAAGGATGAACTAGCAGAGTACATAGCTAAATGTTTGGATTGTCAAAAAGTGAAGGTTGAACACCAAGATCCTGCTGGATTGTTGCAACCATTACCGATACCAAGTTGGAAATGGGAAGTGATCAGCATAGACTTTATTATTGGATTACCTAAAAATCAGAAACAACATGATTCTATCATGGTGGTAGTGGAAAAACTCATAAAGGCAACACATTTCATACCTGTGAAGACTACTCATAAAGCTCCAGACATTGTAGAAATCTTTATGAAACGGATTTTTCGACTACATGGGATACCGAAAGTAATAATTTCAGATCGTGACTCTACGTTTACCGGAAACTTCTGGAGGTCATTGTTTAAGGGGTTGAATACAACCTTAAATTTCAGTACAACATTTGATCCACAAACGGATGGACAAACAGAAAGGGTAAATCAAGTTTTAGAGGATTTATTAAGAATGTATGTTAAGGATCAGCCTGGTAAGTGGGAAGACTACTTGCACTTAGCAGAATTTGCTTATAATAATCATTATCATGCATCGGACAAACTTAGTCCTTTTGAAATTATTTATGGTAGGAAATGTGATACACCTGTTTCGTGGAATGATCCAGTAAATATAGTTGTTTTAGGACCTGAATTATTGTAGGAGTTATAACTAATTGTGAAACGGGTGCAAGGACATTTAAAAGCTACCCAAGATAGGAAAAAGAGTCTAGCAGATTAAAAAAAACTCATAAAGAGTTCTAGGTTGGTGAACATGTATTCCTAAAGGTAAGACAAAAAAAGAGTTCACTGAAATTGGGGAGCTATGCCAAGTTGGCACCCAAGTATTGTGGTCATTTTGAAATATTGTCTAAGGTTGGAGCAGTGGCATACCAACTGGCTTTGCCACCAAAATTAAAAATACATAATGTTTTTCATATATCGTTTTTAAAAAAATATGTACACGATACTACTCATGTTGTAAACTGAAATGATGTATAGGTGGGACAAGATGGAGATTTTCCAGTGGAACCGGACTGTATCCTCGGAAGGAAGGAAACTATTCTCCGAAATCACAGCATTGGGCAAGTAAAGGTGCAATGGAAGCATCTTAGCCCAGAAGAGGCAACCTGAGAGTTGGAGAGTAGTATGCAGGCAGCATAACCAAATATGTTTTAGGAACACTCAAGGATTGATTAACCAACATCGAGGACGATTTTGAGACTTAAGGGGGGGTGTATGTCACCTACCCAAATTTTTGAAAATTATTATTTTATTGCAAAATACTTTATGTTAAATCTAATTACAAATTTTTGTAATTATGATAAATTATGATCAAGGATGAATGTAATTACTGATTATTATTATTTAAATAAATTAATTAGGAGACAAACACCCAAGGGAACTGTTAAATGAGTGTTCACTGACCCACTAGGAGGAAAGGAAGCTGTTGGAAGGTATGGGACAGATGGCAGAAATTGCATCACACCACTAACTGTTGGTTATGGGACAACTACCCCTAAAAATGTGGCATTATCCCCCAGGTGGAGTGAGTGAGCAGGAAGCTCATTTAATGACCCAGTAACATCTGAAAAAGGCCTAGGCAGCCTACATAAGGCAAATTCGAATTGAGCAGGAAGCTCTTACGCAATATTATACATAAATATTTTTGTTGATGTATATGTAACTTCGGAATGTATTTCACATATATGTATATTGTATTCCTATAGAGATGTTATTATTCCTCTATACGGAAGTTTCGTCATTTATATTGTAAGTGTCGTAACTTATACTTGATGGGTTATTAGACCACCTTGTTGGGGTCGGCCCTGTATAAGTCATGTGGGTCAAAGGGTTATTAGACCACCCTAGTGGGGGTCGTCCCAGTCAGCATTATGTTAAGTGGTTAAGTTGAGGCTGACCTAGTTGAGTAAAGGTCAAGTCAATTTAGTGTATAAATAGAGAGTGTGTCTCTCTCATTTTACACATTCTATTCTCTCACTCACACTTGGGAGAGTGGTGCACTTGTGGAGGAGGAGGCTCTGCTGCTAGGAGAAGACTATCTCTTGTATTCTGGTTGTATCATTGCTCTATCTATCTCTGAGGAAGTTATTGGGGTTTTTCACCTTTATGGTTTTCCCCAAGTAAACTCCGTGTCTCTTGTGTGCTTGCATTATTGTGTCCATGATTGATATGATGTACATGTTGTTCTCTCAGTTAAGATCCTAGATCAGATTGAAGTAAATTTTTAAAATTTAAGATGGGATCAGAGCTAGCCTAAAAGAAGGCATGATATGGCATGTATGACACTTGTTGCACTTACGATGCTAGGGCTTGATATAGCAAAAACCAGTCATCGTAGCACTTTCACTATAAATCCATTTTGGAGCGGTTTTTGGATCTAAAAATTTTACAAGTCGTAGATCAGATCCCCATGTACTTTGTGTCCAAAGGAAAACCTATAATTCATTGTACTTTGTGATTTATGATCTATACAATATAGGGTTTCTGCCTCTTCCAGATCTGAGTCAAAATCAAGTGACCTTGGGAAAAAGGTCATAACTTGGGATAGGAAGCTCCAAATTACATTTCATAAAACATTACAGGTAGTACACAGACTGTACTATCTCGAAATTTTTTTTCAGAGGCCGAAGTTGAACCCATGACACGTGGCATGCCGTACAATTTCGCTCTCCTATATTATCCCATAAACAGGTCATGTTGCGACACTTGACATAACTCTCTCTCAGAGAATCCAATTGAGGTCAAACCTATCAGGATGGAAATATAACAGATTGAGCTATCTCAAGAAAAATTTTCAGAAACCGAAGTTGAACCAGTGACACGTGGTACACCGTACAAGTTCGCTCTCCTGTATTATCCCATAAACAGGTCACATTGCGACACTTGGCATAGCTCTCTCTCAGAGAATCCAATTGAGGTAAAACCTGTTGAGATGGAAAGATAACAGGTCAGGATATCTCATGAAAAATGTTCAGACCCTGTGGATCGAAAAGTTCGGAGTTACACCAGAAACAATTAATTACATATTTCTATTAAAACAAAATTATTTTTGAGCACCTTCATTCATGGCTTCCGGAATTTAGGGCTTCAGAGAAAGTTGGAATTTCTCTAATCGGAGACCATGGCTGGATGCTACTCATCAAAATAAAAATTTAGAGACCAAGATCAGATTTTTTGGTTGGGCAGAAGGCTGGGCTTGATCAAACCCCAGTTCGGGACTTTGACCGGAAAGATGGAAAATTAGAGCTTCTGCAAAACTTGGAATTTTGGAAATCTGTGACCACGGCTGGAAGCTCCTCAGAAAAATTGAAGCTTAGAGATTTGAATCAAATCTTTTGGTTGGGTGAAGCTCTGGGAAACTCAAACCCTAATTTAGGGCCCTCCCTAGTGAATCCAGAAATCTAAAAGGCAATTTCGAGGGGTGAAACTTTGCAGTTTTCAAATTCTGAATATACCAACTTGATCAGCTCTTCAAGGCGCATATTTATATCATTTCGGAAGTTTGAAATTCAAAGTTTGAATTTTTGGGGTTTCCTTGACAAACCCTAATCCAGCTCCAGGTCTAGTTCTTGCAAATCAAGTGGATTGGGTTAATCCTAGAAGAAGATGGATTGGTCACCTGCATAAGTGAAGAAGTTCCTGTCTCAGAGGGAGATGAGGCTAAAGCCTTCCATAAGAATATTACAAGCAATCTTGACAGGTATGGCTTACATGTATGTTTCGAATTATGTTCATGGTTAAGTTTATGATATGTTTGTCTTCATATCATTACAGTACAATCTTGATTAATTGCTAGACTTGTCGTATCACCTTAATAGAAGATATTCATTGATTAAGGTTTTGACACTTATGATTGTACTAATGCATTGTGATGTTGTATGAGGTTTATGTTGTTCGCTAACATAAAAGGTACACCAAGAAAGTGAAATCATGTTCTTCTTCAAGAACATATGATCATGGTGACATGAAGACAAAGATTCATCCATTGTCATGGATCACATAGAAGATCTACTTACGAGTTATGTATAACTTGGTTCTACAATGGTTAACTTATGAGACATGCAGGTTACTAGCACAAGTCATTGAATAGAACCCGAAGACATTATGCGGGTATGTTAGACATAACTAGCTAGCATGCTAATCCAGGTATGTTTTTCCTATATCAAGCTAGGATCCTACCTTGTGTTAGGATCTTATACTTTTGTGTTGTTGATAATGATTATTCATGAAGTCATAGGTTTGAATAGTCATGGTTGTATGCATATTATGTTTCCTACCATAATTGATGATATGACTAACCAGAAGAATCATGAAGGTATAGGTTGGAGTAATCATGGATTTATGCTTTGATGATTTAACTAATCAGATGAGTCCTATGATCAAATAAGAATATGCATGAGTAAAAGAAGACTTCCCTGAAACCTTGAATACTAATGTTTATTATCTGTGAATGATCATGACTATACATGTTTAAGATTATTGTGTTTTGATAGTATTATGATTATACTAATAAATGTGTGATTATGTATGAGACCTCAAGGATAACACAATGATGATACTAATAAGCATGCATAGTGATTAAGGATGGATGTAAGTTCAAGGACAGGTAATCTAGGAAGCAAAGATCAAGAGGGAGCACACTCTAGTTGTTCCTGCAAGAAAGCAAAGGAGCACACTTCAGTAGTTTCTTCAAGGATGCAGATATTCAGAGGGAGTTGACCATATTTCTACATTCCACAAAAGAAAGGTGTAGAAGAAGCTACTTCAGCAGCTCCTGCAAGGAAGCAAAGACTCAGAGGTAGTCCACCCAGCAACCAAACAAAGATAAGTATTTGAATTGTCATTTCTTACATAATGTTATTCAATGATGTATATGCTTATGTTCCTAGAACTAGGTTGTGTATTATGCATATTAGAATAGTTGCATTGATGAACAGTATACTACTAATATACATGGGTAAGTGGTCTATGGAATTGTACAACATTCCATTGCTACTTATCTAGAATGAAACCTCTTTGCTGACATGTTGGGAGTTGTGCACACTCTTAACAATGTTCTGGTAGAGATTGGAAGGCATCTAGAAAGTTACGGGATATGGATAAATGTTGTATTGAAGCATTGGCTAAGATAATTGCATGACTGTATGACATATTTCTTTATGTAAGAATTTGTTCTGAAAACTATGAGATGTTTTCTAATCATGCAATTTAACTTGTTGTGTAGGAAAGTTCGTATACCATCACCTACAAAAGAAGGACTACAACATTTGTTCAGCAACAAAGTTATCTATTGAAAATATTGAAGATATTGAAGTTCCCAGGATCTGGGAAGAATGCCATGATCGAGGAGTACCAGTCGATCACGAAGATGTTTGGGATGCAATCCCAAGACCTGAAGGGGAGTCTGTAGTGACTTCCAAGAGGATCTACAAGATCAAGCATGCTGTAGGTGGTAGCATAGAGACTTTTGCTCCTGTAGCCAGATTCACTTCCATTAGATCCATACTTGCTCTCGCTGCAGTGATGAAAGGGAAGATACACCAGATGGATTTCAAGACAACTTTCTTGAATGGTGTAGTTGAAGAGGAAGTGTATGTGGAGTAGCCACTTGGTTCTGAGACACATGACAGGGAGTCATATATATGCAGAACTTGGTATGGTAGGATAGACAGCTTGCTATCCAGTTTGGGCTTTACCAAGAGTAAAGCGGATTCCAACATGTTAGCTCTCCAAGAAACTACTTAGTGGTTATGGCTAAGTATGCTTGGTAACTTAAGAATTCAATACCCTTTTCAGTAAATGGATCGATGGTATACCACAATAGCTCAATGGAAAAGTTGCTTATCAAATAGTTAAATGAACCAGTGCTCTTAGAAACTGTAAATCAGATGATAAAATATAGAGATGAAATGTAGAATATTGCTAAGACAACCAAGTATATTAATCATGCAGGGTTTATGCAACCAAATACATGCATAACATCGGGTCACACACAGCAGTAGGAAGTTCCTCAATTCAAATCATGAGCACAGGATAAGCTAATTTGAATAGAGTGCAGAATAATGATGGATGAAAATATCTGATAACAACAACAAGAGAAAACTGTGATTTTTTATTATAATAAGCGACCAAAACATATGGCAAAGTCTCTCCAAGCTCGAACCCCCTCCTAATAGTCTTGGTTCTGTGGCTTTATAGCCTTTACTCTGCTAGTTCAGCGAACAAAACTGAGATCTGGGCGAAATTAGAGAAAATTGGCAAAAACAGGCTTTCGGCAGTTAACTCTTCTGCTGATTTCGTGCCTTAGCCGCCGGAAGTCAGACCTTTCGGCAGCTAATGAGCTCTGTGGGGCTCGCCTAAGCTGCCGAAAGCTGTAACCGTTTCAAAAATTTAAACCCAAAACGTTGCTTTCTGCTGATTTCGTGCCTTAGCCGCCGGAAGTCAGACCTTTCAGTAGCTAATGAGCTCTGTGGGGCTCGCCTAAGCTGCCGAAACCTGTAGGATTCCTGAAAAAACTGCCTTTGGAAAAAATCGATTGTCTCCACCGTCCGATGTCCTTTTTGCACGTTCGAATAGTCGATTTTGATCTACAGATCATAAGCTATCCATTGGTGCTTCCATATCTGAATTTGGAGTTCGGGAAGGCCGTCAAAATCGCCCCGTAAGATCACGCAATTTCAGCAGAAAATTCCTCTTGAGTTATGGTTCAACAATGAAAATACCTCACAGGGCAGCCAAGTGACAAATCATAGCTGAGCATTCGGGATTTATTTAATAACAGAGCATGTTGCAATAGACAGATGACATAATGACTGGAGATTTAGCCTGAGATTGTAGGGATGAAGCGTTCTAGTTCAAACTGACTTTGTGGCTAAAATTTGGAAATGGAATCGAAACCACTTTCACAGACTCAGTTAACTGCCGAAAAGCTGGGATTTTTTTGATATTGAAGGCCAAGACTCACAAAAATAAAAAATTTTACCCATTCTATCAACCAAAATGACGGTGGTCAATTTGGGAGATAACACAACCTTTACTACAAGGTTGAGGAAGGCAATCCAGTGATACTACTTTTGTATGTGGATAACCTGTTTGTTACAGGTGAAGATAGATTGATTGCCGACACGCAGCGGAAGCTTGCTGCCGAGTTCAAGATGAAGAAATTGGGGATGATGTACTTTTTGTTTTTGTCATGGAGGTGTGGCAGAGTGCAGATGGAATCTTCCTTGGACAAGGGAAGTATGCAGTAGAGATCCTGAAGAGGTTCGGGATGATGGATTGCAAGGCCATGGCTACACCTATGGCATCGAATCTGAAGCTTCTTTGTGATGCTTCATCTGAGTCGGTTGATGTCTCTATGTATCGTCAGATGATTGGGTCCTTGATGTACCTGACGAACACAAGACCAGATATTTGCTTTGTGGTGAACACATTGAGTCAGTTCCTGATGGATCCGAGGAGTGTTCACCTGGTTATTGTAAAGCATGTTCTGAGGTACTGGAAGGGTACAGTGGATTATGGGCTTGAGTATGAAGCGAATCAAAAGTTTAACCTGCAGGGTTATGTTGATTTATATTGGGCTGGCAGTGCTGCAGATAGGAAGAGCACATCTGGGTGTTGCTTCAGTATGGGATCAGGTGTGATCTCTTGGTTCAGCAGGAAGCAGTCCTGCGTAGCACTGAGTACATCTGAGGCAGAGTATGTTGTATCCTGTTCAACTAGTTGTGAGGCAGTATGGATACAGAAGCTACTCTCTGAGTTATTTGATCTCCCATTGGATGCTACTAGTATCTTTTGTGATAACCAGAGTTGTGTGAAGCTGTCCGAGAACCCGGTGTTTCATGATAGGTCGAAACACATAGAGATCAAATATCACTATATCAGGGATATGGTGCAAAGAGGAGCTTTGAAGCTCCTGTACATTGCGATGGACGAGCAAATTGCAGATGTGCTGACGAAACCACTAGCCAGAGTGAAGTTCGAGTACTTTAGAGAGAGGCTTGGTGTTCTTCAGACTGATGACACTTCAAGGAAGAAGTGATGGACACATTTGCAGAGGCCATTCCAAGCATGTTGGAAGGAGGATCCTTCACATGGATATGGATGTAAGCACTAGATGATGAGCATCAGGATGATGCTCCAGTTACTGCTCTATATGCATTAAGATGATGCTGGATATGATCAATTGGATCATTTATATGTATATGTATGTATGCATCATGTTGGATGCTGGATATGATCAGTTGGATCATTTATGTATGTACACATCATGTTGGATGCTGGATATGATCGGTTGGATCATTTGTATGTATTTTGTATATGCATCATGTTGGATGCTTGGACCATGTATCTGTATATGTATCAGGTGGATACATCGTATGATCAGGTAGATCATGTAGGTTGATATGTATCATGTATGATCAGGTGGATCATGTATTTGTATTTGTATCAGGTGGATACATTGTATGATCAGGTGGATCATGTATGATGATATGTATCAGGTAGATACTTGGTATGCATCAGGTAGATGCATGATATGATCAGGATGATCATGGATGACGAGCTTCAGGATGTTGCTCCAGATGACTTGCAGCAAGATGTTGTAGTGATGATGATCAGGATGATCATGGATGACGAGCTTCAGGATGTTGCTCCAGATGACTTGCAGCAAGATGTTGTAGTGATGATGATCAGGATGATCATGTATACATCAGGACAATGTATGGTGAGTATCAGGTTGATACTCTATGGCCGTGGATCAGGTTGTGCAGATGAGCATATAATTTGGCCCTGGGAGATTTGCAGATATTCTTTCGAGGTTTTTCCTATGGCATATAATTTGGCCCTGGGATATCTGGAAAAGCTCTTTCGAGGTTTTGCTCTGGGAGGACATATAATTTGGCCCTGGGAGATCTGCAGATAGTCTTTCGAGGTTTTTCCTATGGCATATAATCTGGCCCTGGGATATCTGGCAGATGATCTTTCGAGGTTTTGTCCTATGGCATATAATCTGTCCCTGGGAGATCCTATAGGTAGAGCTGTGTGCTCGTAACAGCCTGGGATGCTCTTGCGAGGTTTTTCCATGACCACATATAATCTGTCCCTGGGATATCCTATAGGTAGAGCTATGTGCTCGTAACAGCCTGGGATTCTCTTGCGAGGTTTTGTGGTGACCACATATAATTTGTCCCTAGGAGATCCTATAGGTAGAGCTGTGTGCTCGTAACAGCCTGGGATGCTCTTGCGCGGTTTTGTGGTGAGGTCACATATAATATGGCACTGGGAGATCCTATAGGTAGAGCCATGTGCTCGTAACAACCTGGGATGATCTTTCGAGGTTTTGTGACGCACGTAATAAGTCCCGAGGATTCCACAGTATGGCTAGTGATGACGAAGACCTGCAGGTGGTGGGACTACATCCAGTATGAAAAAGGACTGGCTCTGTAGAACTTCCTATGACGAGTAGATTCAGAGATTGATTGAGATAGTAGCAACAATGACAATGATGATGACTCGATGGCGATTATCCAGTGACGATGATCCAGAGAAGAAGACTTGTGCTAGAAGACCTATGTCGAGAAATACCTTTCTGGTTAAGAGGGAGTGTTGATGTATATGTAACTTCGGAATGTATTTCACATATATGTATATTGTATTCCTATAGAGATGTTATTATTCCTCTATACGGAAGTGTCGTCATTTATATTGTAAGTGTCGTAACTTATACTTGATGGGTTATTAGACCACCTTGTTGGGGTCGGCCCAGTCAGCATTATTTTAATTGGTTAAGTTGAGGCTGACCTAGTTGAGTAAAGGTCAAGTCAAGTTAGTGTATAAATAAAGAGTGTGTCTCTCTCATTTTACACATTCTATTCTCTCACTCACACTTGGGAGAGTGGCGCACTTGTGGAGGAGGAGGCTCTACTACTAGGAGAAGACTATCTCTTGTATTCTGGTTGTATCATTGCTCTATCTATCTCTGAGGAAGTTATTGGGGTTTTTCACCTTTATGGTGTTCCCCAAGTAAACTCTGTGTCTCTTGTGTGCTTGCATTGTTGTGTCCATGATTGATATGCTGTAGATTTGCTGTAAATGTTGTTCTCTCAGTTAAGATCCTAGATCAGATTGAAGTAAATTCTGAAAATTTAACAATTTTCCTCATGTGCATCAGGTGATCACTGAGAGATTCGAATAGGGAGGCTAGTGGTGAGTGCAAATCATAAGTTTGCAAATTATTTGCTAAGGAGAACCAGAGGTGCTGGAGCAAGTCCCTTGGACTACTAACTCTTGGAGATTCAACAAGTTACTTGCTACTATATGAAGAGATCCTAAATTCCTAAGTTTCTTCCTCTCAGTGGTTTAGTGAACAGGCTTGGGGGTCCTAAGGCAAGTACTTAACTGCTTTCAAGAATTGATTGGGTGGAATAGTCTTCTTGGACTGTTTGTTGCCCTAAAGATTAATCCAGGTTTTACAAATTTTCTACTTTATCTCAGCTAATAGTTCTTTTCAATAAAGTTGGTAATCTTTGTTTTCTGTTTGAAAGAAGAATCATTTCTGAAATTGTTTAAAGAATGATTGTTAAAGTTTAATGATGATTTTGAATTGATAAACCAGTATCTACATTTTTTCACATGTTGTTTTATGCATCGTACTCTAATATAGATACACAAATTAAGAATAGATGAGAAGATGGGCAAATTGCCATTGATTCGACAGATAAATAGTAATTGATATGTTTATCATTTTGTTCTATAGTTAATAACAGTAGAAATTACAGTATAATATTTAAAATGTTTTAGAGTACTTCATGAATGCTAGAAAAACAAATATTGATTATTTCCTATACAGACACTTTGTATTTATTTTCTTATCTTTACTATGTACATAAGAAATAGATAGAATTCAGAATTCCATACATCATATTATGTCTGCAATATAAATAAGATAGTTGTAAATAAACAAATGTATTCATTCTTTTAAGGCTGTACATAAAATTCATTACATAGTTTTCACATTTCATACACACACATCGTTTCCATTTCCTACCTTAATCATTGCCTTGAATTATTTTAATTCTATCATTTATTGAAAACATGTTAAGCCCTACTTTGTTTTCTCTTATCCTATTCATATATATTATAAACTATTTATTTTAGAAACTGCAAATATTGTGTTTCCAAAAGTTGGATTCATATCAAACCCTAGTTAAAAATTTGATTTCCATTATTCTCGTTTTGCAACATGAACATTTACAATCTACACAGGCTATGGATCAAATCCTGTTTTCGACTTCAAAGTCCTTTTTAGAAACTCATATTCAAACATTTAAATTTTATTCAAAGACAAGACGCAAACTAGGGTATGGCCCTATTCTCTTCAAACGAAAGGAAAACCACTTCAGAATTACACCTTACAGAATTATCATCTACGACGAAGTTCTTAAACCCTAGCATAACTCTAAAATCACGATATCATTCCACTGTACTAAATCGTATAACACAGACGATTGACACATAATCAAATAGCATACATTTCATTACCGAAAGAAAACATTGAAACCATAGTAGAAGAGCCTCGGCTCCACTTATCATTCTCATACTTTAAACCAAACAGGTCGTGAATTAAATTTTTAACTAGTACAAGTTCCATTCTCAAGAAACAAAATTGATGTTCTCAAAAAACAAAAATTTACAACATGTTTTCCAAACGAAAACGCAGAGGGATTATCCCCGAGTGCAAACATTTTAAACAAGACCAAAAACCCTCTGTTTCGACGAGTAACAAAACTCCCAGTTTAACAAGATAGACATCAAGGTTCAATATTGAGTATCATACAAACAAACGTTTGAATAAACAGAAGGATCTTCCACATTTGTTTTTATCTGACAGACATTTCCAAAGCTTGGTGAAGGACTGGTTATTCATCCTCATGAAACCACATCAACCACATCATTCAAGACCGAAGGAGCACCTACGAGGATTTTTGGAAGACCCGGAGCTTACCAGGAATGGAACGTGGCCATCCTTTTTCCAAACCCTAGTGCGTGTTCCCCTTTTCGAAACCGGCGCTTGCTAAAACAAACATTCAAATGTTACACATTATACCTATCAAAACTTTGAATAAAACGTTATTTTTGTTTTCTGAGTTGGGAAATCGATTAACTTTACAAATTGAAGGCCGAAGCTTGTACATACACCTGCACACGACGAACTCTCCTCCTCGGACGAAAGCAGGCTACCATTCAATTTAGGTTGCAGAAAGTTATCTTCCCACTAAAAATCTTAGAGAAAGATACAACTAACTTGTCAACTCAACATCGTTGTGAACCCAAGACTCAACAAGGTTCACGCCATTACAAAAGATGAAACCTGCACTACTTTAAACACAGCTTACAGGTCGCAGGGTTGAACCCTTTTTCATCATCTTCTATCTCTACAAACCAGCGGCCTGTCGGCCCTAACAAACCGAAACAATAGCAAAAGCATAGAACACAATAAATTCTATCAACCCAACACTCGACGCAAAGTTAGGGTTGGATCCAACGATCGGGATCAAAGTTGATCAACGATCATGAACATGCCAATGCTTTTTGCATTGGAGCAAACAACAATCACATTAATTGCCATTCATTGCCCGTAGCACGACCATGCCAACTCTTGCACACATTGGATAGCTAAAACAACCATCTCAGAGGACTATCAATAAGAAGTGTTACATGGCAACGTTCACAATCACCATATGCACTCATTTACATTCACGTGGAAGCTTGTAAGACCTTGTCACACAGTACATTATTGATGGCCATTAATGCAAGCTTTTATCACAATCACCAACACTGATTCGTATCGTTTGTAAACCATCAACCTGTCAATCGATTTAATTGTATGTTAGTACCTTTTTTCCAATGTTATGATTCAAATGTTTGATATATAACTTTATAACATGATATGTTATGTTAATTCAAATTCAAAGTTCGTATGGGTTCTAAGTTAGGTTCCACAACACACATTATGGTGTTATATTGACCAACGATGATATATATGTTCATATAGTTCCAAGTCTAGGTCACATTCTAGATTTATGTTATTATATAGAATAACATTTCCATTTTATATATTTCCAAAGGTAAGCTTTGTAGTTTTTGAATATCAAATATATGGTTTAATTAATAGTTGGTTTATGTATTAGTTGCTAGATGACCATGGTCACAAAGTTGACATAGATTTCATTACATCAGTAATGGGAAGATAAATAATTATCTTAAGACGACGAAAAGCCAGCTATAACAATGACAAGGATTACAGCGAAAAAACGAAAAACTATGAGCAGGATGACATTCATAGATGATTCATAGATGACTCTATTTTAAACATGGTGGACTTGTAAGACAACATTGGAAAACAGTATTTATAGCTATGAAATTCATACCTGTGTACTTATGGTGGGTCGCAACAGATTTCTAACAATCTATTTATCTACAACGCTGAAATTGAACTATACACGTACTTTTATTTTAAGCAGCCATGAAGCTTCTTACCTATTGTCTGCACATAGAACATTCATTTTGCTTTAGCATTGCAGCTAAGTAAGCTCTAGGGTCCCTCGTAGGACACCCTTTTCATCAAAAGTCAAACTGTCAGTGTCTTGACAAATTTCATATCATAATTTTGACCTGTCCATACATTTTATTACATTAATCAGATTCACAAATGTGTGTTAAAGTCATCATTATCATAATGGTGCTAATACAGAAATTAAATTATGTTTAGTGTTAACAACTTTTCATTTAATGCTGTCGTAATCAGAAATTATTATTTCCGCAATTATAATTATCGTACTTAATGTTATTTTCAAAAGTTTTAAATTTTTATGAGAATTCAGGATTGTAAAATCTCAAGCACAGTTGAATCTAGCTACTGTGGATTCCTCACTGGTGAAAGATTGCACAACATTTGCAAGAATTAGCATAAAAAATTTAAATGAATGAAGAACAATACACATGAATTGGTGAATAATGTCAATATTATTAACTGTCCAACCTTAACAAAGGTTAAGAACACCCATATATACAAATCTGGAAGAATTCGAATCCATCTGGAGTGTTCACACTGATCTAGCTTAGAAATAGCTCAAACCCCCCTAGGTTGACCAAAATATCCCAAACCATCCCAAACTGGTTCGAATCAGCTGTGTGAATGCTGGGAATGACTGGACAGGCCCATGTGACCTCACACATGTGAAGAAACTGGTTGGTTAGAGGTTTGGAGTCTAAAATTGGTCAAAAATATGACAAAACAAGGCAAGATTGTCCACAAAGTGAGCAAATGCGCCCTAGGTAGAAGAGAAGCATGCTGAGTGCATTAAATGACCTGAGGAGGGCGCTCTAGGCATGCTGAGTGCATTAATTGTCCTGGGGAGCGCTCCACAAAGCTGGTTTGACTCAGCACTTGTTCACATTGCTAACCAGTTCATGATAATTTGACCATTTACCAACTAATCAACTTAGGGATGTAATCATTAATCACTTGGGCTAATTAATCATCATTAATAAATGATTAATGTACATAGGTGGAAAAATGTTCTAACACCCCCCCTTAAGCTAGACTTAGTGAAATATCAAAAAAAAAAAAAATTAAGGCCTTGGCAACTAGGCTCAAGTCACCTTTTACATCATGAAAATTTATTTGTCCATGTAAAATGAGGAAAGAGGCAAAACCACATGGGAAAAATCCTCCCTCAAGAATGGACATGATACAGAGATGATCAAAAGGTCTTCAACAGGTCTTGTTCTTCACTTGAATGAGTTGAATGAACAACTTCTTGCTGAAATACTTGGTGAAGATGTTGTGGATGTCATGATCATGCACCAATTTTTCAATGTTTTGTAGGAAAAAAACATGTTGGAAGGCTCCTTGAATCTCATCATTTGATGATGGGGGAGCATTATAAGAATGATTCTTGCTGCATACATACTCTGATATGAATACATGATCAATAATGGAAAAGATATCTCTGCAAAATCCTTCCCAAAGAACATCAAAAATCTCAACAAAATCTGCATTTTGAGGAGCTTCCACATGGCAAATCAAACCATGAATCTTCCTTCCGAATTGATGTAGCACCTTCCCAAATCTGTAATAGAGATCATGTGGCTTTGATATATCAGAATAGGAGCCATATGGAGCAGCAAAAACTAGAGGTATAATGTCTCCATGATCGAATGGTTTTACAGTAAGAGAAGTGTGTGTAACTGGATCACACTGACAGTTGAGCAAACTTGAAGGGTCTGGAGACTTGAGTTTTGAACCATAGGTGGTAAGATCAGGTCCAGACATGTGGAACAGCAGTCCCATGATAGCCAATGACATGGCTGTCCAACCAAGGAATGATATGCAAGACATAAAACCAAGATAGATCAGTGACACAGTTTTGGAAACAATAAAATTGTGAGATTTTCCAACTGTAGAACTTGGGGTTTGTGTGGTCTTTTGGGCATCCAATGGTTGGGGAAATGGTTTGATGGCTGTCAGAACCTGTATATCAGCCTGCATATTATCTTCCATATCAGAATATGAAAGATTTGATTGAAGTGGGAAAGAGCTTTCAGAAGGCATGTCAAAAACTAGTGAAAAATTACTAGTATTGGGAGAAAGCTTCGGTGAACTGGATGGAGATTCTTTCAGGGAAGAGACTAAATTTTCTGAATCTGATATATCAGAATGTAAATCAGAAACAGAGATATCAGAAAAATATTTGGCTCTTTCACCCAAATTATAGAGCTTTTTACCTTTGCATGTGGCATAGAGGCAATGATCTTGTTCCAAAGAGAGCTTGGCTTCTTCTCTTCTTGCAAAATATGGAACATCAATGTTATGTTCTTCAAGTAGCTTGGTTAGAATGTCTATCTTCTTTCTGAAACATGATTTTTCATTGTGAGAACCTCTGCAATAACCACATTTGGGCTTCTCTTTCTTGCTCTTCATCTTCTTGACTTTTGAATCTTCATCACTTGAACTTGAGCTTTCATCACTTGAATGCTTCTTCTCCTTCATCTTCTTCTCTTGAGGTTTCGGCCCCTTTGGTTTTTGCTTTCCTCTTCCATATTTCGAATCTCCAACTGCAAGAACTTGGTCTTTTTGCTTGATGGAGCCCATCAAGACCAGCTTGTCTTGCTCTTGAGTTAGCATCTCCATGAAGTCAGCCAAGGATGGCATCTTCCAACCTCTAACTGTGAGCCTTGTGGAGTTGAAGGAAGACACAAAAACTGAGTATTCAGAACCCTGTTTGGAGAGAATGGACAACACCAACTGTTCTTCTTTCTTCTCTATGCCACATTGTCTGATCTGCAAGACCAAGTTCTTGAACTTGGTGAAGAAGTCCTGGATGGAATCGAAATTCCCTGGGCTCAGTGAGACAAGCTCATTTTCGAGCTGGTGGCCTCTCATCTCATCAGTCTTTCCAAACAGTGTCTCAAGCTTGAGCCACACTTCATTTGGAGTTGCTAGACTTTCTACATGAAACAGGAGGTCTCTCGAAATGCTGAGACAAAGGAGGCCAAATGCCTCATCCATTCTGTTAAAAAACTTGGATTTCTCCACAGCTGAGTTTGGCTCAACCTCAGTGCCCATCGTGATTCTGTAGAGACCCTTAGATCTCAGCAAAATCACCATTTCTGCCTTCCAATCGAAATAGTTGAAGGGTGTGAGCACGTTTGGGTGAGATGGCTCCATTCTCCTCTGCTGCAATTCGCACTTGCTGACAATGCTTAACTCCAATACCTGCAAACAACTCTCAAATCACTCTGGAGGGATCTACACTCACAGATTCGAACCCTGTATGGATAGTGGGTGCATTCGGGAGAGCATCACACCTGAGAGGAGCCACTAGATTTCTCCAGTAAGCTCAAGGCAATGGCCTAAGGAATTATGTGGTTTCTCCACTGTTTCTGGCAATCCACTACAATAGTCTGCTGGTTCGAATTCTAGCTCCAAGAGCTCTGATACCATGTAAAATCTCAAGCACAGTTGAATCTAGCTACTGTGGATTCCTCACTGGTGAAAGATTGCACAACATTTGCAAGAATTAGCATAAAAAATTTAAATGAATGAAGAACAATACACATGAATTGGTGAATAATGTCAATATTATTAACTGTCCAACCTTAACAAAGGTTAAGAACACCCATATATACAAATCTGGAAGAATTCGAATCCATCTGGAGTGTTCACACTGATCTAGCTTAGAAATAGCTCAAACCCCCCTAGGTTGACCAAAATATCCCAAACCATCCCAAACTGGTTCGAATCAGCTGTGTGAATGCTGGGAATGACTGGACAGGCCCATGTGACCTCACACATGTGAAGAAACTGGTTGGTTAGAGGTTTGGAGTCTAAAATTGGTCAAAAATATGACAAAACAAGGCAAGATTGTCCACAAAGTGAGCAAATGCGCCCTAGGTAGAAGAGAAGCATGCTGAGTGCATTAAATGACCCGAGGAGGGCGCTCTAGGCATGTTGAGTGCATTAATTGTCCTGGGGAGCGCTCCATAAAGCTGGTTTGACTCAGCACTTGTTCACATTGCTAACCAGTTCATGATAATTTGACCATTTACCAACTAATCAACTTAGGGATGTAATCATTAATCACTTGGGCTAATTAATCATCATTAATAAATGATTAATGTACATAGGTGGAAAAATGTTCTAACAAGGATGTTACAGAAATCCAAGCTGATCTTGCAGTATGTGCAAGGTACGAAACATTTTGGCATACATTATGCTGCAAATTCTGAGCTAGATTTCATTGGTTTTAGTGATTCAGATTGGGCAGGTGATGGCATAGATCGGAAGTCCACTTCTAGATATGTTTTCATGATTGGACATGGGCCTATTTTCTAGTCAAGCAAAAAGCAGGTAGCCATTGCACTTTCTTCAGCAGAGGTAGAGTATCGAGGGGCATTCAATGCCTGTATTCAGGCAGTTTGGTTGCAGGGTATTCTTTCCGAGTTTGATTTTGGTAGCACTACTTCAACTTTCCTATTTTGTGACAATCAAAGTGCTATTAAGATGTCCACCGATCTAGTTCAGCGGCAGAGGACCAAACACATTGAGATTCATATGCACTACATTCGAGATTTGGTGCATGATTGCACTATCATTCTGCAATATTGCCCTACCAATGAGCAAATTGCAGACATCTTCACCAAGAGCTTCACTAAGAAGAATTTCTCTTACCTCTGTTCACTATTGGGGGTGAGTTGCGTCATGGTGGAGACATATTAGATCCATTTTTATGTTTAGCTTGAGGGGGTGCTTTCTTCCCACTGGGTTTTCCCTCTTTCCTCACTTAGCTTATTTTCAACATTTTTTGGATTATTGTATTGGGGTGACCTTTGGTCTCAGTAACCAGGGCCCTACATTTTATTTTTTACATCATATTATAGCTTGAGGGGGGGTGTTAGAATATCTCATCATTCACTTATGTACTTTGCATGCATGCATCCGCATGCTGCCCAGTCATCAGTATGGTACCTCCAGCACCTAGTCCCTAGTCTCCTAGCACTCGGGAGCTACTTCCCACTCAGATTTAGCCCTCCTAGCCTATCACGCGTCCAGTTCTCACCTTCCACTAAAGAAGGGAACCATTCTCACCTACCAGTCCAGTTTACTTCAGTTAGCCACTAGTCTTTCCTTGATTTGAGGCTAGACTGATTCCTCATTGTTGTTATCACTCCAATTGACCTCCGATGAGACATGACTACCTATTCTGAGTGCAGTTAACTCCTCATGCACCATCCACTGAGCCTCCATCCCTACATTAGTGCCACTTACCATCAGTTACACTTATCACACTCAGTTAGACTCAGTTTGACACCTATCTGACAGTGACTTGTGCATTGATGACCACCACTGATTGATGATGAGGACTCCCAGTTGGAGCCAAGCTACACCATGGAGTATATTTGAATGACCTCCTTGGCTAATTTGAATTGCTCACTCATTGTGACAATATTGTATTGTAATTCTCCCATTCTGGATTATAGAGCACTGATGCATCTCTCTTGCACAATTTTTACTCCAATTTGTTTTACATCATTGTGATTGATTTTCTTGTTCAATAGATTTGCTGTGACTAATTTTACATTACCGATGCATTAAATGGATTGCAACAGGCTAGATAATATTCGCCCTTCTCCTCCACTCACAATTGCATTTTCTGTTGCAATTGATTTCGAGATGTAGCCTTATTGATGAGATTTCAACCAAAATTCACCAAAATGCATTTTTGGTATCTGAAATGTATCAAGCTTCGATATTCATGATCAAAATTTGGAGACATTTTTTTTTCAGGCTTACAAGAAAGTTCAGAATTTAAATTTCATAGCAAGAGTAAAACATTAAGAGGTCTTCTATTAAAACAGTGGTCATGGTGGAGGAATTTGGAGTCCTCTCTTTCCAAATGGTCGTTTCAGAGAGTTTTTTGTAAAATAACGATCGTGGAGGATTGGTTCTTTTGTAGGGTAGGTGAATTTGTGTAAATAATCAGGGAGCTGGGTTGAATTCGACGTGCCATGGACAAATTAGTTCATCCAAAGGTGTTCGAAGGCTATTTTGCTTAAAGCTCGAGGAAGGAAGTTTTGCACACAATAAGATTAGATGATCTATTTTTACCCATAAAATTAGAGCCTCTAGATAAAATTACCCATGGAAACCTGAGAAATCAGCAATTGTAGAGGCTTGTTAAATTTAAAATTTCAGCTACTTTGGGAAGTGAAGTGTTGAAACAAAAGGAGTTTGGAAGCACTTCAACGGTATAGAGGAAGCTAAACAAGAGGAAACTAGTTTATAAGAAGATATTAAACTAAAGAAGCATGTTAGGTGAAGAAATTAGATATTTATTGGGGAATGCAGGTCAATTTAGCTATTTGCAGGAAGGAAAAGCCCATATGATTGAGGCTTTAACATTTAAATTGCATAAAATGGAAATAAAAGGGGATTTATTTGCACGAAGAAGTTTTTCTTGAGCTAAATTCTTCACTTGAATGAGCATAACACTGGAAATACTGGGAAGAAGTTATTGATCTAGTAGAGTATCGTGGAATGAAGGAGCTTTGTGATTTCCCATGGTGGGAGATAGTTTTTGGAGCTCTTTCAACATGGGAATCATCATCAAAACAGAAAGATATAAATGAGAAACGATGAAAACCCTAGTAGGAGGGTCAAAGACAACATGAGTTAAATTTAATTGTGTAGGAAGCTTATGGGGAATGTTAGAAATCAAATGTTTATATAGCCATTCGATTCTTCTTAGCTTATACTACTTTGATTGATCTGCGATCTAACGGAAGGGCATACCCATATATTAGGTTAGGACCTAATTATGTGAGATATATATTCTACATAAAAAAAGAATTTTGCATGTTTATTCTTGTGAGACTTCGCCACCTTTTTGCAACCACAATTATGGTGACATTGTCACAATGAAGCCAATGGGTGTTTTCTTCTTGTACATATATGGATATGGATTATTGTCTTTGATCTTTACAACCTTCCAAGCCCTTTCTAGTGGGAGACCACTCGCTCCTACCCTTTTCACATACAAGTTTAATGCGGCAATGCCAAGTTAAAACGTGTAGTTGTTTATCCTAGGTATACCCTTAAATTCGTTTCTATAGAGTTTGTCATTAAATGGGAAATCATAGTTGCATGATTACTTCATTTATGCACTCCTTCACTCCTGAAATCTTCCCTCCGATGGCTAACTTAAGGTTGAGAAGGAGGCAAAACCGGATTCCTCCATCATGGGCTCCCTTATCCAAAATTTGCTAGTGATCGACCTACCCCCAGACATGATAACTGCGCTTGATGTCTGATCCACTTAATTAGGGGGCATGAATTGGAACATTGTAATAAGTGGAACAAGGCACCCAAGCTCTTAACAAACTAGTTATCCCAGTAAGAAAAACTTGGGTATTTATAAGCAGCCTTTTCCCGACCACAATAAAAATAACTAACAAAGGTCGTCATAGGGATTTGTAATCTCCACCAATGCGAGCTCTTGAGCCTTTTTGTTTACTTATGATAATATTGATTGAGCCATGTTTTTGACAGAAAGACGATATTTTTTCATCCATCGATGGACTATCTGGTTTGGTAGAGCAGAATTTGGAAAAATAGCAAAGCCTTCATATGGAAACCACTTATTTATATATGTAATTATGCAAGTATATTTCACTTGCAAAGCACCAATTCCAAAGGTTCTGTTTATTAGCTGAGAACACACAACTTAAACCTAGCTCTATTGCATCCGCATTTGCATCATTAGTAGAACCAACATAATTTCTAGTCCCAACATTCCCAGGATTATTCCAATAAGCAGTTTAAAGAGAAGTTCCAAGAACAGTTCCAATAGAAGCAATACAAGCAACATTTGAAGGAGCAGCAATACCAGCATCCCCAGTGGCATTCCCATGCTAAAGCATCCATCTTCTATCTATGCATTTATCTTTACTTCTTATCCTACTTTTGGCTATCGATCTGGCTCTTCTTGCTATTTATAACTAATCTAAAATACCAATAAGCTTTATGCTTTCTTTCTTACTTGCTAAATAAAAGGAATCACCTCTTCTCTAACTAACATCTCTTGCATAAAGGAGATAGGCTAGGTTATCTCTCTCACATTTACCACAATGAACATAGAAAAACTCATGATGCTACTTCCCTATAGTTTAATATGGTACTCTTCAAGATAGATAGAAGAAAGGCTTAGGTAATAACATATGATATTACTAATAAGGAATTGAAAGACTAGAAGAATGTATAAATAATTCTTATATTGCTTAGAAGGAATTATATTACTTTATAAAGTTAATAAGGGATATCTCTTTCCAACACTTATGATTCAATTTTGACTACTTCAATGAACATGGAGGCTAGATAATCTTTGGAAGCCCTTACAGAAAAATTGCAAAAGGATAGGTCAAAGCGCGTGCGTAAATATCCATTTACAGTTTTTGTGGGGGCTACATGTTCACTTTAAATTTGTTTAGCACTCGCGCCTTTGGTTTAAATCTCTGAACTATTCTCTTGGTTCCAGTGGCAGGGTGAATAATTATGTCATCAACTAAAGTAAATTTCTCTCCAAATTTTTATAGATAAAGCTGCAGGTAATCTAGTTGGGGATCCAACAAATACACAGAGGACTCATTCATAGTTTAAAGGTTTGTTCTGGTCAATATGCACTTTGAAACGCAAGGTTCGTGACTCGACCAAAGGGCCTGTTTTCACGCCAAAAGACCAGTATCAATAATTTCTATAAACTATACAAGTTTTTGTTATTCCCAAGAATAAAATTTTAAGGGTGATTCTCTTGAACATACCTTTAAGGAGTCTTTGTGTATTATCGGGGAGACTCTTCTTCTTCCTCGCTGTCTTCCTTTTCTTCATTGCAGCCTATTTTATTTGATTGATTATTTTTTTTCCAACCGACATTTCTATCATCAATTAATTGGGCACTTCCCGGGCACTTTATCATCGATCAGTTCTAGGTATGCACTTCTACCAGCTTTTCTAATGCGCTTATACCAGCTTGTCCTTGACACCACAACAATTGCATCATTTTCCAATAGTTTGGGAGTTTATAGAAACATTATGTTATGGAAAGCTGTCGGTGATGTAAAATTAGTCACAGCAGATCTAATGAACAAGTAAATCAATCACAACAGATGAACATAGAAAATATGGTGCAAAACTGTGCAAAACATGCAGCAGTGCTCTCTATCCCAGAAAGGGTGAATGAATTACAATACAAACTGTCACAATGACAGAGCAATTCGAATTGCCTAAGGAGGTCATTCGAATCACAGAATGGAGTAGCTTGACTCTGTCTAGGAGTCCTCATAAATCATCGGTGGTGCTCATCAATCACAACAACCAGTCATCCAGGTGTCAAACTGAGTCTAACTGAGTGTAATAAATGTAACTGAAGTGTGTAGCACTGATATAGGATCTGGAGGCTCAGTGGGGGCGCATGGGAGGCTAACTGGAGTCAGAACAAGTCACCTAATCGAACTGGAGGTCAATCGGAGGTGAAACAGTCAGTCAGGAGTGAGACTAGCCTCAAATCAGGGAGAATCAGAGCTAACTGAATGTAACTGGAGTGAATCTGCAGTGGTAGGTGAACAAGTGCGCCCTTCTCTGGCAGTAGGTGAGAAGAGGGCGCCTTTCAGCTTAGGAGGGATAAAAATCTGTGGTAAGTGGCTCCCGGGTGCTAGAAGAAGGTGGATAAGGTGCTGGAGGCATCAAACTGGTGACTGGGATGCATGCAAGTGCATGTAGCTGCATATCCTGAAATAGATCATGCAAGATCCTGAAGTAGATATGTATCCTGAAATAGATATGTATCTTGAAATAGATGATGTGGATATCCTAACACCCCCCCTCAAGCTAGACTATGATGTGCCAACTAAAATAATGTGGGGCCCTGGTAACTAAGACCAAAGGTCACCCCAATACAATAATCCAAAAAATGCTGAAAATAAACTAAGTGAGGAAAGAGGGAAAACCCAGTGGGAAGAAAGCCCCCCCTCAAGCTAAAGCATAATAATGAATCAATCTGTCTCCACCATGATGGAACTCACCCCCAACAGTGAACGGAGGTAAGAGAACTTCTTCTCAGTGAAGCTCTTGGTGAAGATGTCTGCAATTTGCTCATCAGTAGGGCAATATTGCAGAATGATGGTGCGGTCATGCACCAACTGTCGAATGTAATGCATATGAATCTCAATGTGTTTGGTCCTCTGCCGCTGAACTGGATCTGTGGAGATCTTGATAGCACTTTGATTGTCACAAAATAGGACAGTCGAAGTAGTGCCACCAAAACCAAACTCGGAAAGAATACCCTGCAACCAAACTGCCTGAATGCAGGCATTGACTGCCCCTCGATACTCTGCCTCTGCTGAAGAAAGTGCAATGGCTGCTTGCTTTTTGCTGGACCAGCAAATAGCACCATGACCAATCATGAAAACATAACTGGAAGTGGACTTCCGATCAATGCTATCACCTGCCCAATCTGAATCAGTAAAACCAATGAAATCTAGCTCAGAATCTGCAGCATAATGTATGCCAAACTGTCTCGTACCTTGCACATACTGCAAGATCCGCTTGGCTGCTCGCCAATGAAGCTCATGTGGCTGCTGCATATATCTTGACACGGCGCTCACGGCATATGAGATATCAGGCCGTGAATGTGTCAAATAAAGTAGTGAACCAATCAACTGTCGATACATACTGCAATCTGCAAGCGGTGTGGAATCTCCCTCCTCAAGACTGATTCCTGAGAGGAATGGGAACGGGGCTGCCTTACATTCAGCCATATTAAACTTCAATAACAGGTCGGAAGCATATTTTTGCTGAGATATAGTGATCCCATCAAAATTTTGAGCTATCTCCAAGCCCAAAAAGTGACTCAGCAAGCCCAAATCGCTCATGTCAAAAGCTAGATTTAAGGCAGATTTTAGCTTGTTTATTGAAGTAAGTGTGCTACCAGTAATAAGCAGATCATCAACATAAAGTACAATAACCAACAAATTACCTTTAACTCACTGAAGATAGACATTCGGATCAGATTTGCATCTTTGGAAATTCTGAGAAAGAAGGAAGGAGTCCATCTTTGTGTACCAAGCTCTTGGGGCCTTTTTTAACCCGTACAAAGATTTCTTCAATCTACAAACCAATGATGGATCTGATGTATAACCCTCTGGCTGCCGCATATAGACCTCTTCAGCAAGGTCTCCATGTAAAAATGCACTCTTCACATCCATATGGTGCACTTCCCAGTGCTTGGATGCGGCAATAGCTAAAACAAGGCGGATGGAATCCATCTTTGCAACCGGTGCAAAGGTCTCTGTGTAGTCCACTCCTTGGACTTGGGAAAAACCTTTTGCCACCAACCTTGCTTTATATTTGCTGATAGTGCCATCAGCAGCAACTTTAGTACGGTAGACCCATTTACACTTCACTAATTTTCTTCCAGGTGGAAGAGAAACTAGCTCCCATGTATTGTTCTTTTGAAGAGAACTGTACTCTTCATCCATGGCACTTTTCCATCTCGGATCTCGATGGGCTGAATAGTATGATTGGGGATCTGAACCAGCCATCAAATAACAAATCTCAGGAAGAAATGGATCAGCAATAGAAAGAGCCATACCTGCCCTTTGAAAGTCTCCTCTTGTTCGTCTCGGATCAGCAGGATTTCCAAGACTAGAACCAGCAGATTGTAGAGTGTTTTGGGCCCACTTTGGTAACTGAGGGGGATCTGAATGGTCGGATTCCGAACCTGATAAGTCATGATCATCATATTCTGCTACAATATCAGAAATATCAGAACTCATACCTTCATTATCGCTGCTCGAATCTTCTTCTGGTGAAGGCGGTGAATCGGCAGTTTTCTCCTCAACTAGTTGCAATTCTTGAAGTGGTTCTTCAAACTGCACACTGCGCTCTATGAATATCTTTTTAGATCTGATATCCATGAGTTTATATGCTTTTGATTCTTCCCCATATCCTATCAATATGCACTCGATACTTTGTGGATCCAAAGCTCGTCTCTTCTCAAAAGGAATTCTAGCCCATGCAGTAGAGCCAAAAACTCTCAAATTTGACACATCCAGTTTGTGACCAAAGAATGCTTCGAAAGGAGTCATACCTTTCACGGATGAATGTGGAACACGGTTCTGTATATATGCAGCAACATTGATTGCTTCAGCCCAAAGATTTGCAGCCAAACCTTTCGATTCAATCATGCATGTAGCCATCTCTTTCAGTGACCGGTTTTTCCTTTCCGCTACACCGTTCTGCTGGGGTGTGTAGGGAACTGTATGTTGGATCTTGATTCCGCTTTGGGCACAAAGTTGCAGCAACTCGGACTTGATATATTCCCCACCATTATCAGATCTAAGATCTTTGATCTTGCTCTCAGTGGTGGTCTCAACAGAAGCCTTAAAATCCTTGAATTTTCCAAGCACTTCTGACTTGTTTTTGAGAAAGAATACCCATGTAAAGCGGGAAAAATCGTCAATAAATGTCAAAACATACCTTGAACCATTTAATGACATATGGGGCAGCGGACCACTGATATCAGAATGGATCAATCCCAAAATAGTAGAGGCTCTGCTAGCCTTGCCGCGGTCGAATCTGTGCTCGGGGTGCTTCCCAATAATGCAACCGGTGCATATTCATTTCGAGGAACGGAGTTGTGGAAGCCCATCTACCATGGATTTATTTGATAGCAGCAGCAAATACTTATAATTTAGATGTCCAAATCTTTCATGCCAAAGCCTACTAACCTCATTACCATGTGTGCGAAGAGCGGTGGGCTTTGCAAGCGGTATAAAGTTCGAAAACTCATAACATTTTGCAGTGTGGTTTGCCTTCCCAACCGCAACTAGTCTTCCACTTTTGATATCAGAAATTTCAACTATATTAGGGCTGAATGTGACTTTCTTTGGATCACCAGTATGTGTCATTTGATACACGGAAAGGAGATTCGAAGCTAAGGAAGGCACATAGAGAACATTCTGAAAGCATCCATGTTCTACATGAATCGTACCTTTGCCCTTTGAAGAAATTTTTGAGTCATCTCCCAAATGGATGGGGATCGAGCTGTTTGGATCGAATGAGGAAAAAGAATCAATATTTGCAGCCATATGATTTGATGCACCCGAATCTATCAAGAGAGTGGGCTTCGAAACCGTTGCCATGAGTGCTTGTCCTCTTTCATGATCGTCATTCCGATCCTTCTTCCTTGCACCGTCAGGAAGTGTTATGTTGTTCTTTTCCAAAAGGAGGGCCATTTGATCTATAGTCTTCTTCATACATGAACTTTCGGGATGAAAGCCACGGTTACAATAAGTACATTTAGATTTTTGGTTACCTTCTTTTCCCTTTTGCTTGGATTTCGAACTGGATGGTGCATCCGTTTGCTTGCCTTTGTCTTTTTGCTTGTGAGGCTCGAATTTGGGCTTCTCCTTCTTTAGCTTTCCTTTACCATTCGAGATCTTGGGTCCTTGAACAAATAGGGCTGAATCTTTGGAGCTTATGGACCCCATTTGAATCAACTTGTCATGCTCTTTCGTAACGGACTCAATGAAGGCATTCAAGGTAGGCATCTTCCAATTCGGGGTAGTTAGCCGACCGGAATTGAAAGTGGAGACAAATACCGAATAATCTTTCCCAAGCTTGCTTAGAATGGAGAGGATCAACTGTTTATCCTCTTTGATAACACCACTGTTCTTCAATTGCAAGTTCAAGTTCTTGAATTTTGTGAAGAATTCATTGATGGTCTCGAAATTCTCAGGATTAAGGCCAATCAATTCATTCTCTAATTGAAAAGCCCTAAGCTCATCCTGTTTGCCGAATAGTGTTTCAAGTTGCTCCCATATGGCTTTTGGAGTCTTCAATCCGCTGAGATGGAAGTGAAGATCCTTGGAGATGGAGAGACAAAGAAGACCGTAAGCTTCATCAAGCTTGTTGTAGTGTTTGGTTCTTTCTCCTACATTGTTTGGCTCCAATTCAAGACCAAGAGTGACTCGGTAGTAACCTTTTGAACGTAATATGATCTCCATATCATCTTTCCAATCAAAATAATTGAATGGGGTGAGGATAGGCTTTGAAGAAGAGTATTCCATTGCAAGGATTGAGTCAACTGATGAAGAGGAAGCTTGCATGCAGACTATAGCGAATGCAATTGAAGGAGGAAACCTTGCATGCAGAAAATAGCGAGTGCACTTGAAGGAGACAATAAACCTGCAAATCACATCAAAACAACCACAATAAGGTCGAACAATCCACCCTTTGAGAGTTGCATCACACCTGGGATTGGATTTCAAGCAATGTTGAATAGGTCCAATGTATCAGATCCAGGAATTATGTGGTAACTCAAGCTTCTGGAGTGGTATTGGAATATTTTTCAAGCTTTGCATGCACAGGAGCGAATGCCCTTGAGATATCTCATGCCAAACTTTTTGCAATTTTTAGCAAGTCAGTCAAATCTTCTTGTATAAACACCTGTAGAAAAGAGATCTTGTCCCTGCAATGGCTCTGATACCATGTAAAATTAGTCACAGCAGATCTAATGAACAAGTAAATCAATCACAACAGATGAACATAGAAAATATGGTGCAAAAATGTGCAAAACATGCAGCAGTGCTCTCTATCCCAGAAAGGGTGAATGAATTACAATACAAACTGTCACAATGACAGAGCAATTCGAATTGCCTAAGGAGGTCATTCGAATCATAGAATGGAGTAGCTTGACTTTGTCTAGGAGTCCTCATAAATCATCAGTGGTGCTCATCAATCACAACAACCAGTCATCCAGGTGTCAAACTGAGTCTAACTGAGTGTAATAAATGTAACTGAAGTGTGTAGCACTGATATAGGATCTGGAGGCTCAGTGGGGGCGCATGGGAGGCTAACTGGAGTCAGAACAAGTCACCTAATCGAACTGGAGGTCAATCGGAGGTGAAACAGTCAGTCAGGAGTGAGACTAGCCTCAAATCAGAAAGAATCGGAGCTAACTGAATGTAACTGGAGTGAATCTGCAGTGGTAGGTGAACAAGTGCGCCCTTCTCTGGCAGTAGGTGAGAAGAGGGCGCCTTTCAACTTAGGAGGGCTAAAAATCTGTGGTAAGTGGCTCCTGGGTGCTAGAAGAAGGTGGATAAGGTGCTGGAGGCATCAAACTGGTGACTGGGATGCATGCAAGTGCATGCAGCTGCATATCCTGAAATAGATCATGCAAGATCCTGAAGTAGATATGTATCCTGAAATAGATGATCCTGAAATAGATATGTATCCTGAAATAGATGATGTGGATATCCGAACAGGTGAATGGCTTCATCCAGGAATGCACAGTAATCTATCTTGACACAGGTTATATAATTTGGAGGACAAATGAGAGACAATGACGCTAGCATGGTTTCATCTACACATTTATTATTATCATATCCCAATAATTGACAGATCATAGAAATGGCTTGTCTAGTAACCTTAGGGAAAATTTCAAATTTATATGGAGGTGGCTTGGTTGGTAGGGTAGCAAGCAAGCAAAATTTGTTCCACTGGGTTTCCCTCTCTCGATGGAGTACTCCCTTCCAACAAAAAAATATTTCCTAATTTTCACCATTGGCTAGCCCCTTCTCCTCGTTTTTAACACCTTTAATAGACCTTCATCACTTCCTTATGTATTTATGTCCCTTGTAACCACTTATTTTCATTCTCTAATCAATGTTACCAATTTATTAATGCTCAGCCATGCTTGTACCCATTGGAGTAATGTAGCAGATAGAAAAAGAGATTTGTAAATTTTTATGGCAAGGGGGCATCTAATACCAAGAAGTTCCATCTAATCAAATGGAATGTAGTTAGGGCTTTGTTATCCCCTTATTTTGAATGGGGTGTCCACCTAGGTTTTAATGAGGGTTTCTGGGTTTATTTATTTCTCGACAATTTTGAAGCATGATTTTACCTTATATCATCTGTAAAACTAATTCTGGGCTAATTCATCTTTCTGGGCATGAGCGGACAAAGATAGGGGGACTGAAGAAGCCCAGTCATGTGAGTAAGGTGGGTGGGTGCAACGAGTCCATGAAACACTGATATTTATTGGATTCTAATGTTGAAATAATAGATGGCCGAGAGGAGGAGGGGTGGCCTGAGGGCACAAAAGTAAAGGAATTTTAGGAAGGCGGGTCCACTAATTAATCTAAAAACCAATATGGAATTCTTTTTTTCCTATAAATGGTAACAAATTACTAACTGAACCTGATTTGATACACTGATCTCGAGGAGACATAAATTCTATAATCATCCATAAAGACTTTTGAATATCCTTGGAAACTCCTACTTTGGACATCCTACCTTCCTCCTTTTGACTTGAAACTCTTCCTTTGGGAACTGGATTGAAGAAATACCTTCACTCAGGAGCTATCATACTCAAGAAATCTAGTCTCCTAAACGAACCTTAGGGAAGTCATCCTAGGATTCCTTGAGATGGTTACAAATAGGTCTACACATTTCCATTAAATGGGGTTCATAAAAATACAAGCATAGAATGATAAACGTAGGTTCAAAGTATATTTCCCAAGGTATGCTGGAACACACTAGGAATCCCAACTAATGCATGAACCATGGTTAGGACTATAAAATATTTATTAAATAAGCCCAGTATTATTTTGGGTGGGCCCAGATCACCGGATCTGGATTTGATCTGCCAGGTCTAGGATTCTCGTCCAAAGGCATATGTTTACCCATTTGTCTATCCACGACAGTCTTGAACGATTCCTAATTAAGTGCAGGAAAACACATCTTTATGAAAATAGATAGGAGGCAGGGTCCCTCTATATGAATACAGAGTCTGAGCAGATGTCAGAAGAATTTTGGTGTGCTTCTTTTCTATAAATTGAAAACACAGCAAAATAGGTGAGTAGAATATTTCACAGAGAAGAGGGGTTTAAAATCGATGAAAAGGATATGACAGAGGTTTGTATGCCAAGTATGCCCAAAAACCTCACCTAAAAACCCTAAAATACTTCCACCCTGTCTGCATGTCTTTGGTAGAATCCTAATCAAAAGGTACCAGACTTTTGCCAAAACATCAATAAGGGATAAAGAAGCATCGAAATTGATTGAAGGTAAAGTGAAAAATAATTGTATACCTTTGCAAGGACTTCCAAACTCCAAAAGTTGAGAATACGATCAAAATCTAGGAAGAAACATAAACATATACCTTTGCAAGGACGTCCAAACTCCACAAAGTTGAGAATACGATCAAAATCCAGGAAGAAACAGAAACATAGGGTTTCAAGTAGTGATGTTCATGTCTGAACCCTTGCTCTGTTGTAAGGTGACAAATATTTTATTTTCCTTTGATTTATCTTCTAGTTCATTATATATATATATATATATATATATATATATATATATATATATATATATATATATGATCCAAATATTTTCCCCCTAAAATTTTATATCAATACCCTCACCGTCTTTGGAGAAAAAATGCCCCGGTAAATCTAGCACATGAAATCAAATTAAATTAATAATAATAATGGTGTTTAGCTAAAATCTTAAAATTATGTTAAATAATTATTATTATTCATTTTCACTTGGATTGGTTTGGTAATTTAGTTAATGGAACTGTATTTCCAAATATATGTTTTGTTTATCTTTTTTTTATGGATTTATATGGAGATTTTTTTTTTTAAAACTAAAAGGATATTTTTTTCATATTTAAAAATTCTAATATTAAAATGGATTTATATTAATTTTATGTATCATAATCTTATTAAAACGGATCTATATTAATTTTATATATTATAATATTTATGATAATGGGGTATTTATAAAATATTGATGCCTTTTACTAATATAATGGTTGATTGGTTGTGATATTGGCCTTTAACCTTCCCTATTGGAAAAAATATTAAAAAAAATATTGTATTGGAAAAAGGGCCTAAATAATTTGTGCCTTGGAATTGTTTTTTTTTAGTATATATAAATTAGGGATTCTATTAAAAAACTAGCAAAATGTACAAAGAAGAAGAATCCAAGTGGCTGATAAGGAAGAGACCAATTGTCCAGTGAGAACAACGATACCCCACAGTTGAGCAAAACAAAGGCACATGTCCACCGACTAAACAAACTAGTGAAAAATAAGAGTTCTGCAAAATCCCTTACAGGTCGGGGGTTATGGCCACCAAAAACAACTAGAGAGAAAATCAAAACTATTAAACAAAACAAAGGGCCAAACTTGAAGAGTTTTTCACTTAAACTAAAAATAATCATCATCAGAAATGAAAATTAGAGGAGAGGTTAGTAGCGCGTCACATGGGCATTCCTTTTTTTCTCTTGAATTCTCTCTCTGCTCGAACCTCTATGAAGAATGGTGAAAAATCAATTGAGTGGCATGCGGATTATTAGGTCAAGAAACATGTAATATATAATTATAAAATCCTAGCTTGTGTCTATATACAAATCCATCTACATGTGTTACAATTTACTAAATTTTAACACCGCGGATGGAATCTAAAGGGGTCTTTAAATCCATTTGCAGTGTTAAAATTTAGTAAATCATACAAATTCATTGTCAAAATTATAATTTTCCATATATATTAACTATGTATTATTAATCTATGTACTATATATATAGCAACCTCCAACTTTGTAGATGCATAAATTTTATCTATGGTCACATGGTCACATTGGGTTATGAAATTTCTAATGCTTATTATCCAAAAGGAATTGAAATGGGGTATTAATATAAAGGACCAAAATTCCAACAAATGGATATGTTATTATATTAAGATATTTTGTAATATTATAAAGATAACAATTTTTAAAGATATTGCATAATGTATGATACCAAAACTGATATGTCATTGAATTTAAAATAGCTTGTAATATTATATAAATAATAAATAATAACCATTTTTAAAGATTTGCATAATAGATATTCTAAAGGTGAGATGATGGAATGAACGGAAACATGGGTTAGTACTGCATGAAAGGAGACTACACGCTGGATGAATCATCAATATGGTGTCTCGCTAGGATGTCGTGATCACTAGCACTAAATTGATCTATATATATTTAGACCCCCTAGTAAAAAATTGTAATGTTTTCCATTGTTGAGCTATGACACATGATCATGATCACTCGTGTCTCTGAATCTATTTATATTAATGTTAAAATTTACTAAATTTTAACACTAGAGGGTCTCTGAATCCATTTGCAGTGTTAAAATTTAGTAAATTGTACAAATTCATTTTCAAATTTGTAATTTTGCATTGTCAAAGTGATACAACTAAAAATGACCAATTCATATTCTTAATGTTATTGTTATATGGTCATTTTTAGTTTAGTTTTTTCTTTTGTTGGCAAGTGGTAGTACCCCCTGACTAGTAGGGTTCGTCATTGGCTGAGAGACCACGAACCAGGGGCATCATTTTTAGTTTAGTTACTTGTTATCTGGTCATATATTTTATCCCATGACCCAATTGGTCATTCCTCTAGTCATTTTTAGTTGGCTCTGTTGAGATATTGTAACTTCAAAGAATATTATATTTGTACTTTATTATTTCAGAGATGTTTCATTCCTCCGTGAAGATCTTATTGTATATCCGGAGATGTTTATTCCTCCGTCAGAATGTGGTAACTCGGGTTATTAGACTTCCCTAGTGGGGGTCGGCCCTAAATGTGTTATGTGGGTCAAAGGGTTATTAGACCACCCTAGAGGGGTCGACCCAGTCAGTTATAATGGGGTATTTAACCTAATGGTTAAATACGAGCCTACATGTACTTGTGTAAAATACATATCAGAGAAGTGTATAAATAGAGGAGGTGTGTTCCTCATTATACACACACTCACTCACTTGAGAAAGGCGCACTTGTGGAGGAGAGGTCTGCTTTGGAGAAGAAGGAGCTTATGCTCAGGGTTTGCATCTTTGTATATTGCTGGTCATCTATATTGAGGAAGCTTTGCTGGGTTTTCTACCCCATGAGGGTTTCCCAGGATAAATCTCTGTCTCTTGTGTTTATGCTATGCTTGTTGTTTCTTCAGTAATCCTGTATATGCTATTATTGTGAAATGGAATGTAATGCTGCTATTTTTTGTCTTAGCATATTGAATTTTAACATGGTATCAGAGCTAACCTGAAGGAAGACAAGGTATGGCACTAAAGACACTTGCTTTACTTACGACAATTTGAAGGTTAGGGTTTTACATAGAAAAAACCCGTCATCGTAGAAATTTCGCTATAAATCCGTTTTGGCGAAGTTTTCGGATCTGAAATTGTTACAGGACGAAGCTAAGATCTCCAGGTACCTTGTGTCCAAAGGACAACCTCTAATTCGTTGTACTTTGTGATTTATGATCTGTACAATATAGGGTTTCTGCCTCTTCCAGATCTGAGTCAAAATCAGGTGACCTTGGGAAAAAGGTCATAACTTGGGCTAGGAAGCTCCAAATGAAATTTCGTGAAAAGTGACAAGTAGTACACAGACTGTACTAGCTCAAAAAACGTTTTCAGAGGCCGAAGTTGAACCAGTGACACGGGGCACGCCGTACAAGTTTGCTCTCCTGTATTATCCCATAAACAGGTCACGTTGCGACACTTGGAATAACTCTCTCTCAGAGAATCCAATTGAGGTCAGACCTGTCAGGATGGAAAGATAACAGGCCGAGCTATCTCAGAAAACTTTTTTAGAGGCCGAAGGTCAAACAGTGACACGTGGCACGCCGTACAAGTTCGCTCTCCTGTATTTTCCCAAAACAGGTCACGTTGCGACATTTGGCATAACTCTCTCTCAGAACATCCAATTGAGGTCAGACCTGTCAGGATGGAAAGCTAACAGGTCAGGCTATCTCAGAAAACGTTTTCAGACCCTGTGGATCAAAAATTTCGGAGTTACACCAGAAACAATCAGGTACATATTTCTATCAAAACATAATTATTTTTTGGTACCTTCATTCATGGCTTCCGGAATTTAGGGCTTTGAAGAAAGTTGGAATTTTTGTAATCGGAGACCACGGCTGGATGCTACTCATCAAAATAGAAATTTAGATACCAAGATCAGAATTTTTGGTTGGGCAGAAGGTCGGGCTTGATTAGACCCTAGTTCGGAACTTTGATCAGAAAAGTGGAAAATTAGGGCTTCTGTAAAAATGGGAATTTTTGAAATCTGTGACCACGGCTGGAAGCTCCTCAGAAAAATAGAAGCTTAGAGCTTTGGATCAAACTTTTTGATGGGGAAAAAGAGTGGGCTTCACCAAACCCCAGTTCAGGGTCACGTCCAGTGAATCCGAAAGTTTCAAAGGCAAAATTGAGGAGTAAAACTTTGCAGTTTTCAAATTCTAAATATATCAGTTTGATCAGCTCATCAAGGCGCATATTTCTATCCTTTCGTAAGTTTGAAATTCAAAGTTTGAATTTTTGGGGTTTCTCTGACAAACCCATATCCAGCTCCAGGACCAGTTCTTGCAAATCAAGTGGATAGGGTTAATCCTAGAAGAAGATGGATTGGTCACCTACATAAGTGAAGGAGTTCATGCTTCAGAGGGAGATGAGGCTAAGGCTTTACATAAGGAGATTACAAGCGATCTCGATAGGTATGACTCATCGAGGTATGTTTTGAGATTTGTTCATGATTAAGTTTATGGTATGTTTGTCTTCATGTTATTACAGTTAGTACAATCTTGATTTGTTGTATCACCTTAACAAAATTATGAATGCATGATAGAAGATATTCATTGGTTAGGGTGTTGACACTTATGATTGTACTAATGCATTATGGTGTTGTGTGAGGTTGAGGTTGTCTGCTAACAAGATACAGGTACATCACAAAAGACAAGTCAGGCTCCATGACCATGAAAACATGAAGACAAAGACTCATCCATAATCTTTGTTCTACTTACGAGGTATGTATGACTTTGTTATATTATGCTTAACCTATGAGACATGCAGGTTCTAGCTCAGGATCTCTAAATCATTGAAGAGGTTGTTTAGGTATGTTGTACATAACCAAGTAGGTATACTAATCCAGGTATGTTTCCCATGAATCTTACCTTGTGTTAGGAGCCCTTATATAAGTATACTTGGAATGATTGGTTATGCTTATTCATAAAGTTAGTAATCAAGGGATTATGCATATTATATCTTTTATCAATGATATGCATGAGTAAAAGAAGACTTCCCTGAAATCTTGAATACTAATGTTTATTAACTATAATCATGACTATACGTTTTCAAGATTATTTAGTACTATAATGTTTTGATAGCATTTAGAATATACTAATGAGTGTATGTTTGTGTATGAGATCATGAGGATGACTCTTGAGCATGCACAGTGGTACACAATGAATAGAAGTTCAAAAGACATACAGAAGATCAAGCGGGAGGCAGCCACACAAACATAAAAGATAAGTATTTGAGTTGCTATTTGAAATAGTAATGATATTGCCTGCATGCATATTTGTATTCCTAGAATATATAATGCTGAGTGTAAACATTCATAGAGCATTGAACAGTATACAACTAATGTGCATATGTTTGGACAAACATTCCATTGTTGCTTGTCTAGAATGAAACCTCTTTGCTGACATGCTGAGAGTTGTGCACACTCTCGATAGTATGTTCTGGTAGAGATGGAAGGCATCTAGATAGCCACTGTATGCATACAGGATATGGGAAAGTGTTGTGCCAAAGTATTGGTCAAAATAGTTGCATCACTATGTAAATGATATCTGTATGCATAATGGGTTATCTTTTGATGATTATGAAGTATTACTAATCATGTACTTAATTTTGATTTGTAGGAAAGGTCATGAAGAATGATGGACACCGTACAAGTGGTGGATGTTCAAACAAGAAGATTTACAAATCAAACAAAATATAGAAGGCTCATGGCTAGAAGATTCTCTTAGAAAGGGGAAGAGAATCACGACAAGATGTTTGCTCCAAGTATGGTGTAATTAAAGAAGAAGTATGAATCAGGTTCTGTATAGGTACCTAGGATCGATAATAATTTGATAAGCTTAATGATCACCATGGGTGATGTGGATCTCAACCTTTGCTACAAGGTTGAATATGATACACATATGACATGGATGCAAGAAGGAACTCACCACAGAGTTCAAATGATATTGAAGCTCATATCAGTAGACCCATCTAACGAGAGATGGCACAGATAGATATGCAGAAGATCATTCAATGCAGAAATGAAAAATGAAAGATCTCAAATTGATGCTTTACTTCCTAGGTCTGGAAGTATGGCAAGGCTCAGAAGGAATATTTCTCAACCAGAGAAAGTTTGATGAGAAATATGACTTGAGGTGTTGGAATGGCCACTCTTATGGATTCCAACTTGAAGCTGTTAGGGGATAACTCATTAGAGTTAGTGGATATAACTCTGTACAGTCAAATTATTGGGTCTTTGATATATCTAACATATACTAGGTTAGATATATGCTTTGTTATGAACACCTTGAGTTAGTATCTAGTGGAAACTAGATGTGTTTGCCTGATAGTTGCAAAGTATGTGATGAGGCACATAAAGGACACGATAGAATTTGATCTATGCTATCTTGAAGATCATGACTTCAGATGGCTATTCAGATTCTGGTTGGGCAGGAAGTGTATCAGACAAGAAGAACACATCGAGAGGATGTTTTTGTCTGGGATTAGCCATGATCTCGTGGTTTAGCTGGAAGCAGTCTAGTGTGGCTCTCAGCACAAGCGGAATATATGGCTGCTTGCTCTGCTAGTTGTGAAGAAGTTTGGTTTTAGGATTGTTTGACTTAGAGATAGAACCAACTGAGATCCTATGTGATATTTAGAGTTGTATCAAGATGACATAGAATCTAGTGTTCCATGATAAGTCAAAGAACATAGGGAACTAACAAGATATGACGCAGAAAGGAACTCTAAAAGTTTGAATTTGTAACAGGTTACCGTTGTACTAACCAAACCTTTACGTCAAGTGAAGAACTTACCAACCAAACCTCTGTCTCTAGTGAAGTTTGAATACTTCCGAGACAAGCTTGGTGTAGTTTAAAAGGACCCTCCTCGAAAGGGGGAGTAGTATAGTCACTACTGATGAGATTGTCTCATCGAACAACAAGGTCGTTGATGAGGTAACATGTTCTCTACACCTAGATACTTAGAAATATTTAGATTTAGGACTCTTTTACTTAGAATACTTAGTTTTACTTATACATGCTTTTGATGATGAGATGTATTGATGAGAATACATGTAGGGATTGTATCATCCTTGAACACTTGTTCTAAAGTGATCCGTAGACGTATGGTCTCCGAAAATGAAGTCCTTAGTGGACAGATGGGGATTGGATCATCCCTGGACTTTCAGTCCTAAAGAGAGCCGTAGACGTGAGGTCTCCGAGAATGAAGTCCTCAGTGGACAGTTGAGGGGATTGGATCATCCCTGGACTTCCAGTCCTAAAGAGAGCCGTAGACGTGAGGTCTCCGAGAATGAAGTCCTTAGTGGACAGTTGAGGGGATTGGATCATCCCTGGACTTTCAGTCCTAAAGAGAGCCGTAGACGTGAGGTCTCCAAGAATGAAGTCCTTAGTGGACAGTTGAGGGGATTGGATCATCCCTGGACTTTCAGTACTAAAGAGAGCCGTAGACATGAGGTCTTCGAGAATGAAGTCCTTAGTGGACAGTTGAGGGGATTGGATCATCCCTGGACTTTCAGTCCTAAAGAGAGCCGTAGACGTGAGGTATCCGAGAATGAAGTCCTTATTGGACAGTTGAGGGGATTGGAGCATCCCTGGACTTTCAGTCCTAAAGAGAGCCGTAGACGTGAGGTCTCCGAGAATGAAGTCCTTAGTGGACAGTTGAGGGGATTGGATCATCCCTGGACTTTCAGTCCTAAAGAGAGCCGTAGACGTGAGGTCTCCGAGAATGAAGTCCTTAGTGGACAGTTGAGGGGATTGGATCATCCCTGGACTTTCAGTCCTAAAGAGAGCCGTAGACGTGAGGTCTCCGAGAATGAAGTCCTTAGTGGACAGTTGAGGGGATTGGATCATCCCTGGACTTTCAGTCCTAAAGAGAGCCGTAGACGTATGGTCTCCGAGAAGTGGGGATTGTATCATCCCCGGACTTCAGTCCTTGAATTGATCCGTAGACGTGTGGTCTCCGAGAAGTGGGGATTGTATCATCCCCGGACTTCGGTCCCTGAATTGATCCGTAGACGTGTGGTCTCCGAGAAGTGGGGATTGTATCATCCCCGGACTTCGGTCCCTGAATTGATCCGTAGACGTGTGGTCTCCGAGAAGTGGGGATTGTATCATCCCCGGACTTCGGTCCTTGAATTGATCCGTAGACGTGTGGTCTCCGAGAAGTGGGGATTGTATCATCCCCGGACTTCGGTCCCTGAATTGATCCGTAGACGTGTGGTCTCCGAGAAGTGGGGATTGTATCATCCCCGGACTTCGGTCCCTGAATTGATCCGTAGACGTGTGGTCTCCGAGAAGTGGGGATTGTATCATCCCCGGACTTTGGTCCCTGAATTGATCCGTAGACGAATGGTCTCCGAGAAAGTGATTTTTTTATGATGATGTGGTTACTTGTATTGGTATGGATACTTGTATGGCTGATGTGGTTACTTGTATCGGTAGGATACTTGTATTGATGATGTGGTTACTTGTATCAGTAGGATACTTGTATTGATGATGTGGTTACTTGTATCGGTAGGATACTTGTATTGATGATGTGGTTACTTGTATCGGTAGGATACATGTATTGATGACATGATTACTTGTATCAGTATGGATACTTGTATTGATGATATGTATACTTGCATTGGCATGAATACTTGTACTAATGATGTGGATACTTGTATTGTTATGGATACATGTATTGATGACGATGCTGACGATCGTGTTGACAATGCTAATGATCGTGTGATGACGATGCTAATGATCGTGTGATGACGATGCTGATGATCATGTGATGACGATGCTGATGATCGTGTGATGACGATGCTGATGATCGTGTGATGACGATGCTAATGATCGTGTGATGACGATGTTGATGATCGTGTGATGACGATGCTGATGATCGTGAGATGACGATGCTGATGATCGTGTGATGACGATGCTGATGATCGTGAGATGACGATGCTGATGATCGTGAGATGACGATGCTGATGATCGTGTGATGACGATAATCATGAGGATCCAGATGATGATATTGTTGTAGCTGTTCAAGTGCTACAGAAGATAAAGACTCAATACTGAAGATGTCGATGTTCCAGTATTGAAGATGTTCCAGTAACTGCTTGAGTTACTGATGATGTTGAGAAAGCTTCCAATGATTTATAGATGTATCATGTATGATGTTGATGACTCCTTGGTCGTGCAGATGTTGTTATAATATCCTTCTCGTTAAGGGGGAGTGTTGAGATATTGTAACTTCAAAGAATATTATATTTGTACTTTATTATTTCGGAGATGTTTCATTCCTCCGTGAAGATCTTATTGTATATCCGGAGATGTTTATTCCTCCGTCAGAATGTGGTAACTCGGGTTATTAGACTTCCCTAGTGGGGGTCGGCCCTAAATGTGTTATGTGGGTCAAAGGGTTATTAGACCACCCTAGAGGGGTCGACCCAGTCAGTTATAATGGGGTATTTAACCTAATGGTTAAATACGAGCCTACATGTACTTGTGTAAAATACATATCAGAGAAGTGTATAAATAGAGGAGGTGTGTTCCTCATTATACACACACTCACTCACTTGAGAAAGGCGCACTTGTGGAGGAGAGGTCTGCTTTGGAGAAGAAGGAGCTTATGCTCAGGGTTTGCATCTTTGTATATTGCCGGTCATCTATATTGAGGAAGCTTTGCTGGGTTTTCTACCCCATGAGGGTTTCCCAGGATAAATCTCTGTCTCTTGTGTTTATGCTATGCTTGTTGTTTCTTCAGTAATCCTGTATATGCTATTATTGTGAAATGGAATGTAATGCTGCTATTTTCTGTCTTAGCATATTGAATTTTAACAGGCTCACTCAACTTTGGTCATTTATACCTTGAAAAAACTACAGTGACCAATTTTTTTGGTCGCTTGGTCATTTATCTCTCATTTTCTACTAGTTAAGTGTCTACCAATCATCCCTCTATCTGTTACATTTTGTGCTTACCATATCTGAGGAGGAATAGTCGATCCTTTCTCTAGAAGAAAGGTTTACTAAGTACTATATATGACGGAGGTTCAATCGATCCTTCTTTAAATGATATATTTCCTAAGCGTTATACTTTATGAAATTTCATTGAATCCTTTGTTTATATTAAACATTAATGGGTTCCTTTTTTAGGAAATGTTGCTCGATCCCTTATTTGTCTGATAGGTTTCCTTCCTAAGGTATTTGATAAAGGTTGGTCAAAAATTTGTGGATATTGTATTTGAGTAAGGGTCCATGAATCCTTCATCTATCCAATGGTGTTACTACATATGTTATTAAGGGAATAATCATATGATTGTTCTTCTAGCTATTGCTTTTAATGGTTGTTGTGGGGAAAAAGCACCTATAGTTCAGGGGAGAAACTACCAACTTACGGTGATAAAGATAGACTTACAAGCATTCTGCAAGTACAACAAATAAATGAAGAGATTAGGGTTTAGAGATGTAGGCACCTCATTCAGAAGGATGATCCTAGCTTTGCCTCCCTCGCTCTTCAATGCTTATCCAACGTCGCAATGCCCAGACCTGCAAAACAACTTGATACCTTTCTCAAATACATTTGACTACATATATAATACTGATATTCATAATATAAAGAGACATCAAACTATAATCAAACAGTAATCAAATCTGAGACACATTAATAGGTCATATTTGGAAAGAGAAGAATGTCTGATCTTTATTAATGAATGAAAGAAAGTACATACAATTATACCTTCCTTCAAGCTTGGCACTTCACGAAACCTAGATTCAAGGTCTCTTGCTTCTATTCTCCAAGGATCCCAGCCTCTAAGCAATTGTACTAGGGTTTACCAAAACTGAAGCACAAGAGAGGGGGATGAGGGTCTCCATTCCTCCAGCATAAATTTGTAATTGGGCTTAGTCCCCTCACATGACCCTTCTACCCTCCTTATATAGTCAATGAGGAAGAGGAAAATAAGTTATAACCGCTCAAGAGGTTTCCCAACCAACTTAACTTACTTGAATTTCGAGATTTTGACCAAAACAGGGGTGTACGCTACTCTATAGTAGACAAATTCACGTACACATGGCAATGGGTGCTACTTTAAATGAGACAAAGTCGCGTACACACGCTACTATTTCAACAGTGGAGTCGCGCTCATGTTAAAAAATGGCCAAAAACAGGCTTTTCTGCTCATTTTCAGGAGATGGTTTGGTCTGGAAAAATGTTCCTAAGAGTCATATACATCAAATGGGTCAAGAATGAGGTAATTTCAACCATTTTTAGTGTCCCAAATGACTCCTCCATCCACAAATGTCCTATTGTGTGACTGAACTTGATCTCAAGAAGTGTCGTCATGCGACCAAGGGAAGCAAGTGTCATCACGGACGGAGAGGTGTCATTTCAAGCTATAACAATGGTCAATAGATTTGAAGAAGTGTTCATCAATTCTTCTTTTAGATGATAAGTATCCATAATAGCCACATTTGAGGAAGAATATGTTGATCCTTCCTTTAGATGATGTTTGACCCAAATTCCACATTTGAGGAAGGATTGATCAGTCCTTCTTGAATACAGTACTTTTCCTATAAACCATATTTCAATAAGGTTTGTTTGATATTTTCTCTAGCTGGTACAATTCATGTCTACCATATTTTAGGATGCATCGACCAATCTTTCATCTAGATGGTAGGTTTCCAGGCTACTACATTTGAGGAAGTTCAGTCGATCCTTCTTTAATATGATGCTTTCCCAAGGAAAACATTTGAAGAATGGTATATCAATCATTCTTGAATATGATGCGTGGCTTGATATCCACATTTGAGGAAGGGTTGGTCAATCCTTCCTCTAGAAGATTGTTAATGCCTAAAATTCGCACACATGTGACATTTCAGCAATCTATCTAGTAAAACGTCAGCAACATAAAGAATGCATATCACCACAAGTGTCCTCAATAGATCCGAAACAAATCATGAGTCCATAAGTGCCAAGAAACAATCAAAACAAAGGGTAGCACGGGTATTACATAGTTGAATTGCGCTATAACGCAGGTTATCTGAACAATGCCTACGCTACACCTGCACGGATTTTCCTTCGTTAGTCACACTACTTCCAAAACGACAGGAACACTTAATCCCAGTGGCTCATTGAAGGCTAAATCCTCCCAAATATTTCAAATTTGTCTCCTCACACACTTAGTGGAATTAATCAGCCCCCCCAGTGTATCTCGAAACTAGTTCATTGAGGAGGAGAGTTCACATTTGGATCTAGTTGTTTTTTGGCCACCTCTTTGCCTATAAAAGAAATACATTGGCATGCATTTTGTAGAGAGAAAATTAGAGCAAGATTATGCTGCTGGATTTGAGTTGGAGCTTCCTCATAGCCCACCATTTCCTACCATTGTAAGCATTCCCAATCTCCCTTATGACCTTCCATCTAGGCGAAAGTGTTTCTCTCCATTGTTCTTCCATATACTTAGCATTTAGTTTGAACAAGAAAGGCATCCCTAAGGGAGATTGTTGGCTTCCCTTGAATCCTTCGCCTCCTAGGTTTCGTAAAACTATTCCATTGGGAAATACAAGAGTGGTTTAGCATATCTTTGGTTGTTGTTGTATTTTGCATTCTTCCCCTATCTCTTTCAATTTTTTTTTTATCAATATTTTCATGTTTGAATGTGAAATACACTAACAACCTATTGCAGGATCACTTGGAGGAATGTCAACCAAAACCAAAACAAATAGGGGCTCCAAGGACTGAGGCTTTGCTGCAACCTACAAGGCTTATCCCCTTACCAAGTGGAAGAGTGCACTTGTACAATTTTTTCCTTAACAATTCTAATGGCGACCATACTGATTTTTGTTCATTTCTTATTAAACTAGGTTGTTTTATGCTAAGTATCTAATTCTAGGTATTTTTCACTTGCAAGAGATTAGGTATTCCACCTCTTGCTTCCATAATTTGGCCCCATCATGGCCGCAAGGTATTTTCCCACAGTCGGGTGATTCCTGGTGTCTCTACTCTGTTGATAGAACAGAATCAACTCGAACAATCACGCACTTAGTGCAGTTTACCAGTGTTAGACCCACACTACTCCATTTATCGCACTTGCACCGAAGGTTAGTGTATTACCCGTGCTACAACATGTCTATTTTGTATTAACTCGCATGGTTCGTGCGGTAGAGTTTGGTTTAGCCACGCTACTATTGTTTATTTTCATTTTATCTGCATAGCTTAGTTCAGCAGCCCAATTGCTGCTTACTGGTGAACTTAAATTAAGTCTAATTCACCCAATTACTTAATTTTTTAATAGGGTGAAAACACGAAGTTGGGTAACACGTTTGGCTTGTTTTTAACAAACAAAACTGCTAAATTTTATGTTTTTCAACTTCGGCCTCTTCAAACCCATATCTCCCTTAGGAATTTCAACTTGAAGTAAACACAAATGTTTTAGAGAATTGAATTAGCTTTCTACTTGTATTTCTTTTTATTTTTTTTATGGACATATTGTGGGACAAATTTGGTGTTCACCAACGACATATACTTGAAACTTTTAGGTATGGATAATGAGTGACCAACGTGAGTACTAGTTTTTTTAGAGATGGTTATTCATTTTAGGTAAAACAATGTATGATCATAATCTACAAACACTACACTTGTGCATGGACTATATTTTGAGGATTTTCGGACTTGAGAACTATTTTTTATTATTTATCAAAATAACATATGTTCATAAAATGGTGCCTTATCGACACATGTTGGTAAGCTTCAATTTTCTTTTTAGTGTGACTCTTATTGAAAAAATAAAAGTACACTTTTGAAGAGGATGGGGCAAGGAAGATCTCTGTGAAGATTTCAAATTTTTTGGTGTTGTCTTTGTTGTGATATTGAATTTTCATTTCGGGTGATTTTCAGATTAATAAAATTATTAAGGGATAAGGTTTAGAAAAAAATCATTAATGAATAGAAATTCAAATTGAAATGAAGCAATTGTTATATCATTGGAAACTAGATTCAAAGATGAATCCATTGCTACCAAGTCTAACAAATAGTATTTAAAATTTGCAGGGGTTTGGGCTTGCTGAAGTTGCAGGTTCGAGAAAGATGCCAGATATTTTCACAGGTTTTGTTGACCATGAACTCTTGGCCGAAAAAATATCTTCCAAACTCTCGGTCGAGAGTTTAGTTCAAACTCTCATTCGAGAGTTTTTTTTTTAAATACATCGCAGTGATTGGTTCAAACTCTCGGCCTAGATTTTTATTAAACTCTCGGCCGAGAATTTGAACTCTCACAAACTCTCGGCCTAGAGTTGGAGGTTGAATTTTTTTCGTGTGATCATCTGTGCGCACTAGTTTTTTTTTCAATCCGTTGTCATAAAAGTGTTTCCCAACTTCGCGTTTTCACCCAGTAATTAGTGAACCTAGACCAATATTAGAGATAAAGAGTACATCTCTCTTGAAACTTACCTAGGTAACCAAATTTGAGGCTTTCAATGGGCCCCATTGTTGTCACTAATATTCAAGACCATTTCTTGTTTTATGCATCAATCGACATGTTGTTCTTAGTAGTATTGCTAGTGTAGAAACCACTTTTTTCACACAAGCAAGGACCTAAAGACACTTGCTTGTCGAAGTATGCTCTTCACCTCGCACTTCATGTGAGCTTGGTGAGTAAGAAAAGGGTGAGAAGTGTGAAATACCTCCATTGCACATTAGTTAGAAATATTTGATTTTGCAAAGCATCATGAGCATCTCTTAGAGTTAAAAGTGTGCATTACTTGATATACTCTTTTAGTTAATTTGTCGATAAAATCATTTTTTTCTTTAATCACATGTGTTTGCACCACTAGCACACAATAAGAGGCATAAAGACTCTTCCAATCCTATTATTCTCTTCACTTCGCACTTCATGTGAGCTTGGTGAATCATAAAGGCAGGAATTGTGAAATACCCCTCTTACACTCCATAAGTGAAACATTCAAACCCCTTAAAATCAACATTATAATTTTCTTAACCAACTAAAATCCTCCACAGGAGGTCACAAAACAATATTTTAGTTAGGTAGGATTGATTGGGATAGACATCCATTAATGCCCACCAATCTAGTTTCATTAGTGATATTTTGAAACATAGCATTGTTGTCTCATAGGGCACTTACAAAATCCTGCTATAAGCGAGTGTTAAAAAGAAAATCTAGATCAGAAGTGCATCGTGACCAAGGAGGTGAATGCCAAGGTATAGCTTCCATGCTCTCCCCTACAAGCCACTCAACTTGTTATAGGGAGACGACAATATACCATGTAGGATGAACCACTGATCCACACTTGAAACAAGGTATCTGAGTGACCCAACTTAGGATATCACCAAGTCGAAATTGTGAGTGCAATTGACTCCTAAAGTTAGCTATTACCATTGGTAGGTGTTTACAAGTCTTCTTGATTGGATCATTGGCCCCATCGCCAGTAGAACTATCTCTTTGTTACCTCCACTAGTCAATTGGTGAGTGGATACCATTATCACCATCAATTGTGCTTTCTAGAGTGTTAGGATAATTAATACTCCAATCCTTGTCCACCGTAGTATTATTTTCCTATTCCTAGTATCAGATGATGTTGTTTCCCCCATAGTGGTGTGTAGATGTCATCTAGGACCCATTATCCACTTGATGCATCCTGTAAGGATGATTTTAGGCCATCTAGAGTCATTTCCCTACATTTTAGGAGCTAACTCAGTGATCTGGTTTAGTCCACATGAGCTCTTGACTCTATTGAGGGGTTTGAGATCCGATCACCACTGGTTATGATATAATTCACCCATTTTTGCTCTCCAGTGGTGATATTTCCTATGCTAGAATGACATGGATTTGAATTCTCACTTGGTATTCGAATTCTCTCTATTGTACCATATTTGTTGACTATACAGATTAACGAAATATGACACATTTTTGTGCACATCTGAGTTTCAATGCATGTTTAATTTTACTGCTCAATTCACTGCAATTTTCACTGTATTTCTTCCTCCTTGCTAATCCTATCACTGTCGGGTATTTTCAAGCTCAATGATCTGCTTTGTTTTATAATTTTACATGGTGTCAGAGCTCAGTAGAGATGGTTTATCTTTGTTCTGATATTTTTCAGCAGGATTTTGAGAAGTTTCTAGTGCAACAGTAGCAGTTTGCATTTTCTCCAAGAGTTATGAGATGGAGAATTTGAATGCTCATTTGACACCAAGAATCCTGGCATCATTCAATTATCTGAATTGGAGGGTAGATATGTAGATTGTGTTATGCAACAAGAGTCTGTACATTGTCACAATGGGAAAAGAGGTTGAACCTCAAGCAGCTATTGAGAAAGCAAAGTACCTGAACAAGTTAGATGAGGCTTTTCGTTTTATGTGTATTCACATCTCCATAGATTTGTTATTCCATCTTGATGGATGAAATACCCCAAGGGAGGTTTGGAAGAAGCTTGAAAATTTCTTTGGAAAGTAAGATGAGATGAGAGGCCACGTTTTGGAGAATTAATTAATTTCTCTTCAACCCAACAGTTTCAAAACCATAAAACAGTTCTTTTCAAAGTTCAATTCTTTGGTTATGCAGTGCAAACAATGTGGAATTGAAAATAAGGATGAGCAGCTGGTGCTATCCATCCTAAGCAATCTTGGTCCTGAATTTTCAACATTTATCTCTACCTTTCACTCAAGGAGATTGTCAATCCCCAATTGGAAAATGCCTTCTTTATATGCATTCACCGAATCTCTCATCCAAGAACAAGACAATCTGATTCAAATGGGTGCCCTGAATGCCTCCAAAGAATCAAGATTTTATGGATGGGGAGTCAAAAAGTGTGAATGCTAAAGGGAAGTAGAAGGGGAAGGAAAAGAAGCAATTTGAATCCAAACCAAAGGAGAATCCTAATCCATCAGAAGGAGCCTCCAACTCCAAGAAGGATAAGAAAAATAGGTTTGAAAAGACCAAGTGTACCTATTTCAAGAAAGGAAACCATCCAGAGAGTTCATGCATGAAGAATAAGATAGATCAAATGACCAGACTTCTTGAACAACACAAAATTGCCCTCCCAGAAGGCACGAGGAAGATTGATTCTGGAAGTGAGACAGATGATCATGAGAGGTGCTCTTCACTGAAGGTTGGATTCTTACAATCACAAGCCTTCCTCATTGATTCTAGAGCCTCCAACTACATGGTTGAATCCAGAGAATCATTTTCTTCTCTAAATATCACTGATGGTCCTAGTATTCACATGGGTAATGATTCACAGATCTCTAGTAAAGGGAAGGGCACAATCATGGAAAGTTCAATAATGTTATGTATGTGCATTCTCTGGAAGAAAACTTGTTATCTTTTTATCAAATGACACAAATTTTCACCAAAGAAAGTTGTTTTTGGACTTGACATAGTTGAGATTACAGACACATGATCTGGGAAGCTAATAGCTAAGGTGTTGAAAAACATGCCTTAAAGGCATATGAGTTCTCCCATTTTTTTTCATATTCACATCAAAGTGCCCTCTTGACTCATGCAAATGAGACTAGCAGGCTCTGGCATGAGAGATTCAAACATCTCAATTTCAAGTACTTGCAGCAGTTGCACAAGGAAGAGATGGTTGAAGGATCGCCCGACATAACATTATCTCAAGGAATTTGCAAAGGATGCTTGATAGGGAACCATCCAGATCGAAAGTTTGATGTTGGGAGGGAAAAGAGAGCTTCATCCACACTTGATTTGATACATAGTGATGTCTTAGGACTAATGCCCATAGCTTCTATGAGTGGATCCAGATACCTTCTGACCTTCATAGATGACTTCTCTAGGTTCTGTTGGATCTAGTTTCTTAAGTAGAAGTCTGAGTTATTCAAGACTTTAAAATTCTTCAATGGCTTGGTTGAGAACACTATTGGGAAGAATATCAAAGCACTCATATCAGAAAATGGAGGGGATTACATCAAGAATAAGTTGCAACAATTTTGTGCTTCTGAGGTCATTCAAATGCAACATTTTGTCCCATACACACCACAACAAAATGGTGTAGATGAGAGGAAGAATAGGTCATTGAAAGATATGGATACATGTCTGCTTGAAGCAAGGGATATTCTACCATATCTCTGGGTAGAAGCAGTGAATTGTGCCACATACATTTAGAATAAGGTACCCCACAAATATATGGATGGGATCGCTCCATTCGAAGAACTGAAGGGACACAAATATAATGTCTCTCACTTGAGGATGTTTGGATCCAAGGCATGGGATAGAATCCCATTTGACAAAAGAAAGGCTCTTCAACCCAAAATTAGCGAATGCATTCTTCTAGGATATGCAAAAGATGCAAAAGCATACAAGCTGATGGAGATTGCAACCAAAAGATGCTTCATTGAAAGAAGTGTCAAGTTCGATGAAGATCCATTCCAATATCTATAGCTAGTTGAAGACCAAGGTAGATTTGATATGCCTACACCATTTGCACAAGATGAAGATATTAATGATGTCTCTTCTGATGAGGGCAAGTTGAATCATATTTTGATGTTGAGAATGAAGATTAAGCAGATCCAGATCCAGAACCAACACCTGCTCCCAATCCATGGCCAAGTGCAAAATGGGATGGCTAATTCCTTGAAGTTGCTGGGAACATAGTTGGGGATCCATTTGACCATAGAAGAACCAGATATCAGTTTCAAGTTGCAAACCTTACACTATGTCATACAAATCCACTTCTCCCATAGAGGTGCTACATGATGGTGGGGTCTAATCCAAAATCCTTCAAAGAGGCTTCCCATGATCCAAGATGACAGATTGAGGTTCATATGCACTACATCAGGGAACTAGTGCACAATAGGACCATCGCACTGCATTACTATCCTATAGAGGAGTAGATTGTAGACATTTTTTTAAAGTCTTTCACTCAAAAGAGATTTTTCTATCTCAGATCTTTGCTTGGTATGAAGGTTGTTTGAGTTCACTGTTCAATACTACATTTTTGGCCTTTAGGGGGGGTTGTATGCTGCCACAAAAAGTGAAATATGGGGGGGGGTTTGATTTGGCGGTGGTTTTGGAAAAAAATCCCCTAAAGGCACCGATGTTGAAATTTTTTCCCTTTAAGGGCAGTTTTTGACGAGATTGGAACTGCAACCAAAAGTGACTTTTAGGGGCAGTTTGTGACCCCCATCATAGAGGTCTACGGAAGCGGTTTTAAACCCCCCTAGTAGACCCCTTCATAGAGACCTATAGGGGCGATTTGGAACCTTTCTATGCCCACCCTGAATAGCACTGGAGGGAAGGGGCCTTGAAGGACTATGCAGTAGAGAAAAGGGAATTCCTTGTGTTGGGTGAGGCAGGTATGTGGGTGCCCTGCTTGCTGAGTGATCTGAGATGCTTGTATCTCTATGGTTGAGATCACTAGCTTAGCACCATCCTCCTTGTTCCCTGGATTGCTTGATAAACCCAATTGTAGGTTTGCTTCACATTAGGATGAGACCCTGACTGTTATAGATCCATTATCCCTCCTTAGTGGATACAGATCACAGCTTGGGGGTGGTCTCTCACATGAAAGAGTATAGGCTGGACAGAGACCTAAGGTTGGGTGGAAATTTGTCCTCACTTAGCCAATTACTTAGGGAAACTTCAGTTAAAAAGATAAGTGCTTATGTGTGTTAAATGATGAGTAATTCATGTGTTATATATAGTGTTATGTTCTGTTTGTTATGCTCTAGGTTAATGAATAGATGAATTCATGAATGTACCCATTAGAAAGCTAGGTATAATCCTGAATATGAGGTTGAATGCATGGTTGAATACTTCAGTATTACATGAATGATATGCATGGCTAACCTCTGTAGGTTGTTGATATGTTTACTAGCTTAGTTCACTATATGTGTTTATTATGCATTGTATTCACCCTTCATAAGGGATAACTCGATTGCACCTCAACTTGGGGAAAGAAGCGGAATAACCCCTCACTACTACATTTTTGGCCTTTAGGGCGGGTTGTCTTCCGCCCTTAAAAGTGACCTACTAGGGGGGGTTTTGGCTTTGGGGGCGGTTTTGGAAAAACCGCCCCTAAAGGCATCGATGTTAAAATTTTTGCCCTTTAAGGGCAGTTTTTTACAAGATTGGAACCGCCCCCAAAAGTGACTTTTGGGGGGAGTTTGTGACCCCCCTCGTAGAGGTCTATGGAGGCAGTTTTAAACCCCCCTCATAGACCCCTTCATAGAGACCTACAGGGGCGGTTTTGAACCCCCTTCATAGAGACCTACAAGGGCAGTTGTGAACCCCCCTCATAGGCCCCCTCATACAAACCTATAGGGGCGGTTTGGAACCCCCCTCATAGAGGACTATAGGGGCGGTTTCAATCCCCCCTCGTAGAGGCCTATAGGGGTGGTTGTGAACCCCCCTCATATAGTCCTATAGTGGCAGTTTGGAACCCCCCATGTAGAGGCCTATAGTGGCAGTTTAGAACCCCCCTCGTAGAGGCTTATAGGGGTGGTTTTGAACCCCCCTCGTAGAGGCCTATAGAGGCAGTTTGAACCTCCCCTCGTAGAGGCCTATAAAGGCTGTTTGGAACCCCCCTCATAGATGCCTATAGGGGCGGTTCCGAAGACCCCCTAAAAGTCCTTATTACAAACCTTTGGGGGCAGTTACAAACTCCTCTCTTATGTACCTACAAGGGTGGTTCTAAACCCCCCTCGTTGTAACATATAAGGGCAATTTCGAACCCCCCTCATAGTGACATATGAAGGTGGCTTAGAACCCCCCTCGTAGCGACATATGAAGGCAGTTTAGAACCCCCCTCGTAGCAACATACAAAGACGGTTTGAAACCCCCTCTATAGTCATAGTAAATCATAATAAAATATATTTTATTAAAAATACCAATATTGCAATATCAATAGGGAATGGAGGAATCGAACCAACAACCTCCTGCTTGTAAGGCAGGCACTCTTCCACTAAGATAGAACCCTTTCGGAATTGTGGAGAGGAGAATATGGACACCCAGATTGCATCATTTGTAATTCTAAGAAATGACAATAATATCCAAATACAACCATGCTTAAAATCCAATTTATGTTTCAAAACACATTGATAAGCACAAAAATATACCATAATAATCCTAGAGATCCTTCTAACTTTTGGAACTATTTGAAGAGACCCCAAATATGTCTAACCACAAAAATATAAATAATTAATTTCACATAGGATCTATGTTGGTAAAGAAACAGGGATTTAAGTCCCTTGTTTACAGATAATTAACATTTATCATATACTAGATCCACAGGGTATACTTCAAAATTGCTAAACACCATAACCATAAAAGCATTACAAGATTATACTAATCCAATGAAAATGAAATGAAATGCAAGAAATCATAAAATTGTTAATGAACTCACCTTCATTTAGTAAGGCCTAGAAATGCCTACAAAGCTTTGGGAAAAGGCCCATAAATGTCTGCAAGGCTTTGTGAAAAGGCCCAAAAATGCCCGCAAGAAAGCATTTCAATTGTATGAAGCCACTCAAATATAAAATACTTGTTGTCATCCTAATGTATGCCACATACTATATCTTAGCAAATATTCAAGGTGAATTCTTAAACCACGAGATTCGCTGGTAATGGAATCTCTTCCAAAACTCCAAAACAAAAACTATGATGCAAATGAATTATATTTTATTAGATGAAAAACATTAACCATACGTGCATAAAAGTCAACAAAGAAATAAATGCCAACCCCTTATTGCAAAATATATACATGGATTCATTGGGGAAGGATGGTTGGAATGTTTTTCTCTTTTTTTTTTTTGTAAAGCATGCAACTAATAATATGCAAAAAATGTATTACTTCCTTTTTCTTTTTATCCCCATGCTTCAATTTCAAAAGTTGACCACATACCTGTATCCCAAATTGTTAATTTCAACCTTTTCCCTCCTATTGTCATCAGCTTTAACTTAAAGTTCATGCCTACATTTGAGCAATCAACCATAAATCAAGATTATTAACCACAAACAATAAAAAAAGGTGTGTGAACTATAAATTGAAAAGAAAAATGAAGAATTAAAAGAACTACAAAGTAATGAGCTTAAGAAAGTGACACTTTATGAACTTCTAGGAACATTAAAAATTAAAGAACTAATGACCAAAGGACATTGATATGCAATTAAAATTACAACTATATATATTATAAACTAACAAAAATTGGAAAACATTGATTAAACCAATGTAAGGGTACTATACCAAATACAAGCTTATAGAAAATTTACTTTCACTAGCATATGGGTGTAGGATACAATATCAAAATTGATACACTCTTTAGCCTTTTGAAAGCATTATCCTTGTTGATTTATTGTTGATTCCGAGTATGATGACTATGGTTGGTGTATATACAGTATATTACTATATACACAACTCAAGGTGTAGGTCACTTTCCCCAAGAGGGTTTTCGAGCCTTAAATATAATAAATGATACAATATAAGGTTGGTCATGAATGAAAGTGAAACTTACAGTTTTCTCAATATCTCAACAGAGGTAGCTGAATATGTATAAGGAAGCAAGAAGGTTCCTTGGAGGCCTTGCAATTCTTTGTGACCCTTCTATTATCAAAGTGAGGAGTAAAGTCAAGATTGATCATTGGACAACTCTACATTGTGAAGTAGTCTCTTCTAATCAATCCTTTCAAGTTTTCCATGTGTATTCCCCTAATAATCCTCCAAGAAAATAAAACAATGTTTGAAATAGAATTCCTTTCCTCCACTCCCCTCTTCAATGGAATCATTATGGGAAATTTCAACTTGATACTTAACAGCAAAGGTAAAAGGGATGATCTAGGATGTTGGACCCTTGTAGAGAAATTGTTGAAGATTTGGTATTCCAGTTTGGTTTCCAAGACATTATACCAAGGAAAGGAAATAATACATGGACTAATATTGGAAAAATGGTCCTGGATTTGAGTATTTAGATATGTTTCTTATTCAAGAGTCTTTCTTGCATGATGGGCTCAATTTAGTCTCCTCCATCATACCATCAATAGGCTCCAATCACAAGCCTATCACTCTGGAAATCACAACCCTGAAAATTATGGCCTCCTTCCCTTTAACTTTAGTTTAATCTTGTTGAAGCATCATTAGTTCAGAGACTTTTTTCTTCATCCTAGCTCTACCCCCTGGGTTTATAAGGTTCTGGAGATTTCCTATGGGAACAAAAAATATAGAGTCTTAGGAAATATATTAACGAATTGATGAAATCAAATGTTCAGGATCCCGGTGAGAGTAAATATTATGAGAAAATCCTTCAAGGAATACAAAAACAGATTGATGTTGCTGGATATTCCAATGCCCTAGTGGAAGAAGAGAAAAAGGCCAACCTCAAATTTTTCAGAACCCATCACAATGAGGAGGAATATTGGAGACAAAGGAATAAGTTTCTTTGGTTATAGGCACTTGATCAAAATACAAAGCATACAATGCTTTGTATTTTGAGGGATTAACTCACTTTTCATACCAGGTTTTATATTGAGGGATTAACTCACTTTTCTCACATTGTTCCCTACAGATATCGACACATCTGCCTCAAGAAGGTTTAGGCCTATATCACTTGGCAATGTCTTATATAAAACCTAATCAAGATAATATCATGGAACCTCAAGCCATTGATCTCAGAGCGATTTCGGAAGCCATCCACTCAGCAAAAGCTTTCAACAAGAGGAATATGGTTCCTAAAGCTACATATGGAAAACACCTTTGACAAAGCATACCATGATTTGTATTTTGAGGGATTAACTCACTTTTCATACCAGGTTTTATATTGAGGGATTAACTCACTTTTCTCACATTGTTCCCTGCAGAGATCGACACATCTGCCTCAAGAAGGTTTAGACCTATATCACTTGGCAATGTCTTATATAAAACCTGATCAAGATAATATCATGGAACCTCAAGACATTGATCTTAGAGCGGTTTCGGAAGCCATCCACTTAGCAAAAGCTTTCAACAGGAGGAATATGGTTCCTAAAGCTACATATGGCAAACACCTTTGACAGAGCGAATTAAATTTTTTTATCAATGTTTCAGATGTATTTGATTCTGCTGAAGAATTCATATCCTTGTTAAAAGGATGTATTTATTTTCAATGGGTATCTCACTTAGTTAATGGAAGGCCCATGAGGTTTTTCAATGGCACTAAAGAGATAAGGTAGGGATTCCCACTTTCCTCTTATTTATATATCCTTATGGAAAAATGTTGGGAAGAGCTCCAGAAGCAGACATAACAATGGAAAGCTTCCGAGTATCCAATTGGTCAAGGGGACCAAACCTATAATACATTCCTAATTTGCTTCTGGCACCACCCTTCTACATGGCGGATCTTAGACTGTTACGAATAGAAGAGTTAAACCTTCTATTTCTAAATACTTGAAGGCATCAGGGGGTCAATTAAATAACAAAAAATACAAATTTATGGCATGAATGTTGATGAAGTCACCCTTTATAGAATAGCTAAAAAATTTGAGCTCTGCGGTGAGAGAAAATGGAGATCCATTAATTATCTGGGAACCTTTCTTTCCCTGGTAAACCTAAGAGCTACTGACTAGCTTCCTATGATTGAAAAACATAAAAGGAAAAGAGCAGACTGGAGCACTGAATGGTTGAATCCCTGGGCCAGAAAAATTATCATAAAAGCAATTCTCTATAGCCTCCCCATTTTATCTGTGCTCAACCATGTCAAGCCCTACTGATATCATAAATAAAATGGGCAGGATGATTAAAACAATCCTCTGGAAGGGTGGAAAGAAGTCGAGGGGAAGGGCATTTCTCTTGATATCATCAAAATAGTCAATCCATCCCATCCTAGGTGGACTGGGTATCAACAAGCCCAAGCTCAAACACGTTGGAATGGGAGCCAAGATCTTGTGGAGTCTGATCAGTGGGGATTCGACCTGTTGGAAGCACATCATTTAAGGGAATACCTTGGAGCATGAAGGAAATTCATATTTAAATATATCCCTTCCCTGTCTAGTTCACAAATATTGAAATTCATCCTTAGTCAAAGGATAAATCTATTTGATTGCTAAGGAGTCTTTCAGTCAGCATATGAGAGGATTCTATCCTCAGATCCCCCCTCTAAAATTTATATTGAGACCTTCGACCCCTCAAGAAACGGTGTTTAATAAAAAAAATCTCTACCTCAGAAGACATCTCTTCTTGATCAATATCTGATCCCCATCTAAGATAAATGGCATTCCCCTATTCTGATCCCCAATTCCTTGACCCCCCTTTTATCCAGAGAAATGGCATACCCCTATTCTAATTCCCAATGCCTTGACCCCCCGTTGTTCTAGCTCATTGGTCTCTTGGAAGGGTAAGATCCTATATTAAAAGTAATAAAAGATTTGTAATATAGGGCTTTAAATCTGGAAGATACTCTGTCAAAGAGGGATATCTCAAACTTCTTGGCAGGGATTGTCCTCATATTCTAATTGGCATCAGGTAGAATAAAATTTGGCTAAATGAATTTTCCCCAAGAGACTTATTAAGTTATTTTGCCTTTTTTCTCATGGGAAAGATTTTGTTGGGAAACATTTGATCAAGCATTTGAAGGATGCTAATGTATATAACAACCAAACTGGAGAAAAACACAATTGAAAAATTCCAAACAATAGCACACCATGAACCCTAAACTGCCATAAACACTAACAGCTACAAAAATCACAGCCAAGGCCTTGAAAATAGTAAGGAGAATAATTTTGCATGGGCTTATTGTGATAAGATTCCTGGAAATAATGCAGTTGTTCTGTAAATTTTGGAAAAAATAAGTGTAGTCATGGCATAGACAGATTCAATTACCACCTGGCTCAAATTCCCAGGCATGGAATTAATCCCTGTCTTGTTGTCCCCCAAGAGGTTAAGCATCAAGCAAGTTTGGCCCTTAAATCCAAGAAAGCACAAATAAACAGAGAAATGCTAGTGATTGCAACTCGAAAAACTTGTTCTAACACCTCCTTGTTGTCCCTATCTGTAGAATCCAGCATGCCAAACCCAAGTTTCACTACCATAGTCTCAAATTCAAGCCCAAACCCAAATGCCTATGCTTCCTATTCCTTGGTTCCTACAAATCTCAGCCGTGAGGTGGAAATATAAACACTTTTTGTGCCCCACACACAACAAACCTAGCTTAGGGAGCAGGGGTGGGAAAAAGAATGTACATACACAGGAAAGCAAGTCCATTTCCATTTTTTTGAATTACTTAGAAATTCCATTCAACTGTGCTAGGAGCCTTTATTTGCGGGATATGATTGGATTTGTTGCTATTGTGGGTCTAGGGTTCAAATCCCCTACATGTGAGAGCCTCAAGACTGATTTTCTAGCCGAGAGTGTTGAAGATGTCAACCTTGTGCTTGCAGAGTATCGTAACTAATGGAGCATAGAAAGGTTTCACAGTCATGAGTGACAGTTGGACAAATACTAGGAATGAGACCCTAATAATGTTCCTTAAATTTGTTGATGCCTCGGACAGAATCAACACTGCTCAAATGCTTTTTGATCTGATGGATGAGTTTATTCACGGTCTGGGTGAACATGTTGTATAGATCATCACCAATAAAGAAACTAATTGTATGGCCTCTGGTACACTATTTATGATTAGGTACCCCACCATATTTTGGACATCTTGTGCTGCACACTGCGTAGATTTGGTGCTGAAGGACATAGTTAAAACTGCTTGGGTAAAGGAGTTCGTGGACTAACCAAATACCTTTTTAATCACACTAATATCCTCACTGTCATGAGAACATACACAGTGATAAGACTATATTTAAGGAGAATTCACAGGATGGGAGAGGAGTTTTGACATGCATTGAGAGGTGCTTTCCTAGGGAAGAAATCCAAAGTCACATCATTGGGCAACTACAACATTACAAAGTGCCATCAAAATTATTTGTTTATGACAATGCTATGAGAGTGAGTAAGAATATGATGTCAGTTACCCTTGATCATATCCACAATGAAGATAAATTATTAAGGAGGAAGCATGGAAGGAGCTGAGAGAAGGAACCAAGGAACTGTTAAGACGCCCAAGGTGGACAAAAGGGTAATTTGAATGCTCCTCAAATATTCACCAAACATGATCATTGATTGAAATATTCTCAACAAAGCACTCATTCTGTTTATATCTCTGTCACTATTTTTTATTGTTCTGTTTGGGGCATAACATCTGGTATTAGTTATGGATCCAGACCTAAAATCATACAATGTGCTTTCTGAATCCATGGTTTTCATTTTGTATAGGTTATCATTTGATCTATGTGAAAGCACAAATTCTACCAATTTATTTGAATGATCAAAGTGAATTTGTGGAATCATAAGGTGATGTACTTGAATCCTTAATTTATTAATGGTGTTATTCAGCCATAAAGAAAGAAAATTGTACCCCAGGTTCAATATTTTCTTTTAGGTGACAGAGTTAAGGCTAGTTTGAGCCTCAATTTTGGTGGTTGGGGAATGTATGTGGTGATCTTTTCTCTCTCTTTTTGCAGTAATTTTCACTCTTAATGTGAGACCACAAATACAAATGACCATGGATGAACAACTTCAACACCCACTAGTTGTGTGCACCAACCCTTATGACCCAATAGTACTGTGCATAATGCTCATTGCGGGATCCAAGGGGCAACACTTCTGTGTGAGTAAGGTAAAGAGTCCCCAAAAACTCTATAGGATTTGGCACTGACAAGACCATGCACACCAAGTTACAGCTCTACACACATGACCTTCAACATTCTATACACATGCCTAGAACTAAGAAGTCAAGCTTGTAATTGAACATGTCTAAAATATTGAAATTGTAGGTACAATTTGTCATCTATGCTCTGTATCTCCTTGAGATTCTCCTCTCTAGAAAGAGGATCAAGTAATTGTTCTACTTATGTTTCAACTAGTTGACCCTCTCATGGATTGTTTTTGATATTTTCTCCCTATTTGTAATGGTTTGTACATAATTTTGTGGGACTAAACAGAGAATTAATTCCCTTAAGAACTTCTCTTGAATTTTTACCTATTATATTTGAGCATGTTAGAAGTAAGAAGATTTTAAGTTAGTTAGACTAGTCCAGACTTGTTCCTCATTGCAAAAGATTGAGATGGCGTACACGTTGTTTTCACTTTCTCGTTGCAATATCTCTTGTATAGACTCAACATAATTTTTTTATCCAGGGTATATATTGACACTTGCTTGGCATTGTTATCCATGTAGCTAGGGTGCACTAGGTGATTAGACTAGGGTTCGTGATCTGCAAACTATTATAAATATTCCATTGGAATAGTTTGTCACAACAAATATTACAAGTTTCGTAAAGCTCTTTGTTATGCAATGTATTACAACATAGATTAGATCTTAAATGGGAAAATCCTAACCCATGAGTGCTACCTGTTAAACCCCTATTTGCATGGGTGGTCACTTGGAGATTTATGGGATAGCCTGGGTTGTCTCATAGCGTTTCTAGGCATGAAGGAGGAAAATTGTTAGCATCCTGAGGAATTTTGGGACAACTGAACAATACACAGGTAGCTTTATGACAAGTTTTAAATTTGTTGAAGAAATTTGAGCAACATTAGCAAAGAAGCATTAAGAATAAATTATGGGTAAATTTTACTAAGTATCAATAGAAAAGACTACTCATTTCAAAATCTTGGATGTGCAGAGTTAGTTTATACCTCATACCAGTATCGAAACTTAGATTTGATCAAATTTGAGCATGAAGAAGGATACATTATCAACAGTCTGGGCATGTTCAGGATCTTCTAAGCCGTAATCCAGCAATGAGAATACACCAGAAATGTGTTCTGGCAAATACTAGGGTCATGATGAAATGACTTATTTACTTTCAAGTTATGGGTAGCCTTAAAAATGATTCTGAACTAACTGTGGTTGCATTTGAGGTTGGAAAGTCTGTGACTGTGGTACTGTGGATCTACTGGATTACTTGGAAGTTGTTTGTGAAGAATGGTCATTTGCGAAAGCCTAAAACCTAGATTGATGGGCCTTTATCATCCATGTATCATACCTAGACTTGTGAGAAATTAAATCATTGAGTTGCCAAAAGTCCACTGGACTTTTCAAACAATGACACCCTACAGGAATCCTAGAAAACATCATTATTTGAAATAGAATATACATAAGATAAATACAGATTAAATTTTTTATAGAACAAGCACAAAATGATAAATAATAATGAAACATGATCATAGGTTAAATTAGTGCTAACCATTTGTTAGAAAAATAGTGTTTGATCTATCAAGTTGAACATAAGATGAAATTTTCAATTTAGTTATGACCAAGTATAACCAACTTCTAACCAAAGTTTAAGTATGGCCAATTTACTGCATCTAGTTGAGATCAACCATGCTCAAATGTCAACTATGGATAATATTGGCCCAGGGCAACGAGATGCATGTGCATGCTTATATATATGTAGGTTCATATTTCATTATAATACGCCCAGTCTGTGTGTTCTCCACTATATACCAAAAAAAATATGTCTGTCTAATGGATTGTCTATAATCAAATTGAAGGTTAACACATGTCCTCCACTATGCACACATGATTCCTAAATGTCTAAATTGGAGCTTTTACCCTTCAAAGAGAGTACCAATTATGAATATTGATAAGCTTGACAAGCTCCACGACATGATACAGGCTGAATTTTTTATTTGAATACAAATCCATACAATATATTATAAAGTATAAACACCTATTAATGTAATCAATTTCTAATGTACAGAATATGAAACTAAATTTATAAATAAATTTGCAACCTATTAAATCCGCAGTAACCTATGAAACTAAATTTATAAGTAGCTTTGCAACCTATGAAACTAAAGAGAAAAGTAGCAACGTGTTAAATTTGTAATAGTTTCACATGAAATTATGTAAATTCATGTTCAAGGATACCCACACCTGTAACCTCTTAGCTTGATGACTTCCATATCCTGTCAGAATAGTCCTTCCCATTGAAGATTCAAAATATAGTAATTGGCATGTTAATGAAAAGCACAAAAATCATAGCCTCTACAAAAAAATTCCTTCAACAAGCATATTTGTGATTCCCTAAAGCATACTAGGATGGCATAAGAAACACTAAAAATTTAACACTCAACTCAACATAGTGCATGTGCTTCAAATTGTTACTATTTTAAGCAAGTTATGCGACTTCTATATGGTTTTCCTATACAGTGTTTTATTTATTTGTTGGATAAAAAATACAAACTTCAATAAGTAGGAGTTGGTTCAGTCTACAATGCAACAAAAAAATAATAATTTAATCACACTACCATTCCATTTCCTAGACATGTTTGTCACAACAACATTAAACCATTCATTCATCATTTTATTGAAAAAATAACCATAACTTATTGCATGGAAACTTCTTGTAAAATCAACTTCATTATTAAATTCCATTATCTATAGCATGCACATTTTATACTTTAAATCTAGAATGCTTGAAGAACAGAGTATATTTCATTTTCTCTACAACAAGCAAAACAATACGATCACATTATGCTACTTATTTTCCTTGCAATAATTTTAGTAAGATACCTGTTACCTACCACTAGCCACAATGTACAAAAAGGAAAAGAGAGTGATCATAATCTATCAGGCGTGCATACCTCAAAAGTGTATTGGAGCTAAACAATCAAAGGGTGAACTATATTTGTGAGAGTATCTCTTGTTGCTTTCATGTAGTATACATGATTGTTTGTCATAATTTATAACTTTTATGGCATAAATTTAATTTGTTCCTTTTCTCCTCACTTGGAACACCTTTCCCAATGCACCATGTCCAACAACCTATAGGAGTTCAAAATCCAATGATCCAAGATTCTAGAAAGGGGACATCATATTTGTTGTGATATTCACTAATGGGACATGGAGATGGATTTCCATGTGAGAGTGTAAATGGTCCTCACGAAAGGCTATTATATGCTCCTTATCCTGGATAAGACGTGGATCTTCAGATTCCTCTAGAATATATGCTAGTTTTGTGTGTTGGAGGTTGTTGGAACTAGGGAGAATTAATGTGTTGATAGTTGATGTGTACCTATTCTGGTGAGGTTGGTATAGTTGTTGTCTAGAAATAATTATTCTCTTCATCATGGAAAAAATTAACCCCATCAGAGTCTTGGAGATGAACAATGAAAGGTTAAAAGATACCTTAAAAGGGTAATGGAGCTTAAGAATGAAAGGGTGAACTATATTCGTGAGAGTATCCCTCACTTTTTTCACATAGTCTACATGATTTCCTATGACAATTTCATCATGACTTTGATGGCATAAATTTCATTATTTCCCTTTCTCCTCACTTGGAACACATTTCCAAATGCACCCTGTCCAACAACCCTTTGGATTTTAAAATCCAACGGTCCAAGCTTCTCCCAAACATAAATCTTCTCTTCTTCAAGATTGAAATTAACCCAATCAGAATCTTCACAAAGAAACCCAGAATTCATCATGCGCTTTAGAAAGAGACCATGTCTCTTCAGAATTTATGGATTTCTCCCTAGAGTTGTAAATTTCCTCTTCATTAAACTTTCTAAGATGACTACCAATAGCTGGGTGAGGCAAGGGAGAAAATAGTGAATGAGATCGATTATAAATTACTTCAAGATCCTCACTTTTGAGAAACCTTGGGGATGACCATTTCGTTGAATTTTTCCTTTGACCAAGTGAAGGATAAGGTGAAGGCTGGTTTGACAGAGTAGGACCAAAAACCTCAAAAAAATAAAACTCCTAATTCGCATTGTCAGGTCACTTAATAGATTGTGTGTATAGAGAATCCAGAGGAATTTTCAGGGTTCCTAAGAGGGCCAACTGGGAATGAATTTAAATTTAAATAGAACAATGAATCTGACCAACTTTAAAAACACAGAACAACAACGTCTAGAAGAAAAAAATTCCCCTATTTTCATAATAAAAGGAAATCTACTTTGGGTCAGATCGACTCGAACTCATTAAGAAAAAATTTTGAAATTTGTGGAACAACCTGACCATGACTCTCCCAATCAAGACTAACTAGAAATAAATGGGAAAGAGTAGATACATTTGGTATTACTACTATATACTATCCAATAGATTACAATTCCCATAGCTGAGAAAAACAAAGTTGTTTTTGGTATCGAAACATGAGATGAAATAAATGGTTGTCTAACATATTGGACTACTATGAGGAAATTAAAAATCAATAAATAACCATATGAATCAGAGAGCGGCAATGCCAAAATACTGGAAAAACACCTAAAGTCAAACAATGAAAACACCAAAAGAAATTATTCATACTTACATATGTATTGAGCTGCCTGACAGAGATAGAGAAATTGTTGTGCTTAAAGTACTTGGGAAGCAAGTATCATGTGAATTCTTGGGTATGCACATGATGAATTTGTTATTCATTGGGATCTAGGTAACTATGGATACTGTAGCATTTCCATTCACCACGTTGTCAGTTTGTGTTGCCTCCGTTGTTCTGTGATCCATCCATACCCTAAAATACCAGAAAACGAAAAACCAAAAAGATAGAAAACCCAAATCAAAAGATGGAATGAGCTTAACATGGGACCTCAAATTTACATCATTTGGAAAGTGTTTCAAATCCAGGTGAAGATCTCAAGCAAGTACAGGAGAAAAAATGACAAAAGATAGCGGGGAGCTGATCCCTTGACCAAGAGGATCCCTTTGCTTTTTACTGTGTATTAATTGATTTGGTCCTGTGTAATACCCCCAATTCGACCCTTAGGATATATTAGCCTTAATGTAAATAATGAGTACATGTGATGTATGTTTTCCTAGCGTGGAGCTCAAGGCCAAGGCCCCGCTAGTGAAAGCCCGAATTTTATTTAAAGGGCAGGTATTTGATATTTTGATACCATGTGCTCTGAAGCCATGGAAATTGTAATAGGATGCAAATAAACACCATGCAATATAAAATACCAAAACTGGCTATGGAGGCAACGAATGAGAAGGGGCCACATGTATCCACTAGGGAGTGGTGAGGGGGCTAATGGAGTGAACCATAGGTTTCCATATGTCATTATGAGAACCCATTTGACTTCCCTAGGTGACATTAATGCCTGTTGTAAGGAAGTGGTTGAGATTTCAGCCCATGGCTTCAATGGAGCATGGGCAGCCCTGAAATTCGTATGGGTAGGTATGGGCTTTGTTTTCTTGTACAAGAAGTCACTCAACCTTATGGGAGGTTGCTTCATTCTCACCCCCATTCCATTGGGAAAGTATCTAGCATCATTCTCGACCCAAAAACGAGTCCCCAGCAGGGAGAAAACCAGAAATCACGACTGTGAGTGAACCCACATTTTGGGAATCCAAAAAAGCCCAGATTGGGTATTGGACAGTGAAATCCAATGGGGGATCCGTTGGTATGAGCCTTGGAGCGAATTTGGGAGCATTGGCTACCCCAAAATCCATGGGAAAACCCAGTTTGGATAGCCCAGAGAATCAGTGACGGATTTGGGGTTATTTGTGACAAAGTTGTGAGAAATCCAGTTGTGGATGTATGAACAGAGGATGGGATTGTTGAGTCCAGCTTGAAGTGCATGTGGCTCTAGGATTGAGCTCAGTGGACTAGCATCCTTCTCCATCTCCTATTGCATGCTTGAAAAACCCAACTGCGTGTTGGCTTAGCATGGTTGTTTGAGTGAAACCCTGACTATGAGTGAGCCATCTAGTTCCTCCTTAGTGGATACGCAGCCCAGCTCGGGGGTGATCTCTCAGTTGAAAGAATACAGGCTGGACAGAGATCTATGGTTGGGTGGAACGTTGCTCTCATGTAGCCAGTCGTTGGACATTTGCGTTGCAAGATAAGTATTATTTGTGGATTAAATTATATACAATATGTGTTCTGCAATGTGTTATTTGAATGATTATTCTTCATGTTAATGAAATCGATATGAAGTAGCATAAGAAGGGGATTGAATTCTCTGCCTATTGATTGCTTGAGATAAATAGGTTGATGCGAATCTATGCTTATGTGTGTTTTTATGTTTAATTCCGCTGTGTTCTGTTGAGTTGAATCTGCACATAGAAGTTTTTAATTGTTATGTATTTATGAGTATATATATTGGGGCTAAGTCTGCCAAAAGCCCCGGTGTGTTGTTGATGTTTTCCTTCCCTGCAATTGAATGAGAGAAGGGGACATTACATCCTGCGTTGTGTAGGTATCTTGAACAAAAGCATCTAATCAGATCCAAAACCATTAGATCTAGGGCCTTTGCCGTTCCAAAATGAGAATTGTTTCCTATTTACCCATATGTGGTTTACTCGGTAGAGACCACAGGGAAACAACAAGGGTAACTTTAGCAACAACAGTTGCATTCAAACGAGAGATAGATGGATAAGCAAAAAATTCACAATATATGTACCTTCAATCATCCGAACAAAAGGATCCCCTTATTTTTTAATGTTAATTGGATTTGGTGCTACCTGTAGGTCTTCAATGAGACCGTCTTAGATCCAAAACCATTAGTTCCATTTCCAGTTCCATTTCCCACTTCGAGTGTGAGATCCTTTTCTTATTTACCCATAAGTGGTTACTCGATAGAGACCACAGGGGAAAAAGTTAGGGAAAAGGCAGCATTAACACTCCTCTCAACGATCTACAACTTCAATAGGTTATGAATCAACTTGCTTCTTCCATGCGTCCCCGAGCTTCACTCTCAAGTCGGTACTCGCCTCCTATTCTCAACATTTTTTTGTGTCACCATAAACCTGCTACAAGCATATACGCCTTTTCCATTATACATTGGCTAATTACCCTCTTTTGTAGATTTCAAGAAAAAAAGGCAAAAAAATATAATAAAAAACAAAAAAGATGGAAAGTAAAGACGAAACAAAGGCTTTGTCTTAAACAAATGTCTTAAAACACCTCCTTATGTAGTAGTGTGCACCTCTAATGTAATCTTCCAAACTTGTATGTAGTAGTGTGCACCTCTAATGTAATCTTCCAAAAATTTTATTCACTATAAGAATGAAAATTCATAGAAGGGACCAAGGAATCTCCCATGTCACAATGCTGCAATTTTCTATGATAAATAGATAGCGCAGGTCACACATGTATGATTCTATTTAAAACAAAAGGAATAAAAAACATGTGTGATCTAAAAAGGATCGATAATGTAAAAAGGATTGAGAATGTGGGAATGGCAAGTTGGTCTATGTCTTAAGGCCCATTTCAATTATGGGAATGTACATTCTCTAAATAGTTTGTCGAGACACCAATACAGGGCCAGTTAAGAGAAATATACAAATGCACATAATTTTGGTGCTTTGTTTTTTACATATATTCAAACACTTGTTTTGTACAGAGTAGTTAAATAATAAAGTTGCGAAGTCTCTATCCAAATCTAGTTGTTAGCACTAACAACTAGTAAAGAGTAGTTAAATAGTAAAGCTGCAAAGTCTCTATTCAGATCCAGTTGTTGGGCACTAATAGCTAGTAATTCATCCCCGGCCATGAAAATCAACGCCTTCCTCATGCTAGATTTTACTAGTCTTAATTTAATTATGTTGGGGAAATATTGTCAATTCCATGCAATAATGGAGCACAAGCTAGGCTAACGAGGTGAAAATTTAGTCATAGAAGATGTCTGCAGCAACTCTTGTTTGCAAAAGTAGGTCAATTCAGATCACCTCCATAGATGAGGACATAAGCCACCAATTGGATACAACTCGTGTTAATGGGTATAGGTATATATGCATGGAAATGGGTTGGTATTTTTCAACATAAATGTTGTATATGTTGTGGAATATATAACAATTATCTTCGGTCCATATGGTTCTTTAATTGTGTTTCAGTGCATGGGTCACTTACCCATGTAACGATCAATCCTACCTGATGCACTACTATGATCAAATGAAGAAGATTCAATCTCAATTTCTCAACAACCATTCATTCTATCACTACCATATTCTCTGGTTTATTTGTAGTGTTCAATATATTGCATACGTTCAATAATTCTGCTATGTCCATTTTATCAATAGACTTTCAATAAAAAAATACATAAGTAGGTTAACAACAAAAACTAAGCGTACCGACCCACATAACTTTAGGAGAGTAGTTAGCTTTGTAATTTAGCTTTGTAATGCTCACAGCATTAACGAAATCAACGGCCTAATTCAACAAAAAAAAATATAGCAAAAGTAGGCTACTACACCTAAATAATTTCTCACAAGTTTTAATATCTGAAAGCAATAAAAAAACATAACACGACAGCACTTATGAACACATAAGATGTATGGATCTCTTTCAATCTATTGGGATATTGTATTGACAATTTTAACAAAACCGATATACATTTTAATGTTATAAGATTAAAAATGGATGTATTCTAGGTGTTCTATTATTAGTAATAATAATATCAATTTTTTTTATCCACGTCGACTTTAAAAAAGGAATCATAACTTCTCATTTTTCTAAAATTGATATCATACATTTAACATTTTCATTTAATTTTGATTGTGCGATGCACATCTGACCACCTATATTATCAAAGTTTTCTTTTTTTCTTTTTTTTTAATATGAAATTCCTACCCTTGATATCAATAGACTTGTTACCACCCATTTCATTTAAGTGGCCACTCATGAAATAGGCTTTTGTGGGAAATGAAAGGCTCTAAAGAATTAGAACAAGGGATGTAACAACAATGAAATTGTTCTGAGGTGAAACCTGCAATCTGGGCACCAATCAACATCAGAGGGGCATGTCTAGGAAGAATTGAAATAAATTATGGATGGGTTTTGGGTAGCAGTAACCTCATTGCTTCAATTTTGGGGCATGAATCAGTAAAAAGCATCCTTGTATCTGCATTATGGGTGAGAAGATGCACCCTTAAACCTTATCTTTTGGACATTTCTTGGTGTTTTTGGCTTCATAATCAGTAATAAAACCCATTCTTGGAGTGTTGGGAGTAAAAAATAGGGGATTCACTTGTCCTCTCTATGATTTCATCCTACAGATCAAGATTTTCAATAAAGAATCCACCCAATATTATGTAGTAGCAAATGATTATCACTCTTAGACCCAATCTTCTCCATATGTCCTTTCAAGAGGTTCTGTGCTATGTTGATATAGTTTTAGCATGTCTTCTAAGAAGAGAGATTAGAGGGTAAAAAAGTATGGCAATGTGTAGAACTTGAGCTTAAAAAATAGACATGATGTGCACATTAAACACTAGGGACAACCTAATTTCAAGCAAAATATTAGAGTTAACCCATGAGAATGCTCAAGATGATTTAAAGGCCAATTAAACACCTATATGCCTTCCGATTGTGCCTTAAATACCTCATGGAAGGAGTTTATATTTGAATATATACAAACCATTTGAATTCTAAATGGGAACCAACAAGGAGGTAATATGGTGAATATATATTATTTAAATCTCGTATGCATAGCCTTTCAACTCGGTGAATACATTTAGTGAAAATTACAATGACCAAACACATGTGAATGATGAGAAATAAAAAAAAATGATATGCCAATGATAGAACAATTCCAAAACATAAAATTTTTGGAAAGGAACTTGGTTTAGTATGCAAACATCAAAATATGAATCCAAAATCTAAGGAAACATACTTCTTATTTGATGAAAATACAATTCATAGCTAATCTGAATTACCATTTCAAAATAAAATATCAAAATATGTAAGTGTGCATATCTTCATGGATTATTCATTTGGTTGTTGGATATGATTGTCTGCATAATATAAAACATTTCAGTCATGATTGAATTGCCATCATTGAAAAAATTCCTTTAAAAACCATATACAATGTCATATCAAAATTTAGCCAAACTCGCCCCGAGCCGGCTCGGATTGTTTTTTCGTCGATCCGAGTCAAACTCGCGAGTTTTGTGGTTTGAATCACGAGTCCTGTTACTATGCAATATACTAAAAGGTTAATGTGGAGCCATCCATATATATATCCATTCATCCAAGAAGCTCAATAGGTGTGCACAGCCTAAGCTGTGTGGGCCCACAGGGAACAAAGTGTCTATGTAGTATGACCTCAACAAGTCACGTTCAACCCAAAGATACACATATATCCTTATATATATAATGACTTGTATTATAGATCAATTATATGACAGAAGTCCATATTTTGTATTAAGTTGACAAAAATACTTTTGGAAAAAAAAGTCCGAATACAATATCAAATATCGATCTTTTTGGAGCCAAATATTTAGAATTAAGATTTTTTTTCTCCACCATGTGGGGCTTGTCGAGCTGATATTTTTCCATACGTGATATGACATTTCTAAAATCAAATCCTAGGAACTACACGAATACAAGGTTCAAAATGAGTGAACCATATGTAAGCTAGAAAACACACGAATGCAGTGTAGGATGGATGGATGCAAAGATTGTGCCATGTTTTATAGTATATAAAATAGATACCATAAATTAGAAAGCACACATTTCTTGAATTCAAAAAATAATGCATTAAGAAAAATGGAATAAGTAGCAATATCTTGTTTTCAGATTGAAAGCTATATTTTGGTGTCTTGCCAATGAAGCACAAGCAAAACTCTCAATATAACAAGAAACAATGGATAAGAAAACCATTTGTCTCAGTTGACAGCCAAGAGACTTAAAGTGGTGACATTTGTTATTTCATTCTGGGTAGGGATTATTAAAGTTAATGCAGCTGCGAGACACATTTTCAGAGAGGATGGTGCCCTAGTCAGTTAACTAGGGTTCCTGGTCAGTTAACCGGGCACAGTAAGTCCCTAGAAGGTACCCTAGGGTCCCCAGCAGTCTCATGGGGTTCTTGGTCAAGGACCAAGCAGGTTGACACCATGGAAAAGTCCCTAGCATGTTGCTAGGGCCCCTATTTGTCTCTAGGGTATTCTGGTATAGGACCAAACAGTTTCTTGGTCACAAGGACCAAGCAAATCTTGCAAGTTGAGACATAGACATCCTGGTTGGGACTAAGATAAGGACTAGATGCTAAATATCTAGCTAAAAGAGAATATAAGATAAGGTGTTGGTACAATAGAGATACTAGAAACTAAAGTTGTGAAAATCTCGATGCTCGGCAAGAGAGAGAGAGATAGGATGTCATAAAATATAAGATTTGATCTCCCACTTTCATATAAACCACATAATGGCAAGCTTTGAAAATAAAAATAAAAAAAAGGTTTTCAAGATGCATTATCATACAATTGAAAGTTGTAAAACTGTAAAACATTTGAATCATCATCTCAATTCAAATACCATAACCTTCTTAATTCACTAACTGTGAGAAGAAGTGTTGCTACCTAGGATGTACACAATAGTGGGCTTGACCATAATTCTACTCCTTTTTAGAACCAAGTAATGTCATTATCAACCCAAACTTGAACCTCATCTTGCAACTATTGTTGATATTATCTTCAAACGTTGCTACAAGCCTACAACCGTCTCCACACTAGCTAGGCTAGCATTCTTAGTGCTTACATTAACAATGGAATCAAATAATAAGGATATGGCTAGTTGTTTCTTTTCTTCGGTGGCCAACTATGTAAAAGGATTATTGATCATCCAACCTTATTCTCTTAAACCCTTTCGACAACATTCTCATGTTTGCTTGACACATTGGGATGGATTACAGTCTACATACTCAAGGTATAAAGTTAGCTTTGAAAGCATCCTACCCAGCACCACAATAATAGAAGAATCACTACCATGACATAGCACCAAAATTTTACAATCACTAGGAACTGTGGTGCTCCCTTCTTGTACCTGTAACTCTCAATGCTATCAGCATCAATGTTCAGTCAACACTAAGAAACCAGGAATGCACCCCATCCCCATCCCCTTTTCCATACTGGAAACATTTCTGGTATGGAAACAGTATGAAATGGATTGGAGTTTGGACAACCTGGAAATATTTCTGGTGCCATTTCCCAAAATGGAAGCATCCTAAAATCATGTATGGGATGTTTCTCACCAAAAAAAAATGATGTAATCGGCGTGTCCATAGTAGAACCAAAAAGAAAATGCAGGTTTGTGGGACCCACTAAAAAACATAAAACTAAAAAAAACAGATGAATATTTTAAAAGCAAATTAAAAATTAGGAAAAAAAAAAAATCAGCTTATAGAAAGAGGGATTTAACTTCTTGCTTCACACAGTTCCATTGTGTGTAGGGGTTGAAAGTTTAAAGAGTAAAATTCGAGAGGTGCAGGGTGATGTTTTGCAAGGGCAGTGTTTTGCAGGCCTATGAATAGTTATAACTCATGGAGAAGGGACTTTGTATATTTTTTGTGAGTCTCGACTCTCAACTTATTCCCTTTCCCATTTGATAGCATTTATTCATAAATGCCTATAGAAGCAACATTAAAAACCCCACGAAAAAGTTGGTTGTGTATTCACTGTCATCCATGTTCTCAGTTCCATCATGTGCAGGGGTTGAAGGTTTGGAGAGTAAAGTTTCAGATGCATAGAGTAATTTTTTTTAGGTAAATTGTTTTCCAGGCCTGTGAGCAGGTGTAACTCATGGAGAATGGGTTTTGCATATTTTTTTCCTAGTGTTCTCAGTTCCATAATGTGCAGGGGTTGAAGGTTTGGAGAGTAAAATTTCAGATATTTTTTTTAGGCGAAGCGCTTCCCAGGACTGTAAGCAGTTGTAACTCATTTCTGAAACTAATGTGAGGCCACATGTAAGGAAACATACAAAATCTTGTAAGGTTAACATGTTACGTCATTGGTGTAATTGAAATTGTGATATTATACTTTTCAATTAAAAGATGTGTTTTTATTAAGGAGATTAATTTTCGATTAAAAGATAACAATAGACTCATTTACTCATGTTTTTTCGTTGATCATGCACTCTGAAAATCAAGGGTGGAACAAAACAAACTACTGATAGTGGCACACACAACTCAATAGTAAATGTGTTGACATTATGCATTTGGCGTGCATTAAGTGATAAACTTAGGAAACAAACAATAGGTGGAACATAGAATCCTTTATAGAGGTTAGTGTCAGGCCACATGTAATGCAACATACAAAAAATTTCAAGGTTAACATGCTGCATCAATGGTGTAATTGAAATTGTGACATTTTGTTCCAAAGGACTTGAGTTAAAAGGCCAGATAAATATAATATGCCATTTGTACAAGCGAATCATTAAAAAACACATTGCAATCGGAATTGTACTAGGATGTTCACTCCTTTGTCAAAAAAAGAATAATAAGGCTGGTTTTCAAAGGTATGGATTGTTTTGGATTCATCAAATATTATTGTACCCGAGCTTGCACATACCAAGCTGCAACGAATCCTTCAGGAAAGTGGAGTTTTCTATGTACTATCCATGATGCACTTTGAAGAGAATTTGATAAAATAATTTTCTTTTTCTTTTACTTAGTTCATAAAGGAAAGAATTTAGTTTCCTAATATAGGTAGTTCGCTTTATTTTAAGTTCATCGAAATAGAACAATGTAAACATTTGAATATATAAAATTCTTCTAGTAACACTATTTTTTGGACACAAGTTCTCTTAATATAGAGACATCGAAGTGATACATTTTTCAATTCCCAACCAATTCCTGGTTCTTGATTTCATTTGACCATTCATTTCCCCTTGGATATAAATGGATAATAATTCAAGCTTGATTAGAAGATTTTTTTCCCATGAGTAATATCAAATAAATCTTTTTCAAAAAAATGTGAATAGATACTTGAAAATATTTTAGGAACAAGACCTATAAATTGTAACTTGGAAGTATTGGAAGTGTACAAAGTGGGATTGGGAGCCTCCCATAACAAAACCATGTTTCCATGCCTTTGTTAGTCACGAGTCTAAACCCATGCCTTTGTCATTCACAAGTGCTAAAACCTAGCTCAGTATCAAAATAACAAAAACAATTTCATGTTTAAGAAAAAACACGGGAGAGTTTCATTAAAATTTGTTTTTAGATTATGATCAAATTTATGAAAAATTGAAAATAACATCTTACTAAAATTAGTAGCTCCAAGTCTCTAATAGCTAGAGGAGAGCACTTTCAAGCTGTCTAGAGAAATGGGTATCTATACTCAGCACATGCTTCTAACTTCTGAGGGTAAAATGCCATAGGCGATGCTTGGTAAATTCGGTAGATGATAAATTGTTGATGGTGGGGAACCATTGAAGATGATCAATGATGACCTAGGTAGGTAGGGAGGAAAGAATGTTTACTTATTATATGTGGATAGAAGGATCAAGGAAAAACTCAATAGGGTGATCTAGAATTATAGATAGACTTAGGTTGAATCCAAATTTAGCCTTCAATGAGGGATGGAATTGCCAATTAGTATGGTACCTATATGTAGAATTAAAGAATAACTCTCAATCCAATCCTTTAGAATCCTCAATACCTTGGGAGAAAAGGATAAGGAGGAAAGAAACCATCAAGATGAAGGGGATGACCACCATCAACAATAAGTAGTACAGTGACATTTAGGATGAGGGATTCTTAAATTTCAAAAGTGTACCTTTGAAGGAGACGTCTTTCTCAAGTCATGATCCAAAATATAGACTATATGGACAATGGAGTCCAAAATCTAGACTATGAGAATATCTCGTTTCACTAACATAACATCGAATTAACATTTCCATTAACTATGGGACAACCCCCTTAATGTTAAACATGTGCAAGTGGAGGAGAATGGAAATAGGAACTATGATGGTTGAGTAGTAGTTTAGAGGAAAGGGAAGGTGGTGCTACTAAGAAACCCAAACCAAGGTCCCTTGCTTCATTAAACTCACTCATGAGGTGAATAACCATGAGAAGATGGAGAAGGAGAGATATAAATCTCAAGGAATAAATAAAGAAGACAATCGAGATCATAATGAAACTAAAGAGAAATTAATAATGAAGGATACAATACACACCAATCAAACAACAGATCAAAATCATATCCAAGGAGGGGAGGAAGAAGAAAAAATAACTAGGAGACCAAATAAGAGGCTATATACATGAAACTAAATGAATTTAAGATAGAAACCACACCAAAGAAATGGAATCAACAAAGGATAAGGAATGAGATTGTGGCAATGGTAAAATAGTAATATTGCAAATGACCTTGATACTAGAAAGGGAAAAGAGAGCATAAATAAGACATATAAAATAGAATTGAATGCAAGAGGAGGAGGAGGATGTGAAAGAAGTGGACATGGAGTTATTATCCTTGCATTATAATAAAACATTTATAATTTCCCTTTCAAGTTACCAACTAGTGAATCTACACTAGCACATGATAAATGGAAATGGGAGGATAGAAATGTTGAAGGATTGTCAAGTTCCCATAAGAAATGATCATGAATAGACACAAATCCCACAAAGTTGAAAAAATCTAAGTTGGAATGAGGCAAGAAACTTGTCAATGATAACTTGAAGGAGAAAAGGGAGCAATTAATTAACCCAAGACAAACAACCTCACTTAAGGAGACATTTATTCAAACGCCTAGGCCTTCTAAATGAAAATTCTCTTGTGGAACATAAGGGGCAATAATGCACCTAAGAAACAAATAATTTTGAAAAACAAAATAAGAGTAGAAAAACTAGACTTAGTGTTTATTCAATAAACAAAATGCAAAATGTATAACATGTATAAATTCACCAAAATGATATGGGGAGGATACGATTGCTCAACTAGAGTATTGAGAGGATTTTCAACAGTTATGGCAATGATGTAGGATCCCATAAACATGGATCAAGAAAACCAACTTACCACCTATTGATAGATTAATAGCAATTTATACTTTAGACTCAAGGGTAAAGGGAAATATAACTAATGTATATGGGTTCATTGATCCCTGACAAATTCTAGATTAATGTTTGGAAATATTAAGTACGATTAAGGTCCTCCCCAATTAGGAACATTGAATCATTAGAGAATACGGCCTAACCACAACAAAGTCACTCTTTGAAAATAAAGGATGAGTGTAAAGGTTGGATGTGGCAAGCTAGATTCTCCGGGACCTTTTAAAGCATTGATAATTTGTGGATGTACCAAAGAATGACATCTTCACTTGGAACAATTGGTGTGGAGGGTTGATTATAATATTCTCATCACGTGGCTTATAGAATGTCTCAATGAGACACCATTTTGTGGACTATAGTGCTTATGAAATATGCCCATAATGGTAGGATGGACAAAGCTCAACAATGTTTAATAACATGCTTGAGAATAATGTTGTCTCGTGGAATGCTGTGATTTGGGATTGCATATAAAATGGGAAAATCAAGGAGGCTCACAAATTGTTTAAAGGAATTCTACAATGGAGATATGCATTGTTTCAAGCATGGAGAGATTTTGTTACATTGGTCTTGTTGTTTCTTTATGTGGACCTAATAGATACTTGGAGTGGATTTGACATACCAGTTACAATTACCAACAAAAATTGCCAAACTGTGAGGGCATTCCATCATGGTACCTTTTAAGATTATCATCATAGTTTGGACATTGACCTTCATTTGTCGAAGACATGACTAGTGAGGAATTTGAGGGAGTAAAAGAATGTAATATGTGATTAATGTGTCAAGGAAAAGGGACAAATACAAGCAAAAGTTGGCCATTTACAAGGTGGGAGGAAACATTATTAAACTCAAAACCTCACACATCCAAATATGCCATGTAAGTAAGGATAATTCTTCTGCATCAACCTTACCTTAGGCCATTTTGTCTCTAGGGATCATGTGACATTAATAGGCCTATGTCCACCATACAAGCCCTATAAAGGGAATATTTATCATGTAAGTGGAATATAGTGTTCATTTCAAGTTTAGCACACTAAGGATGACTCTCATGGCCTAGTACATGTTCTAGGGTAAACATATAAAGTCCTAGGACATAATACTTTCCTCAAGGGACCGGGGCCCACAAATAGGGCCCTAGTCCATAACGTCATCTCTATGTGGGAAATATTTGGCTTACAAGCAATGAATGGTCATTTCAAGCTCTATGCGACCAATAATGGTTATCATTGATTGGGCCATATTATCAAGTCAAAACATAATGTCTAAGGGTAAGGGGCTCATGGGTCATGTGTGATGCCCTAGAGCACCTCAAAGGTCCCATATACTACATAGGTAATATTTAGCCAATGAGTAAGATTTGTTGGTCATTTTGAGGTTTGGCACACCAAGTATGGATTTCAGTCCCTAGGCCATGGACCAAGGTTTTAGGGTACAAGGCCATATGAATCACCTTGGGGATCATGTCCCATGATTGGAGGCCTAGATTATAACACAAGGCCTACATGGAGAATCTTAGCCTATATGCGAGATATGTTCACCATTTTGAGGAAGGGCACGCCAAGGATGATTTTCAAGGCCCATGTTATGATATAAGGTTAAATAAGGGTCTTAGGTCATAACATTTTTCTCTAAGCTCATGGTCCATTTTCAAGCCCTCAAACCACCACACATACCCTCCATAGGGAACCATTAGCCTACAAATGAGATATTATAGACATTTTCCTCTTTCTAATACTAGACATGGTTCTCAATGCATATGTCATGGTTCAAAGCTAAAATCCCTAGGCATACTCATGAGTTCAATGCCCAAAAACTGCCTCCAAAAGTTCAATTATCATGAGTTTTAAGGGGGGTTCCAAACAAACCGCCTCCAAAAGTTCAATTCTCATGACTTTTAGTGGGGGTTTTGACAAACCGCCCCCACAAGTTATGAGAATTGGGCTTTTAGGGGGGATTTTCAAACAACCGCCTCCAAAAGTTCAATTCTCATGACTTTTAAGAGGGGTTCCAAACAAATCGCCTCCCAAAGTTCAATTCTCATGACTTTTAGGGGGGGTTTGACAAACCGCCCCCAAAAGTTATGAGAATTGTGATTTTAGGGGGGGGTTTCAAACAACCGCCTCCAAAAGTTCAATTCTCATGACTTTTAAGGGGGGTTCCAAACAAACTGCCTCTCAAAGTTCAATTGTCATGAATTTTAGGGGGGGTTTTGACAAACTGCCTCCAAAAGTTATGAGAATTGTGATTTTAGGGGGAGTTTTCAAACAACCACCTCCAAAAGTTCAATTCTTATGACTTTTAAGGGGGGTTCCAAAAAAAAACGCCTCCAAAATTTCAATTCTCATGACTTTTAGGGGGGGTTTTGACAAACTGCCCCCAACAGTTATGAGAATTAGGCTTTTAGGGGGGTTTTTCCAAAAACCACCCCCAAAAGTCAAATTTCAGGACTTTTGGGGGCGTATTTAACAAAACCGCCTTGAAAAGTCCAATTTCCATGACTTTTAGGGGTGGTTTTAAAAGACCGCCTCCAAATTTATGAACAAACTTTTAGTGGTGGTTTTACCAAGACCCCCGCAATCCAAAACCGCCCCTAAAGGGCTATTTTGTTGTAGTGGTTGTTCATTTTTTGGGTTTTTTTCTCATGAGGTTTTCCCCATTTCCTTAGTTTCATGAACATTTATTTTTTATTATTGATTGTACGGGTGACTTCTGGTCTTAGTAACCAAGGCCCTTGATCTCTAAGTTGGGATTAAGGGGGGGTGTTAGGATAATTAATACTCCAATCTTTTTTCACCTTAGTATTATTTTCCTATTCCTAGTATCAGATGATGTTGTTTCCCCCTTAGTGGTGTGTAGATGTCATCTAGGACCCATTAGCCACTTGATACTCCCTACATGCATGATTTTAGGGCACCCTGAGTCAGTTCCCTACATTTTAGGAGCTAAATCAGTGATCTGGTTCAGTCCACCTCAGTTCCTAACTCTAGTGGAGAGTTTGAGATCCGATCACCACTAATTGTGATCTAATGTGCCCCTTTTTTCCTTATTTTGCATGAAAAAATCACTTAGGCGCCCTTCTTGATCTGTTAACTGACAATAGCTTCAGTTCACTAGCAATTACTTGAGTTTCGTTGAGTTTGGAACCTCCATAGCACTCCAGTGGTGATATTTCCTATGTTAGAATGACATGGATTTGAATTCTCCCTTGGTATTCAAATTCTCTCTATTGTACCATATATGTTGGCTATACTGATTAATGTAATATGACACACATTTCTATGCACATCTGAGTTTCAATGCATGTTTAATTTTACTGCTCAATTCACTGCAATTTTCACTATAATTCTTCCTCCTTGCTAACCTATAACTGTGAGTTATTCTCAAGCTCCATGATCTGTTGTGTTCCAGAATTTCATAGGTAGGCCTAGTTACATTTGAGAGGAAGGACATTAGGTATTCTAGGGAATTTAAATTTATTTTTCTTTTTATCTACAAGTTCACTAACTCGTAATAAAAAGAACCTACATGTGGGAACCGATGGACTAAAACTGATATTGCACATATCACTGACTAATGATCCCTTTGGGCATGATGCGACATGGCCAACTATTCCAAACAAGCATCCTTCTGACATTCCCATATTAAAAAGAAAACAAGGAGACAATCCTGCCAATCACGTTATGTATTTCCACTTATGGTGTTCATCTAACATCATAGTGGATGACCCCATGAGGCTTCACCTCTTCTAGAATGCCCTCACCAGAACAGTAGCAAAGTGGTACGTCAACCTAGAAAGTGGAACCCATTCCACATTTGTGAGAGTAGCCACCATATTTATTACGTACTTTCAACTCCAAATACAACATGATCTAGGCCTCAAAATTCTCGCTGATTTTCTAATACGAACCGTTACACCAAAACCTCGAGATGTTAGTGAAGGCCGCCCACTAGGATCTTAACATCCCACCACGCTTCGCAGTCCAGACTCTGGGCTGGATGTGCGCCCATACGGTGGTGTCCCCTTTTGCGCCGTACGAGCCCCGGGCGAACACTGCAATGCCGACGTTTCCACCCGCTCTGTGACTTGAACCTTGGTGGAGGCTCTGATACCAAATGATACGAACCGTTACACCAAAACCTCGAGATGTTAGTGAAGGCCGCCCACTAGGATCTTAAAATTTTCGTCAAAATACTTCCACCCACATTGTAGACCATATCCACGAGTGGCGTAGACACCGCACACTATGCAAGATTGAAATACAACCTACCTTTTTAATGGATTGGTTTATCAAATCTCTCCAACCTGCCATAGCTAAATATGTCTCCACCTCCATACCACAAAGCAAGGAAGAGGCCATCCTGAAAGCACAACATTTCGACCTCATATGCATAATCCGACTACCTTGTCACAATCCTCCCTGATTCCCCTCGGGATTGGTCATTAGATCCTACATCTTCGGGCTCGTCACATTTATCGGATGGGATTATTGGGTCCATTTACCTTCTCGGAAAGGCTCTTCCTACCACATCGGTGCCATTCAAAATGGTTCTGCATTACCCATCCATGCCACCTGCGTCGATACACTCTAAACCGGTACCAACACCATTAGTTAGTTAATTACAGTATGGACCATATAGTCCTACCTACCCAAATGTTAGCCAAGTAATGAAGGTTCCCACACCATTAATGGCACAAACCGTTCCTAGGTCTACCTCTTATGGAACACAATTTGCATTTATCCCACCACCAAGATATAACCCATATTATCTGTTCCCATGCCCAATTGGTTAGAAACAAACCCCCCACATGGGGGTTAACTTAGTTCAACCTTCTTATGTTCAATAAACTCAACAATTCGAGCAATTGAACGTCGCAAATCCCTAGAATCCACAGAATCAGGGGAAGAAGAAAGGTAAGAACAAACTGAATCAACAGTCGGGGCAAGGGAGCAATCCCCCATCTTAGCAAAACTAGAATATGGGTGATCCAAATATAGGGACTAAAAATCCCCCTAAACAAGGGAAGAATCCCCCCTTGAGAACCAATTATTTCTGCTCCATTTTCATTTATTATGGTCATTACACACATCATTGTTCTCTTATCCTTGACTGCCAACAGTTAGTGGAATCCAAAAAGAGGACGATGGTGAACCCTCCTCAAGTAGAGAATCCTCCCCAACCACAAACCGTTGTGTTACAACAACCCTTTTCCAATCGAGGGGTAGTGAAACAACAACAAGACCCTCACCCACCAGGTGATGGATCTTTTAAAAATATCTATACACTAGACACAAACCTTTAGATGTGAGCCAGAGGTTATGATGGGCCTCCCACCCCCCAAGTGGAAGACATTCCTATCCCCTCGGTGGGCCCTCTATAGATACCATGCCCAATTACCGAACAAATCCCACAGATCCTGAAAGTTCAACTTTGGCGTACCCCTAATAACCCTCACATGAACGCCTCCGACAATTATAGTATTGTGGATGACTTGGCTCAATCCACTGTGGCTATGTCCACATTAGAAGTGTTATAGTCTTTCCCAATAGAGAGAAAGGCATTACCCAATGCGCTTGGTGTCATCGATTCTCTCGACTCGCATCTCATGACCCTTGAGGTTGACAAAGGGGATCCTCAACTACCATCATCAGCTGCATTTCAAGTTCCACTCACTGTTAAAAACATCATGATCCATCGTTGTATCATCGATGAAGGTGCATCCACTTGTGTTTTGTCTGTAAAATTCTAGAAACGATTAGGATCTCCTAAGCTAGTCCCATCCTCTATTGCTCTTTGAACGTATGATGGGAGATCATCCCAACCAAGAGGATTGTACCAAAATGTCCCCATAGATATGGGGGGGAATATGGTTATGATTGATATTGAAGTAGTCGACGCTGAAATTGACTACAACATCCTCTTAGGGCATAGTTACATGTATGGCATGAAGGAAGTTTCCTCCTTTGTCTTATGTATCATGATGTTCCCTTTAAATGTGAAGGTAGTTACCCTCGACCAACTTAACTACTATGACCCTAATACCATAAGAAACCCTGACAATGTCCTACTGACTATACTAGGTGATGATCAACCGTATGTTGACATTGCCCCCGGTATGTACAAGGACTCCAATTTGTTAGGAGCATAATCAAGATCACCACCTAATATCCCTACATCAACTGATGGCCTAATGTCCACCATTTTCACCACTCAAAATAGAGCCACTCTACCTCAACACCATCATCAACACCACCACTGAGTCATGGTATTGAACAAACATTGAGTTCATCGATAGCACTGATATTTCAAATCTCATTCCTGTATCCTCCCACGAGTGTACAAGGGACATCGATTATGGCTTAGTTAACTCTACTTGGGATAACTTTGGGAATATTGGTGTGGTACCTCACGCCACCATATCAAGAGATATATTCCAAACCTGTCGCCCATTATGAGTTTGTCCCTGTTTCGGCTAATATGGCTGCAAGGCCTGTAACACGTTTAGTTACTACAGCCCAACCTATGACATCTGCAACTACACCTTAATCAGTAGTCGCTAAGACCACCAATGGGGGCACCAAACAACCAAAGTTGAAAATTCTAATTAAGTAGAAACTACGAAGCCTAAAGAAGGGGGCATCAACCATCAGGAGTTAAAATCCCTAGTTATGATCAATACTCCCAATCAAAGGATTACACCGTTCTGTTCTCTTTGTAGGAAACAAGGCCATGCAACCAATTTATGTCCTACCTTACCGGAGCTAAGGAATTTGCTTAACATCCCTGTTAGAATCACCCATGCTCCACCGATGGTAAAAGGGGGTAATTCCCCATCACCTACATCTTAGTCCAGAACTCTGCATACAAATCATGCATGTTCCATATGTTCTCAATATGGGCACTATACATATCATTTCCCTGACCTCCCTTACTATGTTTATCTACATTTGGAGATACATGGTGGAATATCACTAAAGTATGAATGATGATAGAAAAAGGAGAAAGGATGGGTATGTTGTATTTATGTCCTCACAGTTGTTCTATCTCATTAGTTTCCACGGGGATAAATATATCATTGTGGAATCATAGGCTTGGCCACATGAGTGAGAAGGGGATGCATATTCTTCACTTAAGGAAGTTGCTTCCAGATAAGAAGCATGTAAGTTTTGAATTATGTGGGAACAATGTTTATGGAAAAAGAAGAGAGTCATATTTCTCAGGGTTGGGAAACAAAAGAAGAGTGAAAATTTAGAGCGTGTACATATAGATGTATGGGAAATGGCTCAGGTACAATCTCTTGGTGGCTCTCGTTATTATGTTACTTTTATTGATGATGCATATAGAAAGGCTTGTGTTTATTGCATTAGACAAAAATCTGATGTGTTCGTTACTTTTAAGAAATGGAAATCTTTGGTTGAGAATGACACAGGAAAGAGGTTGAAGTGTCTCATATATGATAATGGAGGTGAGTACTGCGGCAAGGAGTTTGATAGTTACTATTCATACCATGGTATTTGTAGAGATAAGACAGTTCCACGAACACCACAATAAAATGGCATGTCGGAAAGGATGAAGATAACAATCATGGAGCGTGTAAGGTGTATGAGATTGCATGCATGCTTTCCTTTACAGTTTTGGGAAGATGTTGTAGATACTGTTGTTTACTTAATAAACAAAGGGCCTTCAAGTGATTTGGATGGTGGTATTCCATAGGAGGAATGGAAAGGAAAAAAGGTAAACTACTCTTTTCTGAGAACTTTTGGTTGTGAATCATTTGTCCATATTGATAAAGAAAATAAAACAAAGCTTGAGGATAAATCCAAGAAATGTACCTTTATTGGATACGGGGTTGATGATTTTGGTTATTGCTTATGTTATTATGTGTTAGGAACCCATGTCTTTACTTTGTTACTATATTGTTGTTGGACGCATATGCTTTGTAAGTCGTCTCGTAGTATTTGTTGATCCATAGTTTATATTAGCCCATAGTATTGACCCATAGTATTGCATGCATATGCTTTGTAAGTCGTTCCATAGTATTATATGTCCCATGGTTTTGACTCATAGTATTGGTGCCTAGACTTAGCCCATGGTTTGTATTGACACATAGTATTGACCCATGGTATTGGTGCCTAGACTTATTATATAAGTGTGTGTTGAGGCCTATGAAGGCACCGTGAAGTTATTTGTATTGAGCTTGCTCATAGGAGGTTGCCCCCCTCGAAGTGGCCTGTGATCAATATAAAAGTGATTCTGAGTTCTGTCATTTCTGCTATTTCGCATATTCTTATTAATTAATTGTTGCAGGTGCCTCACATCTGGTATCAGAGCACTTTATTGGGCTCGTTGGGTGGAATTTCTGCCAAATTTTTTTTCGCATCTGTTGCAGCTTTGGATTTGGGAATAATACCTATCCGCTTAATTGTGGGAAGTACTTGAAATCTATTCTGATCTATTCTGAAAGTCGTTCCAGATCCAGTCGTCGTTTCAGATCCAGCCGTTTTCGATCACCTTCCGCACCGTTGCAAATCCATCTGTTGCGGATCCCTTCCACGCCGCTGTTGCCGATCCATTTCTGAAGAAAAAAAAAGGTATAAAATTCTGTTTTTCGGCGATATCTCCCTTATTTCAACTCTGTTTTTCCTGAAACTTCACTGACATCCCTGCAATCCCATTCTGCATATTTCATTCCTAAAGACCCTATCCCAAATTCCACTTCCCAAGACCATAAATCCCACATTTGTCTATTTTTAGGGTTTGCCATAACTTCTTCAATTTTCACCCAATTGCCTTCAAATTTTACCATAGAGTTCTTGCTTCTGAAATCCCCATTTTTTGCTTCCCTGTCCCTCAGAAAGTGTCGAAAACCTAGTCAAACCCCAATTACCCCTCCGAGTTTTTCCCAAATCAAAATTTCCCCTTACTAAATAAGCTTGTGTTTTTGTTTTTCTAGCCATTCCCCCCCCCCCCCCCCCCCACAAAAAAAAAAAAAAAAAAAAAAATACTTGTTATGGTTGTCACTCACACAGGAGCAAAAACCATGGAGGAAGCACTTGCAACCATCCAAACCAAAATCCAAGATCTGGATGAAAAATTTCTTAGCCTCCATCTTCAGCATTCAACCATGAACAATACCCGACAGCCAGAATCTTTTGCAGCCACCGGGTTCTCTTCTTCCAGCAATTTTCGTGGGCCGAAGCTTGATTTTCCTCGCTTCAATGGTACTGATCCGACTGGATGGATATACCGAGGAGAACAATATTTCAGTCTGCATAATAATTTTGATGTTCAGAAAGTTCCACTTGCATCCTTTCATTTGGAACAAGAAGCCCTTCAATGGTACCATTAGTACATCAAAGCTCATCCCGAGCCAAACTGGACAGATTTTTTCCAACTCCTTTTGTCACGATTTGGTCCTAGTTCTTTTGACGACTTCACAGGAGCACTCACTAAACTTCACCAAACTGGCACAGTGAGAGAGTATCAGACGAAATTTGAGAAACTAGCCAATCACATAGAAGGATTGTCCGATGAATTCTATAGGAGTTGTTTTATCAGTGGTCTCAAGGATGAAATCCGCTTAGAGGTCAAAATGTTTTGTCCCAACACCATGATGGAAGTCCTAGGGTTGGCTAAGCTGGCTGAGGACAAGATCGCAGCTCAACAACACTCCAAACCCACCTTTGTTCCCTTTAGAAATATGGGTTCCCAATGACCTCCCATCACGCCTACTCCTCAACCAACTCCTATCAAGCAATTGTCTGAAACAGAGATGTAGGCATGCCGAGAAAAAGGGCTTTGTTATAATTGTGATGAGAAATTCACTCGGGGACATAGATGTGTTCAACAAAAGCTCTATCTCTTGTATGTGAATTCTCTGCCTGCCTCAAAACTTGATGAAGAAGCTCCAGATACAGTAGATGATCAGGTCGACATTCAACACCCACCTGTTGAGACCCCATCTCAGGACAACCCACCCGAGATCTCTCTCCATGCTGTAACCAGCGTCACCACTCCACAAACAATGCGAGTCAGGGGATACTTCAAGAAGCTCCCTCTTACCATACTCATTGATTCTGGTAGCACTCATAACTTCATTGATCCTTGGATTTCCAAACAGGCTGATTGTTTTGTCCATCCTTGCTCCAACTTTGAAGTCATGGTTGCCAATGGGGGCACCTTACCTTGCAATGGGAAGTGTCACAATGTGCGTATCTCTATGGAAGATTATAACTTGCGCTCTCACATGTTTTCCTTGTCCTTAGGCGGATGTGATGTGGTTTTGGGCGTTCAATGGTTACGCACACTTGGCCCCATCTTATGGGGTTTTGTTGAACTTTGGATGCGGTTTTCAGTCAATGGGGCACAACACAAATTTATGGGCTTACAACCAGGGTCTCTCTGCATCATCAGTTCACATCGCCTGGAAAAAATACTTAAGAAGAATTCACATGGTGTCATTTCCCAGCTCCATTCCATTCAGATGCACCCATCAACAGTCTCCACTACTTCCTTGGATAGATATGCAGGTGTCTTTGCTAAACCAATGAGCTTGTTGCCTTCAAGAGACCTTTCCGGTAAGAATTTAGCCACATCTACCTCTCAGCAGGAAATGATGACTATTTTGCATACAGTTCAGAAGTGGCAGCCATCCCTATTGGGGAATTATTTCTGCATCAAGACTGATCTCCAGAGTCTAGAAACTTTCCTGGAACAACGGGTCTCCTCCCCAACACACCTGAAATGGGTTATCCAACTCATGGGTTATGACTATGTGACCACTTACCAGAAGGGTAAGGACAATATGGTGGAAGATGCTCCTCCTCGCACATTTGATGACCCAGTTATGACTATTTTGCATACAGTCCAGAAGTGGAAGCCATCCCTATTGGGGAATTATTTATGCATCAAGACTGATCTCCAGAGTCTGGAAACTTTCCTAGAACAACGGGTCTCCTCCCCAACACACCTGAAATGCATTATCCAACTCATGGGTTATGACTATGTGACCACTTACCAGAAGGGTAATGACAATATGGTGGAAGATGCTCCTCCTCGCACATTTGATGACCCAGTTTCTCTTACAGCTATTTCTCTGCTTGTTCCAAATTGGTTGCAATCTGTTCAACGGGGCTATCTCTTCTATGAACTCCATGCTTCTTCATCAGTAGGGCACTTTGGGTTCCTCAAAACGTATGACCAGGAACAATGTAACTTCTTTTGGTAGGGACTCAAAAGGACAATTCAACGGATGGTGGTTGACTATGAGACTTTCTAGGTCAACAAGGGTGAAATGACCCTCCTTTCAGGACTGCTCGAACCCTTACCCATCCCTCCACAGATTTGGACAACTATTTCTATGGATTTCCTAGAAGTGCTCCAATGGTATAGTACCACATCTCAAAGGACACCATATGAAGCAGTCTTTGTACATGCACCACCAGTTCTTCTTCCATACACCTTCAGTAGCTCCCCAGTTCAGACAATTGACTCAATTCTTTGAAACTGTGATTAGCTTCTTCTCATTCTGCAGGACAATTTTCACATGGCAAGAATTCGACTGAAACAACAAGCCAATTAGCACCGTTCTGAGCACACTTTTCACATCGCTGATATGGTTCTTCTTCATCTACAACCTTCCATGCAATCCTCCCTGAAACTCCAAAGGCACCAGTGGCTCGGAATGCAACTCGAGGATTCTACAGGGAACGCACTCCTTCAGATTCTGCATCAATTTCCACATCTAAATTTTTGAGGACAAAGCTTTTTCTAAGGGAGAGGGATGTTAGGAACCCATGTCTTTACTTTGTTAGTATATTGTTGTTGGACGCATATGATTTGTAAGTCGTCTCATAGTATTTGTTGATCCATAGTTTATATTAGCCCATAGTATTGACCCATAGTATTGGATGCATATGCTTTGTAAGTCGTTCCATAGTATTATATGTCCCATGGTTTTGACTCATAGTATTGGCGCCTAGACTTAGCCCATGGTTTGTATTGACACATAGTATTGACCCATGGTATTGGTGCCTAGACTTAGTATATAAGTGTGTGTTGAGGCCTATGAAGGCACCGTGAAGTTATTTGTATTGAGCTTTCTCATAGGAGGTTGCCCTCTCGAAGTGGCCTGTGATCAATATAAAAGTGATTCTGAGTTCTGTCATTTCTGCTATTTCGCATATTCTTATTAATTAATTGTTGCAGGTGCCTCACATTATGAAAATAACAAAATCATTAGGAGTAGATATGTATTATTAAATGAGAAGGTCGTGTATAAAGATCAATTGCAGGGAAAGAAAAAAGAAAAGGAAAACACAGAGTACATAGCGCTTGATGAAATCAAAGAAAATAAAGTTCCAAAGCTTCTGGAAAATAAAGAACAACAACAAGTACCCTCAAAATCCTGTAAGTGTTAGAATATTTACCAGGTTAACTGGATCCCCTAAACGATTCTCTCATTCACTGTATTATTTATTGATGATTGAGCAATGTAGGTGGAAACTAGAAAGAAGTGAGAGCAATGCATGAATGAGGAAATGGAGTCGTTAGTAGGAAACCAGACTTGGGATTTGGTTTAGTTTCCTGCTGGTAAAAGAGCATTACAGAATAAATGGGTTTACAGGTTGAAGGAAGAAGATAGAGGAAATATTCCATACAAGTTCAAACTTGTTGTAAATGGGTTTGCATAGCATAAATGTATAGATTTTGATGAAATATTTTCTCCTCTTGTTAAAATGACTTCAATTAGAACTATTTTAAGTCTAGTGGTGGTAGAAGATTTGCATCTTAAACAGTTAGATATAAAAAAACATTTCTCCATGGGGATTTGGAGGAAGATATTTATATGAAGCAGCCACAGGGGTATGAGTTCAAAGGGAAGGACAATTTGATATGCATCTTGAAGAAGAGGTTGTATGGCTTGAGAAAAGCTCCAAGGAAGTGGTATTTGAAATTTGACAGGTTTATGACAGAATAAGGCTATAGTAGATGTCATTATGACCACTGTTTTTATTTCAAGAGGCTATATAATGGAAGATATATTATCTTGTTATTGTATTTGGATGTCATGCTTGTTATAGGGTCTAACGTGTAGGATATAAATGTGCTCAAAATGAAGTTAGGTAATTCATTTGCGATGAAGGATTTGGGTGTTGCAAAACAAATCCTTGGTATGAGAATAACAAGAGACAGTAAAAATTGTAAATTGACATTATCTCAAGGTACATAGAAAAGGTGTTGGAGAGGTTTAGAATGTACAATGCAAAACCAGTTAGTACACCTTTGGCCAACCATTTCAAACTAAGTAAGGAGATGTTTCCCAAGAAACAGGAAGAGATAGATTACATGTCTAGGGTTCCTTATTCATCAGCAATTGGCATCTTTATGTATGCAATGGTGTGCACAAGACCAGATATTGCACATGCAGCAGGGATTGTGAGCAGGTATATGAACAATTCAGGTAAAGAACATTGGACGAAAGTACAATGGATTCCCTGTTATTTGAGAGGTACTAACACTTTTGCATTATGTTTTGGAGGATCAGACATTGTTCTACAGGGATATGTTGATGCATATATGGTAGGTGATAAATATAGCAGGAGGAGCACCACAGGGTATGTCTTTACTATAGGTGGAACAACAACAAGTTGGATTTCTAAACTACAAAAGGTTGTTTCACTTTCAACAAGGGAATTAGAGTATGTTGCTACTATAGAGGCTAGTAAAGACATGATTTGGTTACAGAGATTCATGGAGGAATTGGGTAAGAAGCAAGAGAATAGAAGGTTGTACAGTGACAGTCAAAGTTCCATTCATCTTGCAAATAAATCAACTTTCCTTTCTAAGACTAAACATATACAACTCAAGTACCATTCCATACGGTATGTTCTCGAAGATGAATTGTTGAAGGTGGAAAAGATACACACTAGCCAAAATCCTGCAGACATCTTGAAAAAGGAAGTAACCAGAGAGAAACTGAGTTCCTACTCGATTTCAGTTGGCCTTCAAGCATGAAGGTGAATATGAGAAATTTTCCAGATCCAAGGTTCAGAGCATAGTCCAGCAGCGGTGGAGTTGTTGTGATTAGTCTCCAAGTGGGATATTATTGGTTGTGGAGCCTGATATTCGTTATTGAGAGGTTGTATTTCAGCCATGATTGGATCCCAGCCCATGATGGGGGGGTTTGTGGGGGTATTTCCTTCCCAAATAGTCACCATGGGAGGTCCAAGGGGGGTGGAGACTAATTTGTGATCCCCCCCCCTTGGAAGGGGTTCAGGGGAAGCACCCCGTAGCGAAAATTTCGAAAAATATTCCTTGTAAAATGTTGTAATTTCATAGTCATGAATTAGTAAAGAATGGGTGATTTATTGGCCCATGGTATTGGGTGTTCCATAGTATCTTCCCATGATAATCGATCTTTAAAAGGTAGGCATTGTAATATGGTTGTGTATTGTAGCATTGTAAAGATCTTTGATTGTGTAAGAGAGACAGTGAGAGAGTGAAGAGGAAGTTGCAACGTATGTGCTACAAAGTTGTATCCCTTCATTTGTTGGATGATATAATAATAAGGACTGAAAATTTCTGTGTGGATGTAGCCCATCTTGGGTGAACCACGTTATATTGGTGTCTCTCTTGAATTGTGTTTATGTGATTTATATTTGTATCGTGTTTACTGTTATTGCTCTGTGATCCTGTTTTTCTAACATATTTGATGTTGAAATGATTTGAAATATTTCAAAAACATTGTTCACACATTATTATAGGAATCCCCAAATATCATAGTTTTACATTTTTTTGATATGTGTAGAGGAGTTAATGATGATTTTCCATTTGTAGCATGTTCCTTATGCATAATTAGTCTTGTTGTTGAATAATTTCACAGTGTGTATGATTTTTAGATGGGGATTTTGTATTCACTTCGTTAGAGGTTTTGAACTCGACGTTTGGACCAATGATATGCAATCCATCATTGGGACAGAGGAAAGATTTGAACAATGAAGCTCAAGGAAGTTGAAATAGATGAAAAGAGGCCAATAATAATACCAAGTTAGGGATAAATAGAAATCAAACCTTAAATAAACTCTGAAAATCGAAGAAATAAAACAACACACTAAGCCTAAAAAGAAAATAAGAAATAAGAGAAATAAGAGAGGAAATCAAAATGGCCCACAAAACAAAAGAAAAGAAAAGAAAAAAGAAAAAGGAAAAACGAAAAGAAAATAAAAATAAAATAAATAATCAAAAGAGAAAAAAATAATAACCAAATGCAAACACATAAATAAATTAATACAACAATTAAATAAATGCAAACAAGCAAACAAAAATACAAATACAGCAAACAATTAAATGAAATAAATAAATACCAACACACAAACAATAAATTATAAACAAACAAAAATAAATATAAATAATAATAAAATAAATACAAACGAATTAAAAGAATACATGAAACAATTAAATAAATAATAAAATAAATACAAAACAAATAATCATAATAAAAATATAGGAAGAAAAATAAAAATAAAAACAAAAAGATAAAAAATAAATTAAATAATACAAGAAGAAGAATTACAAAGAAGTAAATAAACATCACAATTAAAATAAAAAAAATGTAGGAGGACAAAGGAAATTGTAATTAATAAAGGATGACATTAAACCGAAGAGATCACAAAGAGGAGGAAGGGAAGGATTGAAGGAAGGAAAAACCAGAGGAGGAAATAAGAGAGAAAAGCTTAAAGTATGGAGAGTCAATTAGGGAATTCTATCAAGGATGGGAAGACACAACTTTCTTAGCATCATGCCATCATTTCCATTGGGACAATTCTTGTCCTGTACAATTTTTGTAACCTGCCTAACTTGTCGTCGGGATAAATGATCCACCTTGGCTAAGAATTTTGTGTCCTCAATAGATATATTATGGTTTGTCTGATTAGAATGGTGAGCTAAAGCCGAGGACATAGCACACTTGTGTGTGATGGAAACTTTATGTTCTTTAATCCTAACCTAAAAGGACATACCTATTTCACCTATGTATGATAGGGCACAAGAACAAGGGATATGGTGTTTATGGATAATCTACTCAAGTGGACCCGAGCGTGATCTCCCTATTCCAGGTGGATCTAGAACAAATGAGTACATAATATAGATGTAATACGTAGATGTCTTACCTTCATATTCGTGAACCCTTCTCCTCTTTGTTGCTCCAAGCTTCGTGGCCTTTAGATCTAGAGCTGCAAAACCTTGTCAAGAATATAGAGACAAAAAAACAGTAAAACCACATCTAAACACTAAACTAATCTAAGCTAAAAGTTAAGGAAGAAAGCTCTAAATATCATTAACACAAATACATTTATTGAAATATATTATATTACTATAAATAAGTGGAAAATACATAGAAGAGTGATGATTACAACCCAATTCTTAACGTTGTAACCTTCTTCCAACAATCCAAGCCAAGCCTCCAAAGGGTAATGGGTGCCTCCCAAGAGATGAATAGGGATCACCTAGGGTAATTCCACTAGCATGAAAGTGTTATAGTCCTTCCTCCCTTCTCAATGGAGAGAGAGGTATTATTTATAAGGTTAGGAGGATAGAGAAGGTTGAGGATTAGGGGGAGAGGTCTAAGGGATCTTACCATTAGGTTAGGAGCTGAATACCAGTTGTTCCTACCAATTAGGGATAAGCCTCCAAGTCACCCAGCTTCGAGAATTTGCCCGAAGCTCCTTGTTAACCACTCTAACCAACCCTGGTGCACTCTGTATGAAGAAAACAGGTGTCAGGAAAGGTCAGGCACAACTTGCATGAAGGCAACAAGAGCCACTAGCGCAGGCTGCTAGTGTACATTAGGTGCTAGCCAAGGTTTGGTGCCCCTTGCTAGGCAGTAGGATGCACCAGCATTACTACGAATGGTGGAAGACAAGGTCAACAACTTTCTCAATGATGTTCTATCCAGGGAACCTTCAGGGATTAAGTCATTGAGTTGATGCATGGCTCATGATGACGAGATTTTGATATAACATATGGTAAACACCTTTTAGTAGTAGTGGATCCACTAGGTATTTGATTGATTTGAAAATGTTCCTGATGGTTTTGGGGGGGTTGATAAATAGTCTTAATTTGTTTCCAATATTTTCATAGATCCATTGAATATAAGGGAGCAATAGTTTTTGTTCTTCTAAATAGGTATTGTTATGATTGGAAGGTCTATGGGTTATACTACCCTTTTGAAATGCTTTCTTGACCTGTTGATTCTTATAACCTCTTTCTTTGAAACTATTCATAAGGTGGAGTTTTTCTTTAGCAAGGTGTTCTTTGTCAGATATTATTAGAGCTTTAGAGTCCAGGGTTTTGATAACTCAAACCTTTTGGGAAGGATCATGGTGAGAATCGACATGGAGGTAAAGTTCAATATTGGTCTTCTTACAATAAACTTGATGAGCAAGGGGACCATCAGTTTTTTTGTAGATGACAATGCCAATGAACAGAATAGAGTTATTGTCTTCTAATTCCATAGTGAATTAAATATGTTTAGATTGACTACTTAAATGAGTTAAAAACATATTGAGATTCTCCTTTCCATGTGGCCAAATTACATTGGTGTCGTCAACATATCTAACCCAAAGGTCCTGTTTCCAATGGAAGGAGTGAAAGGCATTGGTTTCAAAGTGTTCCATATAAAGGTTAGCCACGACTAGGAATAGAGATGACCCCATAGAAACCCCACATGTTTGTTCATACATTACACCTTGGAAGCTAAATAAAGTGGAATTAAGGCATATCTTAACCAAATTTGTATTTTTAGGGTTGGTGAAATTTTTAATTACCTATATAGCCTCATGTATGAGGATCATGGTAAAAAGATAAACAACATCTAAACTAATAAGTGTGTCTTTCTCTTCCACTTTTATATTATTAATTTTTTGAACAAAATGATGAGAGTCTCGGACGTAAGAACCAGTGTTACCTACAAAACATTTTAGTTTGATAGATAGCTATTTGAACAAAATGTAAGTTGGAAATCCAATAGTATTAGCAATGGGTCTAAGGGGAATATTATTTTTATGGATCTTGGATATGCCATAGATTTTGGGAATAATAGGGATAGTAGGAATAATTTTTTTCTTCATATGTTCATATATGGATGGATTTCTGATGGATTCAGTTAAATCTTTCATGTTTTTGTTTAAAGGATTCTTGCATAATTTCTTGTAGTAGTAGCTTGAAGTCAAGTGCTTATTCATTTCCTTTGTATAATCTGCTTCATCTGTGACCACCGTAGATCCACCTTTATCTACTTTGAGAATAAAAAAATTTCCATTGCTTGTTAATATTTTTAACTCTTTAATTTCATTCTTGGTGAGGTTTTTCTTTGGGGGTTTTGCACGTATTAGGGTTAAGGCTATGTCTTGTCTCACTTCTTTAGCTACATTTTTTGGTACATGTATAACACCAATCTCAATACTGCATATGATATTATCAAATGGAATCTTATTAGGTGTTAAAGAAAACCCTAATCTATTCCCTAAAACATGGAAGGAATATGCATCCAACTCATAGTGTTAAGTTTGCTTATCTTCTTCATGGATCAAGAGAATCATTGAGTGGGAATTTATTTGACGCTTGATAAACTACATTGGTCAAGAACAGGGATAGAACACCTTTATTCTATTGTATTCATGGCTTCTACTTCCACATAATCTGTTGTATGCCACACCAAAATCTACTTTGACATCAATGACAACACTTTATCAATATTAAGGTCCCCATACAAAATAGAATAGGTTCTTTTACCCTAGTTTTTGATGATTATATGAAGAAATTTCTCATATTTTGAATTTATTCAAGGGGTTTAGCACATCATTTAAGACTTAAAAATATTTATTGCAAGAATTAGAATAGGCATAACAACAAGATTTTAAAGGAGTGGGATAACTCAACGTGTTCAAATTTATTGCAAAAAGACAATTCCAAGAATATCAATAACAACAAACTTAAAAAAGAAAAAGAAAAATTGAAAAAAGAAACTTGAGCAAAAGAAACACTAGTATGTACAAAATAAATAATGGATTTTCATCAAGTAAAGTATTGTTTTAAGATTTGGCCATTAACAGGGATATATTTAATCTCTCATTCTAAGGTTCTAATCCTAAATTTTTCCTGGCCAATCTTCTCTTGAACTTGAAATGGGACTAGCCACAAATGTTGAAACTTTGAGTGTTTTCCTTTGGGTTTATTGGATTTGTTCCATTTTAAGCCCAAGTCTCCTACTTGAAAGTCTTTGATATCCATAGACCTCTTATCAAACCAATGCTTAACCAATTTCTCATGTGGATTAAACCTCTTCTTATCATTTTCTCTTTCTTCTTATAGTTTCAATAGAGCATCAATTCTATTTTGCATGATCAAGTAGTTAGTTTCACTGGTGGACAAGGCTAGTTGGAGAGAGGGTAGAAATATGTTCGAGAAGAGTATAACATATATTCAATAAGATAGAAAGAAAGGTGAGGTGCCTAATGTTGTTTTGGTTAGATCACTATATATTCCCAAAGGGTATTTGGTAAAGCTTTGTGCTTGTTCCTTTAAGGATTCACTACAATTTTCTTGAGGATCCAGATCTAGTTTTTGTAAGTGACCCCACAACACCATTCCCTTGTGAGTAGTAATTTTAATCGTAACTCACGTTGATACCTTTTCCCCCCAAAAGGTTAATTTCAATGATGAAAAATATTGAGCATTATCGAAAACTAGAAAATTAGGAACACCAAAATCTAGTAATAAGTTGGGATTCCCTGAAGGTTATCGCCTAGTTTTCATTGACCACCTTTAGCAGAACTTCTTCAGTCCATTTAGTGAAGTAATCCATTTCTATCCAGTTTAAATTATTATTCGAAGAGTAGTTTGGATTTATCTCCCCAACAATATCTAGACCCCATTGTTGAAATTGAATTTCCATGGATATTGGCTAAACAGGAAATGCAGACATTTTTTCTCTTCCCGTGGATTTCTAGAAGATAAGACATTTTATAGCATATGAATGTGAATATTTAAATAAAGTAGGATAGTAATATTTGAATCACATAATCTTACGAATAGTGATATCGCCTCCAAAATGTCCTCCATTAGGACCACCGTGTAATTCTGATAATACATTTTCAACATCCTTGTTTTCTATAAACCTTAACAAAACTCTAGCATACTTTTTCCAAAATAGAACACCATCTATCAAATGGTAACTTGAATATTTCAATCTCATGGATCTATTTTTTTGTGGATTCAAATGCATAGGAGGATTACCGTTTGTGAGATAATATCTCATTTTCATAATACTATGAATTCACAAAAGATGGGATAAAGTACTTCTCACATACATTCAAGATAGCCTCATTTTCCCATCCAAATTCACGGACTTTATCATAAATGGATTTAGTTACAAGCTTGCAGAATCCCTATCCTATAACAATCTTAGTGGGTTTAATATCCAAGTCATATTCTTGTAGGATGGTCACCCAATGAGCTCTTTTTTCTCCAAGGTATTTTCGTGCTAAATTTTGTTTTACTACCATGTGTTAGCACTCAAGTTGACCCCAAGGTTGTGGAAAGGTCTCTTCAAGGTAACACACAAAACCAAGATTTAGGAAAGAGAGATGGCTTCTATCTTTCCAGAGAGGGATCTCTCAATGTTTGTTTATCAAGGCCATATATATGAATTAAAACTAAGATCAGATTGTTGTTTGGTTGAGGCAAGGAGAACATTCATTGGGCAATGGAGTCAAAATACTTAAGATAGTAAACTGGAAATGCTTTTCATAAGAATTCTTAATGGAGGCAGGGTATCTACTCATTTATAGTCAAAAATCAGTTTGTCTAGTGATAGGCAAGAAAATAAGAACGATCCATTAACACAGAGAATTATAAGATGAGTTATGCATTAAATTTAGTAGAAAAAGTTTTTTGGATGTTTGGAATCAAAGAAATAGAGCATAAACATATGAATTCTGCCTCAATATACACTTATCCAAACATGAAAAGAAAACAATATGGCATAGACAACAAGGAAACATTTACATGAAGAAAGGATGTACAGATTGTAAACCAAATAACACAAGAATATCTGTTTCAAATCACTTGCTCATCTTTGCCAATTTTATTAAAGAAGTATCTCAAATTTACACAGCACAAGGTCTCACAGGTTCCAAGCAACAACCCTTTACTCTTCATCACATATGAATATATATATGAGGTGATAACCTCAGCTCTCCATCTCGAAATATTCTATCCTATCTTGCAAAATAGAAAGTTGTTACAAGAAATGATGACACCTATACAAACAGGTCCATCTTCTCTGAGAATTAGTTACAACAGAAAACAACAAATGATGAAAGGTAGGATTACTATCCTTTACAAGTGCCCTTGAGCATTTACTAGCTAGTAACAAACTCTAGTAAATAAACAAAAATCCTTGGTAACTACTTTCTCAGGATGCAAATCTTCATGATCCTCGAATCTTCATGCATGCAATTTTATTTTTGCTTTCCCATACTTATCCACGAGCTTCCATTGGTTGGCAGCTGGAAACTCTGAAGTGGCCACTTCCTTTAGTAACACTCGCAATTCAGTATGGTCTCTATATGAATATTATTGAAGGTGTGTACATGCTTCTTGGAAGATCATGACCAATTCAAATTCCTTTGTCAACTTCTCCACCATTGTTTTTCCAAACAATGTTTGGGTCATGCCAGCAAGGTCCGTGTAATCCAACCCGCACCCTATTAACCTGTCTTGGTACTTCTTTCGTGTTAGCATGGGACCATTTTCTTCCCAAAAGAGAGGCAGTCCCTTCTTAAACAATGGGTCAAACATATCCTTGAAATATTTCAATTGGTGTGCCAAGATATCAATCCTGGCCTGAATAGTATTTACTTGTTGATGTTTATTTATCACCCTATTGGCCGAAATGGTGGTAGACAATTTGTCCTTTATGCCAGCTGCCTTTACTTCATCCTCAGTTAATCACTACTACATTTTTGGCCTTTAGGGCGGGTTGTCTTCCGCCCTTAAAAGTGACCTACCAGGGGGGGTTTTGGCTTTGGGGGCGGTTTTGGAAAAACCGCCCCTAAAGGCATCGATGTTAAAATTTTTGCCCTTTAAGGGCAGTTTTTTACAAGATTGGAACCGCCCCCAAAAGTGACTTTTGGGGGGAGTTTGTGACCCCCCTCGTAGAGGTCTATGGAGGCAGTTTTAAACCCCCCTCATAGACCCCTTCATAGAGACCTACAGGGGCGGTTTTGAACCCCCTTCATAGAGACCTACAAGGGCAGTTGTGAACCCCCCTCATAGGCCCCCTCATACAAACCTATAGGGGCGGTTTGGAACCCCCCTCATAGAGGACTATAGGGGCGGTTTCAATCCCCCCTCGTAGAGGCCTATAGGGGTGGTTGTGAACCCCCCTCATATAGTCCTATAGTGGCAGTTTGGAACCCCCCTTGTAGAGGCCTATAGGGGCAGTTTAGAACCCCCCTCGTAGAGGCTTATAGGGGTGGTTTTGAACCCCCCTCGTAGAGGCCTATAGAGGCAGTTTGAACCTCCCCTCGTAGAGGCCTATAAAGGCTGTTTGGAACCCCCCTCATAGATGCCTATAGGGGCGGTTCCGAAGACCCCCTAAAAGTCCTTATTACAAACCTTTGGGGGCAGTTACAAACTCCCCTCTTATGTACCTACAAGGGTGGTTCTAAACCCCCCTCGTTGTAACATATAAGGGCAATTTCGAACCCCCCTCATAGTGACATATGAAGGTGGCTTAGAACCCCCCTCATAGCGACATATGAAGGCAGTTTAGAACCCCCCTCGTAGCAACATACAAAGACGGTTTGAAACCCCCTCTATAGTCATAGTAAATCATAATAAAATATATTTTATTAAAAATACCAATATTGCAATATCAATAGGGAATGGAGGAATCGAACCAACAACCTCCTGCTTGTAAGGCAGGCACTCTTCCACTAAGATAGAACCCTTTCGGAATTGTGGAGAGGAGAATATGGACACCCAGATTGCATCATTTGTAATTCTAAGAAATGACAATAATATCCAAAGACAACCATGCTTAAAATCCAATTTATGTTTCAAAACACATTGATAAGCACAAAAATATACCATAATAATCCTAGAGATCCTTCTAACTTTTGGAACTATTTGAAGAGACCCCAAATATGTCTAACCACAAAAATATAAATAATTAATTTCACATAGGATCTATGTTGGTAAAGAAACAGGGATTTAAGTCCCTTGTTTACAGATAATTAACATTTATCATATACTAGATCCACAGGGTATACTTCAAAATTGCTAAACACCATAACCATAAAAGCATTACAAGATTATACTAATCCAATGAAAATGAAATGAAATGCAAGAAATCATAAAATTGTTAATGAACTCACCTTCATTTAGTAAGGCCTAGAAATGCCTACAAAGCTTTGGGAAAAGGCCCAGAAATGTCTGCAAGGCTTTGTGAAAAGGCCCAAAAATGCCCGCAAGAAAGCATTTCAATTGTATGAAGCCACTCAAATATAAAATACTTGTTGTCATCCTAATGTATGCCACATACTATATCTTAGCAAATATTCAAGGTGAATTCTTAAACCACGAGATTCGCTGGTAATGGAATCTCTTCCAAAACTCCAAAACAAAAACTATGATGCAAATGAATTATATTTTATTAGATGAAAAACATTAACCATACGTGCATAAAAGTCAACAAAGAAATAAATGCCAACCCCTTATTGCAAAATATATACATGGCTTCATTGGGGAAGGATGGTTGGAATGTTTTTCTCTTTTTTTTTTTTGCAAAGCATGCAACTAATAATATGCAAAAAATGTATTACTTCCTTTTTCTTTTTATCCCCATGCTTCAATTTCAAAAGTTGACCACATACCTGTATCCCAAATTGTTAATTTCAACCTTTTCCCTCCTATTGTCATCAGCTTTAACTTAAAGTTCTTTCCTTGACCAGTTGTCACCGGTACCATCTACTGCCCAAGTTCTTCTATTTTCTACCTTTTTGAAGCTCTTTCTATGTCTTTATCTATATCCATGACATCAATGATTTCCAATTTGTTGGATCCTCCAGAGCCACTGGCGAGGGGTACATTATCTGCAACTGATGGGACCAAGCTATAGGAGCCAGGTAGTGGGGATATGGATTTCTGCATCAGAGAAGTGGAGTCATCTTGTATGTCTACATCCATCTGAATTTTGATGGGATACTCCAACCAGTTAGCAGTATCTTCCATACGTGCAATCTCAAAATGTATAAATCCCTTTCTATTGCTTTCTTTCCTTCTATTTGAAATGATATGCTGGGGGTCATATTTGATGGTTTCCTTTATTTGGAATCCCATATCTCTTACCATACACTCAATGGTTGGAAGGGAAACCTTACTCTTGACAATGAATGGGCCTACAACCCATGGGAATTCTATATCTGAGGCTTTCTTATGATCCAAAAAATGTTCAGTTTCTACTCCTAGCTTCTTCCTGATGAATTCCAGTTTAAATATTCTAGGAGTTAGAAAGGCTGGTAGTACATAGGGTGCATGAGAAAACCCATAAACTCTGATTGTTGTGTTGTGTTATGAGAGAAACCAATCACCTATCTTCTTCTCAGGAGAAGGCTGCAACATCTCCTTCATCTCTGCTAACACCCTGGGTAATCTCTTCTGAAAGAAAACATGGTAAACCTCAGACATGAGGTTGTTCATGAATTTGCTGTAGTCTGTGAGTTTTTCATTTGTGTTCTTCATTTCAGGAAGCTGCAGGTTTTCTTCATTATATGACAGGAACATCCTCAGTAAATAAGACTGGAACCTGAAAGTCCTAGTCCTGTAGTAGTCTAATAGCTGAGAATGGATATTATCAGTTAGGGACTCATCAAGTTTAAGCCAAGCACACTTGATAGGCTGGTCAGATTCTTCAAACTCTAATGGGAAATTGCTAAGGACAGATAACAAGCTCATCAACGGTTCGGTGGCATACATGTCTATGTCTAGTCCTAAAAATTGGCTTAGTAGAGTTATAACATACTTGGATTCTTCATTAATGAGGTGGATTTCAACTGGTAAAGCATGGTCTAGTAATGGGACATCAGGCTTCAGGAAAATCCTGTAGAAACTTTGCTTAAACTTGACTGTGGACTTTTTAAAAAACTAAATTAGGGATTCTTCCTTGTACTCATTGGACTTTAGGATGAACTCATCCAGGATTGAAAGGGCTTTCCTAAAAGTGAGGGGATTGATAGGGTACAAGATATTTGAACTGGATGCGTCCATGATTACCCTCTCAGGGGAGGAGTAATTGGTGGTGCACCAGTCGACGAACTCTGGACAGTTTGGGGTTTTGTCGACTGTGAAAAACTGAAAGAATGACCTATATACCTTATGCACATCTATACCTTGGTTCCTAATCAGCTCCAGACTATCCTTTATTGTTTCAATGGTTCCAACAGTCAACATTGTGTCATAGAACTCCACATCTTTATCCTCTAACAACTCTTCAATCTTCTAGTGCTCAAAACCTGGGGGTTCTACTTCTCCCAACTTAGCCATTTAAATAGTTTTGTAGTGAGGCAAGAGGCCTACCTGGTTACTAACAGATGGTCTGAGCTCCTGGCTAAGTTTTCTGCTTTTGTAATTCGTCGTCTATCGTTTCCCAATGCAACCTAATCAAACAGTACTCAGCTCCCTGTGCATTCCATTTTTATATTATTTATCCTTTTCTTATCCATCTTGTACCTCTAGCAATAAATGGATTCTTTGGGTCGTCCATCCAGCATGATCGATCTGGTACCTTCTATCTCTTTCCATGCTTAGCCTCACAGCCTCCCACAGTTTCCATCCTTTCACTTGTTTCCTTCCTCGCACCTTCAATCTACGAATCTAGTGGTGACCTTTGATCTAGGACTAACCTACATCTCAGCCATCCAAAGGTGCGGTTCCTACTAAGGTTCGTAGATTTGGAAAGTGTCATCAATCCGCCCATGTTAGATCTGTGAACTACACATCTTCCATCGATGCCTTTCCCCGCCAGATCTACACCGTTGAAACCTGCGATCCATAAAAATTCGCAGATATGGAAAGTTTGTTTTTCCGCGCGCTTTGAAATATCGAACAAAATGACGACCGCAGATCCTTTTTTCCAACTGTTTATTTGACCATCGATCTGCTTGTAGGATAACAACACTCTGCCCATACTTAAAACACCCCACTCTACTTTTGCGAAGAGCACTTGTGGTCGTCGATCTCCGTTGTCGCAGATCTACTCCGTCCATTTATGCCCCCATATAACGTTGAGTGGGTTTTCACAGTCCATTCTCATTGCAATGTTAAACTTAGTAATATTGATCATTTTCATCTCGAACTTAGGAATAAATGCTTTGAGCTCCTATTTGTACCCTCTAGGTCGCATAACTTGAAAAACTAGGACCTTATTCATTATTTTCAGTGACCTAACCCTCTCCAAGCTTTCAACAAAAAAATGGTGCTAACAATTGGCTCCAATTGGGGATGCTATCCTCCCTGTGAGGTAGCAAAGAACCCCATAGACCCAATGCTTGATCCATTGGGATGCTCTCCAAAAATTCGAACCACTATTCCTACCTATATATAAAAACAAATCAAAATAAATGGCTACCCCTCCAGATCTCAGGGCCTTCTCCTCGGGCTTCCAATCTCTTGGTTCACCATTAGTACTGATAAAGTGTAAAAAAATATATACATCTATGATACAAGGGTTACTCGTCATCTTCAGGACAAGTAATGTTTCAGAAATATTCCATTCACTAGGACACTATTCAACTGAGACCCATCTTGATGCTCCATAATGAACGAATTTACACCTTTGTATGCTGCAATGACGTATGGATCTATCCACATATGGTCAAACATTCCATGATTATCTTCCCTGGGAGCATCCCACTTTAAGACCGAATCATCAACCTGGAATTGTTCTTCTTTCACCTTCCTATCAAAAGTATTCTTCATTTTCTCCTGATGCACTAGTACTTTGTCATAGGCTTTATCCCTCATCTCATTCAATTATATTATTTGATTTATCCTTCTCTGCATATGATTTGGTTCATATTTATTTCCCTGCAACAACTTCATGACTGGCACCCCTAAATATGTTGGAAAAACAACTTCAGCTCCATATACTAACTGGAAATGTGACATTCCAATTTCCCTTTTTGTGCTAATCATGTCAGCCCATAGAGAAAATTTCAGCTTTGTATGCCAAGCTCTTCTGTTCTCCTCTAACAAATTATTAATTATTATTACCAGGATTTTGTTAGAAGACTCAGTCAATCCATTCCCTTGTGGATAATAGGAAGTAGAATGGTTCAGGCTGATGTGGTACTTATGGCAGGAACTTATCATTTTCTTTGATTTGAAGGCAGTTGCATTATCTGTCATAATTCTTATAGGGAATCCAAACCTAGACAAAATTTTATTCTCTAGAAATTCCATGATCACAGCATTAGTGGCTCTCCTGGTGGGTATGGCTTCAATCTATTTTTCGAAATAATCTGTTGCTGTGAGAATCCATCTATGTTGACCTTAAGAATTTTGGTTGATTTCCCCAATGAAATCCAACCCCCACTGCTCGAAGGGTGCCTCTACCTAAATTGGATTAACAGGAAGTGAAACCAGCTTCCTCTTACCATCAAAGATCTGACACTGATGACATGTGATAGTCTCTTTATAAACATCAGAAAACATAGTGGGACAATAAAAACCATCTCTTGAATTTTATTTGTTGTTACCTTCCATGAGTGGTGTCTCCCACAACCTCCTTTATGGAATTCTTTCACTGTCTGCTGAGTTTCATCCTCCAATAAGCAATTCAACAATATACCACCAGGGTCATTCCAATACAAGTACTGATCCATAATGCAGAACTTTGCAGCTTTTAACTTCACAGATCTAGCTCTTGTTTTAATTAATCATGTAGGAGCTTGTAAATTTTGCAACACATATACAATATCAGAGTACCATGGAGACATAGAAAAATATAGCATTACCTGTATCTCTGTGTCAAGTTGTTTTGAATGACTGGTCAGTAAGTTGAGTTGTAAAGATTCACAATTAGCTTCAGTCATCATTTTGGCCAGCGCTTGTCCCTTGATCAACTTGGTAGGCTCGATCTCAAGATCATACTCCAACAATACATCAATCCATTTTTCCCTCTTCCCTTCTGGATCTGGTTGGGTAAGAATGCCCTTTACTGCATTATTGGGAACATGTGCAACAATGTGTGAATGAATAATGTATACCCTGAAATCTTTCAATGATTTCACCAAAGCATAGGCCTGCTTTTCCATGATATTATATTTCAACTCCCCTTCTCTTAATACCCTTCTAAAAAATGCTATAGGCTGCTCAAAATTTTGGTTATTCCTTTGCAATAGGACTCCAGCTACAGTGTGCTCAGATGCATAAGAAAAAACTAGGAAATATCTAGTAAAATACGGACTTGCCAGGATTGGAGCTTCAGTGATGGCCCTTTTAATACCCTTGAATGTTTCTCTAGCATATTCTGTCCATTTTATCTGATTCTTCCTCTTCAACATGTTAGTAATATTTCTCAATATCTCAACAAAGCTGGGAATGAATCTCCTCTAGAAACCTACTTGTCCAATAAAGGACCGCACTTCCTTCTTTCTCCTAGGCTCCTCAACCTTTAAAATTGCACTGATCCTTTCTGGATCAATCTTAATACCATCCTTTGAAATAATATGCCCAAGCAATTTAGCTTCATCTTGTGCAAAATTAGAATTTTTGGGGTCTAGTGAAATACCGTATTTTCTGCACTTAATAAAGACTTTCTCCAACTGCTTGATATGTTCCCTATCAGATCTAGAATAAATAGTGATATCATCCATGTAAACAACTACAAATTTATCCTTTTCTTCTACAAAAGCAATTTCCATAACATGTTGAAATGTAGCTCCTGCATTCATCATCCCAAAGGGAATTTTGGCATACATGAATGTACCCCATGGTGTAGTAAAAGCAATCTTCTCTTGGTCCTCTGGGCATACTTTAATCTGGTTATAGCCTGAGAACCCATCCACAGTTCAAATCCTTTCAGACCCTACCACCTTTTGCAGAATGTGCTCCATCTTTGGTAGTGGGTAATTTTCCTTCAAAGAAACTTTGTTGAGATTTATGAAATCAATACAGAGTCTAATCTCCCCATTTTTCTTTCTAACAGGAACCAAGTTAGCTACCCATTTTGAAAACATCAAGCCTACAATAATCTTAGCATTGAACAACTTCTTGATCTCCTTTTCTATCACAGGAAACAACTTGGGGTTTACTTTTCTTAACTTCTGTCTGAAAGGATTTTCTCTAGGCTTTATTGGAATGGTATGCTGTATGATAGAGGTATCATACTCTTTCAGGTCTTCATAACTCCTGGAAAACACATATGTGTATTTCTTTATCAAATTGATGTATTCTTCTTTCTCTTTTGCAGGTAATTTCTTGGACAATCTCACGATTCATGGAGCTTCTTCAGTGCCTAAGTTTTGATCTTCAAAAGCGTCATCAACAGGTTTAACTTTCGGATTCTTAACAAAATCATTCTGATCAAACAACTTCTCCAGCGGAATCATGCCTCTTGGAATACAATTACTCTTCAATTGAATTATATCTTTTCCTCCTAACACATTCTGCCATTCCTTGTTTTCAACGTCTTCAACTTAAGCCGATTCACCATCTTGGAAGCACTCTATGTTTTCATTTTCTGAATCGATTTGAGTGTTCACAAATTTGCCAGACATTTCCAAAAAACTTTTTATTTGCATATCATCATCAAAAACTTGCCAATATTTGGAGTTGTCTAGTGTTGAGGGTCTATTCACAATTTCAACTTCATACTTTTTTTGGGAATAAATAGGGGCCTTGAAACCACTAGCAGTAGTAGCCAAAGAGTCTGCCACCTGATTGTTCATTCTGGGAACCACTCTAATTTTATGCTCTGTAAATTAATTTCCAAACATGTCCCAAACCCCATTCTTGTATGCTCTCATTTTGGGATGTTTATTTTAGTAACTGTCATTCAATTGATTTATCACAAGCTCTGAATCCCCAAATACTTCTATTCTTTTTTCCCTCATATCTTTCAAATCCTGCAAACCCAGCATCAAAGCTTCATATTCAGCTACGTTATTAGTACATTCAAAAGTCAATTTATAAGATAAATCTTTGAATTCTTTGATAGGGGATATAATCCAAACACCTGCCCCAACCCCATTTTTACTTAGAGACCCATCAAAATACATGGTCCACATCCCTTCTTCATCCTGCTTCCTATCTAAGGATTCTAGTCTTTTTGCAAATTCCTCATCCTCTTTAACTTTAATATGTATAGGAACTTCAAGATCTCTGTGTGGTCCATTAGTAAAAAATATAGAAGAACCCAAATCAGTATCAACAGCATAAATAGGATGGTTTTCAGGATTATCTTTGTTGCTGACTGCATATGCTAATCTCTTCTCCCTATATAACCTTATGTTACCTCCAAACAAAGGTATAGTGGCATATGACAAGTCAATTTGCATAGTTCCCTTTAATTTTGACTGCGAGGATCTTGATAACATACCAAACTTTGCAGGAACATCAAACTCTACAACCTCCATCATAATGCTTTTAGTTGGAAGTTGTGTAAGAGTTACCATCATATCCTTTATCAATCCCAGACACCTGACCTTTCTAGAATCAAAGGAATACAGGTCTTTATAGGGCCTCGTAACCTCTAATCCTAGCCTTCCCACCACTGTCTTTGGCATTAGATTATGAGATGCACCAGAGTCTAGCATGGCATTGTGCAAAATCATATCATGGATATTCAGACTTAGATAATATGAGGGAACTTTTTCATCATCTATATATTCAATTTTAGGTCCAAAAAGAATAGTGAGGCAATCATCTGTCACTTCTAAAATATCAGGTTGAGAATCACCTTGATTCTTGACCATTTTAGTAATTTCTTCCCTATATTCATTGTTCCTCAACAACTCATTAAAGGGGATAGAAATCTTGAGCTTAGATAACTCTGTCTTCAAATTGAAGGATGAAATTGGTATATCTACATCAATGGGCATTGACTGTTTACTTTCCTTAAGCTGTTGTTCTTTATTCTCTGGGTTATTTCGTGTAATAATTTCTTTTTGCTTTTCTTTTTGTTTTTTTCTGAATTATGTCGGGTGTTGGAAAGTTGCTTTGGATTGGGCTTTCCTTTATTGGTTATTACATCATGGTTTCTCGGTTTTAATTTTCTCTGAAAATCATCAATGGCATTCTGATGTCCTCTCTAATATTGCTCTGGATCTAGTTCTGAAATATGATTGTCATTCTCTTGAGTGAAAAAGCTATGCTCTTCTTCAGTTAAATGTATTTCAGAATCTATATCATCAAAGTCGTGAATCCGGTTATTCATTTCATCTTCTTGCCCTTCCTCATCAACCAAAATTTTCAGGGAATGGTGGTCTTATCTGCCGGTCTTCGGGATTCCTTTGGCTTCTTTGAGGCAATGGCCTTCTAAAATTGGGGTTCCTTATTTGGTTTCCAGGATGCTCTCTATTTGGTGGTCTGTTATCTAGGGCCAACCTATCCATCAATTTCTCCATAGTCCTTCATCATCATTTCAAATTTAACATCACTTGCAAAGGAAGAAGCATAAGTGGATGGTTGTATTTCTTGTCTTTTCTTCTCCGTCTCTACTCTATTTTTCAGTTTCCCTAAGGCCATTAAATTGGCTTCCACTTCTAGGGAATCCTTCAACATATATGACAAAGTAGTTGACTTCCTCTGTCTCAACATACATGAAAAGTCCCCATCAAAGGCATCTGCATAATGGAGCTTGGCAGTACCTACCGAGGGTTTAATATCAGCTGGAATGGAGTTGTACACCTTCATAAATCTGCTGAAAACTCATGCACAGACTCAAAGTTCCCTTTATTTAAATGGTCATATTTGGATAATATTTTGAAGGGACTCTTCTTGGACTCCCACCTATCCAAAAACAATGTCTGAAAAGCTTCAAAGTTAAGGATAGAGGCTGCTGGTAAATCTTTAAACCATCTCTTTGCCTCCCCTGACAAACTCTAAGAAAACAACCTCATCTTCACATCATTATAATCTACTTCTTCCAGGTCAATGAAATATTCAAATCTATCCATATGTTGTCTTGCTGTAAAATTCCCATCTCCATCATACAATGAAATTCTCTGTGAGTAATTCTAAGGGAGGTCATGCAAAACAACGGGCAAAGCCAGAGGTGAAAACCTAGCTGCCATTGGTCTAAGGTGGATTTTGTACTACAGGAGGGTTCTGAGGAGGATTCTGAGGTGGATTGCTAACAAGGTTTGTAATATGTGGCTAAGAGGTTAGAGAGCAAGGGTTATTTTCTTCAACTTTCACAATGTTCTGCAAATTATACCACAAAGGATATAGCAAGTATGACTCGAACCTATTTGGATTTATCTCCGTTTTATCTAGGTATGACTCTGATTTTGATCTTAATAAAGAATTTCTAACACTTACTTCTGAATCCAAATCTTGAAAACCATAAACCTTTCTTGAGATAAACAGATTTCAATATTTGAAATGCTAGCCTTACGTTTTCCACTTCTACGTCTAAACAAACTTTCTGGGTTTTCCACACCTATCAAAATCTCAAGATTAGGATTACCTCTTGTATGGATCCTTCTAGGGTCCAGGATGCCTTCTGAAACCCTCTTTTGAAATCAATGTGGAGTCGCCAATCTCCCCAGTGGAGTTACCTCCAACTGAAATCCTAATGAGTGGAGTCACCAAGGAAAATGTACAACCTTCTTCAAATGTAAAAATCTCTTTTTTCCCACATAAATCCTTTCTTTCTATGAAAACTTGAAATATTTTTCGTTTCTCCTAGGGACAATATAAATTTCGCTCCTTGGAAGCACCGCCAATTATGTTAGTACTCAAGTTGACCCCAAGGTTGTGGAAAGGTCTCTTCAAGGTAACACACAAAACCAAGCTTTAGGAAAGACAACTGGCTTCTATCTTTCTAGAGAGGGATCTCTCAATGTTTGTTTATCAAGGCCAGATATATGAATGAAAACTAAGATCGGATTGTTGTTTGGTTGAGGCAAGGCAAACATTCATTGGGAAATGGAGTGAAAATACTTAAGATAGTAAATTGGAAATGCTTTGCATAAGAATTCTTAACAGAGGCAGGGTAGCTACTCATTTATAGTCAAAAAGTTGTTTGTCTGGTGATAGGGAAGAAAATAAGAACAATCCATTAGCACAGAGCATTATAAGATGAATTCCACATTAAATTTAGTAGAAAAAGGTTTGTGGATGCTTGGAATCAAAGAAACATAGCATAAACATATGAATTCCGCCTCAATATACACTTATCCAAACATGAAAAGAAAACAATATTGCATAGACAACAAGGAAACATTCAGATGAAGAAAGGAGGTATAGATTGTAAACCAAATAACACAAGAATCTCTGCTTCAACTCACTTGCTCGGATCTGCCAATTTTATTAAAGAAGTATCTCAAATTTACATAGCATAAGGTCTCACGGGTTCCAACCAACGATCCTTTACTCTTCATTACATATGAATATATATATAGGAGGTGATAACCTCATCTCTCCAGCTCGAAATATTCTAACCTAGCTTGCAAAAATAAACATTGTTACAAAAATTGATGACACCTATACAAACAGTTCCATATTATTTGAGAATTAGTTACAACAGAAAACAACAAATGCTGACAGGTAGGCTTAACAACCTTTACAAGTTCCCTTGAGCATTTACTAGCTAGTAACAAACTCTAGTAAATAAACAAAAATCCTTGGTAACTACTTTCTCAGGCTGCAAATCTTCATGATCCTCAAATCTTCATGCATGCACTGTTAGTTTTGCTTTCCCATACTTCTCCACGAGCTTCCATTAGTCGACAACTGGCAACTCTGAAGTGGCCACTTCCCTTAGCAACACTCGCAATTCGGTATGGTCTCTATATGAATAGTTTTGAAGGTGTGTACATGCTTCTTTGAATATCACGACCAATTCAAATTCCTTTGTAAACTTCTCCACCATTGTTTTTCCAGACAGCAGTGGGGTCATGCCAGCAAAGTCGGTGTAATCCAACCAACACCCTATTAACCTGTCCTGGTACTCTTTCTGTGTCAGCATGGTACCATTTTCTTCCCAAAAGAGAGGCAGTCCCTTCTTAAACAATGGGTCAAACATATCCTTGAAATATTTCAATTGGTGTGCCAAGATATCAATCCTGGCCTGAATAGTATTTACTTGTTGATGTTTATTTATCACCCTCTTGGCCCAAATGATGGTAGACAATATGTCCTTTATGCCAGCTTCCTTTACTTCATCCTCAGTTAATCCATTCAAGAACTTTATGGCATTTTCAGCACACCCCATAGGCTTCTTGTTCAGTTTTTCATTTGATGTTGTTACACTTTGCTTGGCTAGCTTGATTACAGCCTCCTTGTCTAGGACAAAGTCGAGGTAGGGCCCCAATTTGTCTGCCTTAGCAATGATGTCATCCTAAATAACTTTCTTTGCTTCTTGTAGTGAAGCTTGACCTATAGCCTGTCTTGTTAATTCATCATACTTAACCTGCAAATCAAGGTACTTAGCCTCCCAAGCCTTCCTCTCCTTCTCTTCTTCTGAAAATATGCTTCTCAGCTCTGTGTTATGCTTCTACGAACTTTCTATCTCTAAATCCCTTAGGTTAACTTGCGCCATTGCTTGAACAATGATGAAGTCACCGGATTCAATGGAGGAGGGGGTGACCATGTTTTCCAATTCTTTTCCCTTCTCCTGCAATTTTCCTTCCAACTCCTTAGACTTAGATTTCCAACTCTTTTTGCTCCCCACCATAAGAGCCATATCACTCAGCCACTGCTTTTATTTCACTTCAAACTTTAGTAATCTGGCCTTACAGTTTGTTAGTTCACTATTGAACTTTTCTCTTTTCTCCTCCAGCTCCGTCAACTCAGAGGCTTCTACTGGTTGGGTGGAAGGAGTCTTCAATTTCTTTTTCAATGACTAAATGGTATTGTCTTTATCATTCAACAACTTTTGTATACTAGCCCTCTTTTCTTCCTAGCCTTCAACAACCAATATTTCAGCCTGCAGCTTTTTTATTTGTGCCTTATGGGCTTTTTTCTCCACTCTTTCTTGTCTAAGTTGATTTCCAACCTTATCCTTACTGGATTGCAATTTGGACAACTCTAATGCAGCTTTCAACAATTTATTATAAATGACATCTCCAATCTCTTTGTGCAAATGGATCATGTCAGGAATGGGAATGTCTTCCAAGTTCACTTTCAGTTCAGTGGCTTTGTTTTTGGTAGCTAAGGCCAAGTTCAAGATGTTCTGGGCATGGCTCCTGCTAGCTACCAAAGACACCTCTTTATTGGAAATCTACCTCACCTCTACATACAGATTAGACTCTTCAGAGGCTACTTCTGTACTCTCTTTATACTCATTCAACAACTTTGCTATGCTTTTGTCTTGTGTGGAAGGCTTAGTAGTGGTTTTGTTGAATACATATTCGTTGACCTCGAAGGAAGGAACCTTAGCCTTCACCTTTTTCTTGTTTCCTTGACTAGTTGTTACCAGTACCATCTGCTACCTAGGTTCTCCTATTTTCTTCCTTTTTGAATCTCTTTCTGTGTCTTTATCTATATCCATGACATGAATGATTTCCAATTTGTTGTATCCTCTAGAGCCACTGGCGAGGGGTACAGTCTCTCCAACTACTGGGACCAGGCTAGAGGAGCCAGGAAGTGGGGATATGGATTTATGCATCAGAGAAGTGGAGTTATTATGTACGTCTACATTCATCCGAATTTTGTTGGGATAGTCCAACTCGTTAGCAGCCTCTGCCATACCTGCAAGCTCAAAATGTATAAATCCCTTTCTGTTGCTTTCTTTCCTTCTGTCTGAAATGATATGGTGGGGGTCATTGTTGATGGCTTCCTTTGTTCAAAATCCCATCTCTCTTACCATACACTCAATGGTTGGAAGGGCAGCCTTACTCTTGACAATGAATGGGCCTACAGCCCATGGGAATGCTATATATGAGGCTTTCTTATGATCCAAAAAAATTTCAGTTTCTACTCTTAGCTTATGCCTGATGAATTCCAGTGTAAATATTCTAGTAGTTATAAAGGATGGTAGTACATAGGGTGCATGAGAAAACCCATAAAATTTTATTGTTGTGCTGTGTTCTAAGAGAAACCAGTCACCTATCTTCTTCTCACGAGAAGGCTGCAAGATCTCCTTCATCTCTGTTAACACCTTGGGTAATCTCTTCTGAAAGAAAACATGGTAAACCTCAAACATAAGGTTGTTCATGAATTTGCTGTAGTGTGTGAGTATTTTTTTGTGAGCTTCATTTCAGGAAGGTGCAGGTTTTATTCATTGTATGATAGGAACATCCTCAACAAATATGACTCGAACCTGAAATTCCTGGTCCTGTAGAAGTCTACTAGCTGAGAATGGATATTCTTAGCTAGGGACTCATCAAATTTAAGGCAAGCACACTGGATAGGATGGTCATATTCCTCAGACTCTAATGGGAAATTACTGAGGACAAATAACATGCTCATCAAGGGTTCCATGACATACATGTCTATTTCTAGTCCTAAAAATTGGCGTAGCAGGGTTAAAACAAACTTGGATTCTTCAGGAAAGAGGTGGATTTTGACTGGGAAAGCATGGTCTTGCAATGGGACATCCGGTATCAGGAAAATCCTGTAGAAACTTTGCTTAAACTCGATTGTGGTCTGTCTAAAAAACAGAATAAGGGATTCTTCCTTATACTCTTTAGACTTTAGGTTGAACTCACCCGGGATTGACAAGGTTTTCCTAACAGTGGGGGGATTGAGAGGGCACATTATATTTGAACTGGATGCGTCCATGATTACCCTCTCAAGGAAGGAGTAATTGGTGGTGCACCAATCGACGAACTCTGGACAGTTTGGGGTTTGGTTGACTATGAAAAACTGAAAGAACGACCTATATAACTTATTCACATCTATACATTAGTTCCTAATCAGCTCCAGTCTATCCTTTATTGTTTCAATGGTTCCAACAATCAACACTGTTTCATAGACCTCCACATATTTATCCTCCAACAACTCTTCAATCTTATGGTGCTCAAAACATGGGGGTTCTACTTCTCCCAACTCAGCCATTTAAATAGTTTTGTAGTGAGACAAGAGGCCTACCTCGTTACTGACAGCTGATCTGAGCTCCTGGCTAACTGTATGCTTCTGCAAATTCGTCATCTGTCGTTTCCCAATGCAATCGAATCAAACAGTACTCAGCTCTCCGTGCATTCCATTTTTATATTATTTATCATTTTCTTATCCATATTGTACCTCTAGTGATAAAGAGATTCTTTGGGCCATCCATCGTGCATGATCGATCTGGTACCGTCAATCTCTTTCCATGCTTAGCCTCACAGCCTCCCGCAGTTTCCATCATTTCACTTATTTCCTTCCTTGCACCTTCAATCTACGAATATAATGGTGACCGTTGATCTGGGCCTAACCTGCATCTCAACTGTCCAAAGGTGCAGCTCCCACCCTTGTGAATATTGGCTTTTAATGTAAATATTGTATACATGCATTGTATGTTTCCTTAGCGTGGAGCTCAAGGCCAAGGCCCTGCTAGTGTATGTTCAGATTTTATTTAAAACAAGCAAGCATTTGACATTTTATTACCCATGTGCTATTAAGCCATGGGATATTGTAAATTGATGTAAATATTTAATATTGCAATCAAATACCAAAACTAGCTATGGAAGCAACCAATGAGAAGGGGCCATGTGTATCCACTAGGGAGTGGTGAGGTGGTTGTGGGGATGAACCATATGCTTCCAAATGTCATTGTGAGAACCCATTTGACTTTCCTTGATGACATTTATTTATGTTGTAAGGAAGTTGTTGAAGATTTCAGTTCATGGCTTCAATGGAGCATGGGCAGCACAGAAAGTAGTATTGGCAGGTATGCGCTCTGTTTTCTTGTACCACAAGTCACTCTACCTCATGGGAGTTGCTTATTACTCATCCCCATTCCATTGTGGAACTTACCAGCATCAATTTTCATCCAAAAATGAATTGCCAGCAGGGAGAAAAACTAGAAATCACAGCTTTGAAAGAACCCACGTTTTGAAGAGCCAAAAACGCCCAGATTTGGTATTTAATAGTAAAATCCAATGGGGATCCATAGATATGAACCTTGGGGCAAATTTGAGAGGATTAGATACCCTGAAATCCATTGGAAAACCAAGTTTTTATAGCCCAGAAAACCAGTGACGGGATTGAGTTATTTGATGAACAGAATTGTGAGAAATCCAATTGTGAATGACTAAGCAGAGGTTGGATTTGCTTGATAAACCCAGTGAAGGCTAGAATTTCAAGGATTAGTAGCTGAAACTTTCTATGCCCACCCTGAAGAGCACTGGAGGGAAGGGACGCCTGAGGGACTGTGTAGCAGAGAAGGGGACCTTCCTTGTGTTGGGTGTGGTAGGTAATGTGGGTGCCTTGACTGTTGAATTCATTTGAGATGCCTGTAGCTCTGTGGTAGATCTCACTGGCTTAGCATTTCCCTCCTTTGTCTTTCATATGCTTGACAAACCCAACTGTGTGTTGGCTTAGCATAGTTGTTGAGTGAAACCATGGCTGTGAGTGAGCCGAGCTAGTTCCTCCTTAGTGGATACACAACCCGGCTCGGGGGTGATCTCTCAGCTGAAAGAATACAAGTTGGACAAAGATCTATGGTTGGGTGGAACATTTCTCTCACATAGCCAGTTGTTTAGACAGCTTCATCTTCAACATAAGTGTTATCTGTGTTACAAATTATATCCATTATGTGTTCTGCATTATGCTAATTCAGAATGATATTTATTCATGATTAATGGAATTGGTATGAAGTCTGTGCATAGCATGAGAATGGGATGGATTCTTTTCCTGTTGATGCATCATTTGCTTGAGATAAATATGTTGATGTATGTCTATTGTGTGTGTGTAATTATGTATTTTAATTCCGCTGTATACTTTAACTGTGCATTTTATTTAAATGGCAAAAATTTTACCATTATGGCTTTGGGGAAGAATTATACACCTCATGTTATAGTCATGTTCCTACCCTTGCATTGGATTGATGGAAGGGGACGCTACAGAGTGGTATAAGAGCCCATCTTGCAGCATTGGGGCTGCTTGGGCCAAACTATGAGTTACAGGCAAGTAATAGAATGGTTTTAATGCAGTATTGGTGAATTTGGGGTGGCATTTTTGATAGAAAAAATGGCAGGGTTATAGTTCTCAGGTGTGGGAGAGGATCACACCATTGCATATAGCTCTCCAACAGCTTTCCAACAGTACCAGACTCGCCTCATTTGGTCAAGGGACGAGGGAGTTAGGAACCCCGAACGTTACAGGAAATACAAGTGTTTTCGCAGTTTCGGGATGTCGGGTTTCAGGTTTCGGGAACACGAATTTTCAAAATTTGCGTTTGGATTTCCGAAATCTCGAACCCGGAATTTTCGGCTTTCGGGATGTCGGGTTTCAGGTTTCAGGAACGTGAATTTTCAAAATTTGCGTTTGGATTTCCGAAATCCCGAACCCGTAATTTTCGGCTTTCGGGATGTCGGGTTTTGGGTTTCGGGAACGTGAATTTTCAAAATTTGCATTTGGATATCTGAAATCCTGAACCCGCAATTTTTTCAGCTTTCTGGATGTCGGGTTTCGGCTTGTGGGAATGCAAAGTTGTGAACTTGCGCATTTCGGTTTCCGCAATCCCGAACCCGCAATTTTAGGTTTCGGGTTGTGGGATGGTTACATCCTCGTGATCGCAACTTGACCCCCCCTGAACCCGCAATGTTGGGTTGCGGGTTGCGGCCTGTGTGTGGCGAAATAAAAAAAAGAAAAAAAAGTATAGAGCCTCAAAACTAATTTTTGGATTGCAGGAGCATGCAAGGTAAGAATTGGGTGAGGTCGGTGGCATTTTGAGGCCACTGACGAAGGCCATGAATGAACCAGTAAGGATCTCAATCCTATTATGCTTCGATTTGGCACAAAATTGGAATTATTGGCTTTTACAAATTAGTGTCCTGATGCTTGACAGAAGATCAGATTGGGCCGAAATTGAAATGGGGCAGTCATGGAGCAGGCACGGTGTTAAGTTTGGAGTTTTGGAGCCAAAATCCAAAGGATGTGGAACCGAGGTGTGTAAGAAGGCCAAAAAGCATTATTCCGAGCCACGTTTTGAGAATTTTGAAAAGCTTGCAGTGGTTGAAAATGACCGTATAATTCAGAAACAAGAAAATTACTGAACTCAACATTTCATATTCTCAGTAAGCTAGATATATTCCATTAGATAAAGATTTCCCAGAAATGCACTGTTTGGGAAATAGCCATTTTTGGTCAAAAATTTGGAATTTTGGAAAAATATGAAAAGTGGAAAGTAGTCAAACCTAGAATTTTATAGAAGATGAATGGAGCATTGAAACAGAGATCCACGAGTTGCTGAGTGTTCCTTGTTATATGAACTAACTTCTCCTGGTAGAAAAGTTTTCATGATTCTTCATATATTTTCTTCCACAGGTGGCTAAAGTTGGAATTCTGGACCAAAATACAACTGTGAAAGTGTGCAGAATTGGGGTGAAAGTTGTCATTTTTTAAATAACGTAGTTTCCACACTCGAGGTCGGAATGGAGTACGAGGACAGGAATTGGAAAGCTTGTCCAGCAGGGAATAATGGTGTATGACCATAATTTGAATAGGGTTATCATACATCATAGATAATTAGAGCAAAAAAGTGCCAGTGACTGTTTTGTCAAATTGTTGATAATATGGGCAATTTCTAGAATTGCATGAATGGGCAAAAGAAATGAATGCATAACAACTATGTGAATTATTCCATGAATTGATTATGTTAAATGTTGATTGTTGTATATTTCTAGATGCATTCTTATGATGTCTAACAAATATTTTCATAATGCACAGTGCTTGCAGCTCAGAAAATTAATAATTGTAGCAGAGGTAGCATACAGGAAAAATGGTGACCATAAATGATGCTCAAGATCCTTATGAGCATGAAGAAGACGTCTTAGGAGAAAATGTGCATGAAGAGAATGCTGAGACTGAATCCAATGGGAGAAGGGAGAAGGTGACTCCTCAGGACTTGGTTGAAACCATGGTGAGCTTCAATGAAAGATTGATGAAGGTTCAAGAAGAACAACACCAACTCAATGTTGCTATCTTGCAAAGTCTCACTGATATGCAGCAGAGGATAAACCTTGGGTCCAACCCAAGCAATGTGGGTGAAGAAGGAAGAGATGTAGAGAGTCACTCTAGAGGCCGTTCAAAGAAGAGGACTCCAAGCCCAAGGAAGAGCTCTATGAGCAAGAAGCATAGAACACCTTCCTCTAGATCTTCTTCTAGCAAATCGTGTGACTCCATAGGTTCTCAAAGAATTCCAAGGCATATGCCAAGAGATTTGATGGAAGAAAGAAGTTCAATGGCATTCCACAGGGAGAATTCAGGAAGGCAAGGCCTCCCACCTTTGATGGAGAAGGTAAGACTGGCCAAGAGATAGAAGCATGGCTTTTTGGAATGAAGAAATATTTTAGAATTCAATACTACTCAAGAAATGAAAAATCCAGAATTGCCATTTACAATCTAAATGGCAGAGCTTCAATTTGGTGGGACAACCTCATGCAAGTGAAAGAAATCAGTGAGAGGAAGATCAGTTGGGAGAGATTCAAGAAGTACTTCAAGGAGAAATACCTTTCTGCTAGGTATTATGACAGTAAGAGAAAGGAGTTCAGTGAACTTGGGTTGGGACAAAAATCTATGGAAGAGCATGTTCATAAGTTTTTGGAATTGTTGAGGTATGTGGACTGCATCAAAGATGAAATAGTAAAAATCCAATGCTTTCTTGGGAGTTTACCTCAGAGTTTCAAAGATAGGATTGAATTTGTTAATCCACCAAGTCTTGATGAGGCCATTAGGATGGCAATGCATTGCTATGAGTAGAATAAAGGAAAAATAGAGGTTAACCAAGCATGGAAAGGAAAGCCAAGAGGGAGGTTTGATCAAAAGATGAGTGGCTTCAAGCCACCATTCAAAGGTCAGCCTAGAACCTTTCCATAGGGGCAGCAAGCAAGGACTGGATTCAAACCAGCAGTAGCAGCAGATAAAGCATCAAAGGGACCACTTCAGTGTTGGGGATGTGGAGAAAACCACATGCTGAAGGATTGTCCACATCGGAAAGATAATCCCTGAAGGTTGCACAACTTAAAGGGAGCATCTACAGTGGAGGACATGGCAAGGGCAATGCCTCCAATTTATGCAGCGTTGGATAATCATCAAGCAGACCATCAATCATTAGTGGTGGAAGTGGAAGGTAAGATTGCTACGCAATCTATCTCTGTTTTGATTGATCCAGGATCTACTCATAGTTATGTTTCTCCAAAAGTGGTTGAAGGTTGTTCTCTTAGAAAAGTGAAGCATAATCAATCTTGGCTAGTTCAATTAGCCACAGGGACTAAGAGGAAAATAAGTGAAGTAGTGGTGGAGTGCCCCATAGAATTGAATGGACTCCACACACATGCAAATTTAAATCTACTACCATTGGGATTGTATGATGCCTTGATTGGCATGGATTGGTTGGAAAAACATAGAGCCAAATTGGACTGTTATGAGAAAACACTTGAATGCATTGATGAAGAAGGAAGGCCAAGATTGGTAAGAGGAATTCCCAAGCAAGTTTCAGTAAGGCAGATTTCATCCCTACAGTTGAAAAAGTTTTATAAGAAGGGTTTTCCATTATATGCAGTTCATATGTCAGATTCGTCAGAGGACAAGGGACCAAGGATTGAAGACTTTCCAATGTTACAAGAGTTCCAATATGTATTTCCGGATGAAGTGCCAGGACTACAACCAAAGAGAGATATTGATTTTACCATCGATCTTGTTCCAGGGGCAGCACCAAATTCCAAAGCTCCTTATAGAATGAGCACACCGGAATTGGTAGAGTTGAATATGCAGCTACAATAATTAATGGACAAGAGGTATATCAAACCAAGTGTGTTTCCTTGGGGAGCACCGGTGTTATTTGTTAAGAAGAAGGATGGGACTCTAAGGCTGTGTATTGATTACATGCAGCTCAATAAAGTGACAATCAAGAACAAGTATCCATTGCCAAGAATTGATGACTTGTTTGATCAAATGAAGGAAGCTAAAGTGTTTTCAAAGATTGACTTGAGGTTGGGGTACCATCAAGTGAGGATTAAGAAAGAAGACATTCACAAGACGGCTTTCAGAACTAGATATGGTCATTATGAGTTCATTGTGGTGCCATTTGGCCTTACCAATGCACTTGCTACATTCATGTGTCTCATGAATAGTGTCTTCAACAAATATTTGGATAAGTTTGTGATTGTGTTCTTGGATGACATTCTTGTCTATTCAAGGAATGAAGAAGAACATGAGGAACATCTAAGGATGGTCTTGCAAGTCCTTAGAGAACACTAGTTGTATGCCAAGTTAAGCAAGTGTGAATTCTATCAAAAGAAGGTGCAATATTTGGGTCATTTCATTTCTAAAGAAGGAATTGCAGTGGATTCGAAGAAGATTAATTCCATCATGGATTGGTCAACTCCAAGAAATGCTTCAAATGTTAGATCTTTTATGGGTCTTGCTGGTTACTACAGAAGGTTTATTGAAGGATTCTCTAGGATAGCTCATTCGATCACTTCATTGCAAAGAAGAATATCAAGTTTGTATGGTCTGAAAAGTGTGAGAAAAGCTTTTAGCAGTTAAAGGAGTTACTTACCAGCGCTTTGGTTTTGAAGATAACAGATCCAAAGAAATATTTTGTAGTGTGCACAGATGCTTGCATTGAAGGACTGGGTGGAGTTCTCATGCAAGAAGGAATTGTGATTTTCTATGAGTCAAGTAAATTAAAAGAACATGAAAATAATTATGCCACACATGATTTGGAATTAGTAGCCATAGTACATGCTCTCAAGATGTGGAGACATTATTTGATGGGAAGAAGATTTGAGCTTAGGGCCGACCACATGAGCTTAAAGTATTTGTTTGATCAACCAAACTTGAATGCTAGGAAAGCTAGATGGATGGAGTTTTTTTGTGAATTTGATTTTGAAATTAAGCATGTAAAAATGAAGGAGAATAAGGTTGCAAATGCTCTTAGCAGAAAATTTCATGTTGCAGCATTAAGCATGTGTAAATCAGATTTGAATACAAGAGTTTTTGAAGCCCAAAACGGTGAGGAAACTTGCCTTCAAATTAAAGAGAAGTTGTAGCAAGGTAATGTGGATGAAAAGTGTGTGGAATATCAGCTTGGTGAAGACAATATCCTCATCTACAAGGATAGACTATACATTCCAAATAGTGTAGATTTGAAGAAGCTAGTGATGGATGAAATACATCAGATGCCATACTCTGGACACCCAGGATATCAGAAGACTATAACAACAGCAAGAAAGCAATACGTTTGGCATGGCATGAAGGACAAATCTTAGTACATTGCTAAATGTTAGAAGTGCCAACAAGTCGAGGAAGAACACCAACATCCAGCAGGATTGTTGCAGCCCTTACCCATTCTAGAATGGAAGTGGGAAGTGATCTCTATGGATTTTATAACAGGTCTTCCCGTGACAGTGAAGAAGCATGATTCAATCATGGTTGTAGTGTACAAGCTATCAAAGGTATCTCACTTTATTCCAGTCAAGTCCACTCACAAGGCTAGTGACATTGCAAATATCTTCATGAGAAAGATATTCAAGTTGCATGGATTGCCTAAGGCAATAATTTCTGATTGTGACACAAAGTTCACTTCCAATTTCTGGAAGGGATTATTTCAGGAATTGGGAACTAAATTGAATTTTAGTACAACATATCATCCTCAAACAAATGGCCAAACTTAGAGGGTGAATCAGGTTCTTGAATACATGCTGAGAATGTATGTGATGGACAAACCATCCAAGTGGGAAGATTTCCTTCACTTGGTAGAATTTGCATACAGTAATGGACATCATGCATCCTTGGGAATGAGTCCATTTGAAGCATTGTATGGCAAGGGATGTAGGACTCCAGTGAATTGGGACAGCCCAGTGAACAGGGTAGTACTTGGACCAGAGATGATCAAGGAAATGGAACAGGAAGTTGCTAAGATCAAATAGAATTTAAAGGCAGCTCAGGACAGGCAAAATAGTTATGCAGATTTGAAAAGAATGTATAAGAAATTTCAGATTGGGGATCATGTTTATTTGAGAGTGAAACCAAGGAAAAGTTCTCTCAAGTTGGGGAGTTGTGCCAAGTTGTCACCAAGATATTGTGGGCCATTTGAAGTCCTAGATAGGATAGGGATAGTTCCATATAGACTTGCATTACCTGCTAACATAAGAGCTCATAATGTTTTCCATGTATCTTTGCTTAAGAAGTATGTACATGATCCTAATCATATGATTGATTGGAATGTGATACAGGTGGAACCCGAGGGAGAGTTCCAAGTAGAACCTATGCGCATCCTCGACAAGAAGGTCACTTTGCTTCAGAACAGAGCCATCGAGCAGGTAAAGGTCCAATGGGAACACCTTAGTCCCGATGAGGCTACATGGGAGATGGAGAATGCCATGAGAGAGGCATTCCCATTTTTGTTCAGTTTTGAGGACACTGAGGACAGTGTTGTTCTAAGGGGGAGGGGAATGTAATACCCCAATTTTGACCCTTGTGAATATTGGCTTTTAAAGTAAATATTGTATACATGCGTTGTATGTTTCCTTAGAGTGGAGCTCAAGGCCAAGGCCCCGCTAGTGTATGTTCGGATTTTATTTAAAACAAGCAAGCATTTAACATTTTGTTACCCATGTGCTATTAAGCCATGGGATATTGTAAATTGATGTAAATATTTAATATTGCAATAAAATACAAAAAATGGCTATGGAAGCAACCAATGAGAAGGGGCCATGTGTATCCACTAGGGAGTGATGGGGGGATTGTGGGGATGAACCATATGCTGCCAAATGTCATTGTGAGAACCCATTTGACTTTTCTTGATGCCATTTATTTATGTTGTAAGGAAGTTGTTGAAGATTTCAGTCCATGGCTTCAATAGAGCATGGGCAGCCCAGAAATTCATATTGGCAGGCATGGGCTCTATTTTCTTGTACCACAAGTCACTCTACCTCATGGGAGTTGCTTCTTCCTCATCCCCATTCCATTGTGCAACTTACCAGCATCAATTTTCATCCAAAAACGAATTGCCAGCAGGGAGAAAAACTAGAAATCGCAACTTTGAAAGAACCCATGTTTTGAAGAGCCAAAAACACTCAGATTTGGTATTTAACAGTAACATCCAATGGGAGATCCATAGACATGAACCTTGGGGAAATTTTGAGAGGATTAGATACCCCGAAATCCATTGGAAAACCCAGTTTTTATAGCCCAGAAAACCAGTGACATGATTGAGTTATTTGACGAACAGAATTGTGAGAAATCCAATTGTGAATGACTAAGCAGAGGTTGGGTTTGCTTGATAAACCCAGTGAAGGCTAGAATCTCAAGGATTAGTAGCTGGACCTTTTTATGCCCACTTTGAAGAGAACTGGAGGGAAGGGACGCCTAAGGGATTGTGTAGCAGAGAAGGGGAACTTCCTTGTGTTGGGTGTGGTAGGTAATGTGGGTGCCTTGACTATTGAATTCGTTCGAGATTCCTATAGCTCTATGGTTGAGCTCACTGGCTTAGCATTTCCCTCCTTTGTCTTTCATATGTTTGACAAACCCAGCTGTGTGTTGGCTTAGCATAGTTGTTTAGTGAAACCATGGCTGTGAGTGAGCCCAGCTAGTTCCTCCTTAGTGGATACACAACCCAACTCAGGGGTGATCTCTTAGCTGAAAGAATACAAGCTAGACAAAGATCTATGGTTGGGTGGAACGTTGCTCTCACATAGCCAGTTGTTTGGACAGCTTCATCTTCAAGATAAGTGTTATCTGTGTTATAAATTATATACATTATGTGTTATGCATTGTGCTAATTCAGAATGATATTTATTCATGATTAATGGAATTGGTATGAAGTCTGTGCATAGCATGAGAATGGGATGGATTCTTTGTCTATTGATGCATCATTTGCTTGAGACAAATATGTTGATGTATGTCAGTTGTGTGTGTGTAATTATGTATTTTAATTCCGCTGTGTAATCTAATTGTGCATTTTATTTAAATGGCAAAAATTTTACCATTATGGCTTTGGGGAAGAATTAGACACTCCATGTTACAGTCATGTTCCCTCCCTTGCATTGGATTCATGGAAGGGGACGCTACAAGGTTCAATAGGGGAAGGAGAATCAAGTGTTGATGGCGAGTTTTTACACATGTAATGTCCCTTCCTATCATACCAGTACGATAGAGAGGATCATTGTGCTAAAACTGGGCAATTGGCCCCGATGCTTACTAAATAAAACATCCTCATATATAAAAAGACAGGCATGCAGATGTACAAATCTAAGCAAACACAGCAGAAGTAAATCATGTGCAGAATTAACACACATCCATCATACATTTCAGATTTTCATGTCATTCATCAATTAAGCAATATCAAATTATCAAATGAGAATACTTATCTTAAACCAAGTAGTCCTTGAGCAACCAGCTATGCTTCTGCAACGTTCCACCCAACCGTAGGCCAGTGTGCTCCTCAATCTCTCAGCACCACTGCCACCCCCGAGCTGGGCATGATCTCCACAAGGAAAAGGGGAAAACAGGCTCTCACATAGCCCAAGGTATATCCAAATCAGCCAAGCCAATCAACAATTGGGTTTCTTAGGCTGTTAAGAGATGGGTGCATATAACATCAAAAGCATAAGTGTTGGGCATGAGAAAAAACAGCTATACAGTTAAGTTCCCAACAGTGGGTTTCTACCAGTTCCAGAAAAACGTGGGCAACCAAAAACGAAAAGGAGAAGATGGGAAATCAACCCCAGGAGAGCAGAATCATTTTCAGAGAAATGGTCATGGGAATTTCGTGGGCAGAAACGGCCTCCATAACCCCAAAAATCGTGGCTCTCTTCTCCCAGCCACTGAGCTAACCAAAAGCGAGTTTGCAGGCATGGTATAATGCAGGAAATGGTGAAAAACGTGAAGGATAAAACCCCAACAAGCTCAGACTGCGTGAGAGGATGAATGCCATGGGTGAAGGATGGCTTTGGGCACAATTTCCTGGGGGTTTTCTTGCCCAGCAAACCAAAACTCAATTGCCCAGGTTGCTGTCTTGCCCATACATGAAAATTGACAGCCATACCTCTCCCATCCCAAGGCATTAATTGTCTCAATCAATTCTTGGAAGAATTAAATGATGGGGTGCATGAGACCAAATGGGTAGTTGAGAGTTCATGGGTTTCCTCAATGAGATGGCTTAACACCATGGCTCAAGGGTTTGGTTATTTTCCCTCCCTATTCCTTGTAAAGATCATGCCCCCATCTCTTTGTTGCATTGCGTAGCTGGTTGTGGGTTTTTCATTAAAAATGCATATTTACATGATGTCCGATTTTACATTGTGCACCGTTAGCACAAGAACTCTATGCATCTATTCTAATTGCCGATACATAGAATGATAAATCAATGGCGGGGCCTTGGCCTTGAGCTCCTCACCATGACTAAATAACAATATTTACATCATTTACATTATTAATGCAATAGGGTCAAGCTGGGGACATTACAACTCAAGTGTTGTAAGGGTGTTGAGCCATGAGAATTTTTTATTGATCTTCACCCTCTTCTTCCCCTTCTAAACCGCAAGAGTCATCCCAAAAATGATTGATGGTTTTTTCAAGTGTTTCTTCAGCTTCATCTACCTCTTCTTCAAACTCTTCCCTTTCTTCTTCCTTATCTTCATCCACTCTTAGTAAGGAATGTTCAGATGTTAGGATGACAGTTTTGAAAACATTAAGTATTCCATATTGATCCCCTTGGTAAGTGGCATTGTGTTTTTTATTCAGGGGATTTTTTCATAAATCATGGTTTGAAGTAATTTTAGTTGGAAGGTCCTTCACCCGATCCTTTTTTGAGGTCAATTATTTTGTTCGATAGTTTCTTTACACTCCTTTGAAATTTTTCCATATCCATGGAATGTTGAATTTTCTTCTAGGGATGAGGCTTGAGTAGTAGACATTTCTTCTTATTTGTTGAGTTCAAATTATCTTCCTCTCTACTAGGGTTTCTTTTTAAACTGACCATGTATTTTTTAATTTTGATGAATCATCACAAGTTCTCTTCAAGTGTGACCTTCTATGATCTCTTTGTAATATAACAATTGACATGTGTAGGGTGGATGATAAAATTCGATGGTAATGTCCTCCACTAGTTTATGAGAACCTAAGATCTTATTTATTAGGTGATAAAAACCATTGACTAAAGTCCTAGAAAAATTTCCTTGGCGTCCATTTTGGTCGTAGACAACCTTAACACCATAACCACTAGGGTTGCTTCATCGCCAATATTATTTTGTGAAAGCAGAGTCAAAATATGACCAATTACTTATTGATCCTTTTCTGAGTCAGAAGTATAATGTAGAGGTTATTTATTCGAACATGTAAGGAAATAATATATAGACTACATCCTCATGTTCCATGTTTATAAGGATAATAACCAACATGAACTTCTTAATATGGTCTTCAGAAGAATATTTCCTATCCGGGTCAAACTCAGGAAGGAATTTCTTGGTGTGCTTAGGAAAAGGTTTAACCTCACCAGGAACAACAACAACATAGACTTGGGATATCCGGGGTCTATCTGAATTGGAATTCACGTTAGCATTAACATTGGCCATGGATCCGGGTGATGTACCTAATGAGTTTTGCATAGAAGCATGTTCATAAGATTCTTCCAAATAATTCCCTTATGAAGATTCATTTGTTGAATAGGCTATTTGGAAAGAACCTCAAGGAGTATGGGGAGGATAATCATGGGGTGATGGAGGTTCAATGGAATTATTTGTAACTAAAATTCTAGTGTGGTTTGCAAAGAGTTTTGAACTTACCTTAAAGGATGGTTACCAAGGGATGTGTTGATGCCTCATATATCATAGCATCAATCAGAAAGGGATTCTCCCCGATAGATTATCCTAATCAGATTATCTACCGTTTGGTATAGGGAATCCGTCCGGTTAGCGGTTCCGGCAACCGTGGGTTTAGAGTTTTTATTCCAATTATACCGGTTATGGCCCGATCCACGTTTCTTTTGGATTTTATGTTTTATGATGAAATGCAAGTGCCTATTCTAAGTTTAATCTAAATGCAAGACTGGAAACACAGATCTAAGTTTAAAACTGAAATAAATCTAACTATCCCGGCAAGGAGCGAATTAAAAGCATGAGCAACGAGCTGTAGGAGATATCTTAAAGACAAAACAGATATCCATTAAATCTTACAGGTAAAGCTACAGCAAAGATGAGGAATATCAGAAGATAGCTTCTAATTTAATATGAAACACATTCATTACTCATGAAAAGGAGAATTCGTTTGCACAGAAAGGAGTGAAAATCATTTGTTACAAAGAAATAATTCATACAGTAAGAAAGATATCACATTACAGTATGGAAGCCACCAGACTAATCCAATACACATCCATTCTTTATTCCCATGCAAAACGTCCTCTCCAGGATTTCATTAGAAGATTTTATTTTCTTAAAACATGTGTAGGACAGCCCGTACAAGTCTAGAAAATTAATTCCCTGCCAAAAGTCCTCTTTTACATTCTTTCCTAACTTCTATTTATAGTTACAAAATTGCCCTTTGGGCTGCCACCTGGCCTTTTACACTTGTCATCTACAGGAATTCTCTTCTATAACAGACAAAATTGTGACTCCTTTTCATTTACAGAAATTATTTTAATAGAAAATAAGGACAGCTGTCCCCTAGCTTCCACGATTTACACATATGAAAAGCCCAAAATACAGAAAATCAGAATTAACGCTCTAACTCAGCGCTTTCACTCCTGCACGTGTGCTTTAGTTGGAAGAGAAGCACTCGATCTAACAGTTGCTGCTGCTGCTGCTTGGGAATAGGCACTCGGACTTACTGTTGCTGCTGCTGCTTCCTGGGAAGAAGAAATCGAGTCAGCTGGAGTTTCTGTCACTGCTGGGAGAGAGGGAATCGAGCTAGCTGCCATAGCTGGGGCTACTGGGAGAGAAGAGTCTGGGTTTGTTGTTGCTCCTGCCACTGCTGTTGCTTCTTCTCCTCCTCTGCAATGTAACTATACCATATGCCCGTGTCCCTGATGACTACATTTGTGGAAGCAGGGAGCAAGACTTTCTAAGAAGTTACATTTTTCCTGAGCTCTGCTCCAATGTCTTTAACTTCTGTTACTGCAGCTTGATGCACTTCCTTAAGTAAATGGATGTGGACTGATGACATTCCAATATAATGTTGGAGGTCATAAATTGCTAGGACATCAATTTTTTTCACATAATCAGCTTGGATGCCCAGCTCTTCCTTCAACTCAGCCAAGCGTTGTTCTTCACTCGGGAAATCATCGAGGGATTGCGGGAAATTCAATTTGCACCTGTCATCCACTCCCTGGATTCTTTGATATAAACCGTTGATCCTATCCCTTGTCCCTTGTACACTGGCCATTAGCTTACTGCCACAGTTTCTGTAGAAGTCCAAAAGGGCTATGTCTTCATTAAAACCCTCCACAGACTTGAATGGGAGATGTGTGAGGAAATCCACCTTTCCTTCTCGCCATTCTATCTGGCTCAGGATATTTTCCCTAACCCGAGTGTGCTTAGCTTTAAGCCTATGGGCCTCTGCATTAACTTCTTTTAGTCTGACCACCATGGCCTTGAGCTTGCTAACTTCATTAGTGATTAGCTCCTGAGTGTCATATATTTGCTTCAGGATGCTGCAGGACAGCTCATGGAAGGGAGACATGTCCATCGCTCTGCTCTCAGCTTGCTCTAATTGCTCGGCTAATGCCAGCTTGTCTACTTCTAGCTGGGATGCTTTATCTTCCGCTTCATTTTTCTCTGCTTCCACAATCATCATCTGGAGTGTTAGTTGGTCCGTTTCCTCCTCCAGCTGGTTATACTTGTCCGACAGCTCTTTATGCTCGACAGATAGGTGATTATACTTGCTCACCACAAGATCCCTGTAGGCTTGCTCATTAGCCATAGTATGTTGTAGCATACGGGCTCTCCTCTTTGTCGATTCATTCTCTCTGACTATAACACCTACATTGTCTAGTGATGCTTTTGCTGTCTCTACAACTACGGATGCCATAGCTAAGGGATCCTTATCTGTATTCCGCATTACAGTGATCTCTTGGTGGGTAATAATATCCTCCTGGAAGAGTCTTTTGATCCTCTCTTCCGATTTAAGGACCATTTCTTTCCTTTTCTTGTCATAGACAAATTCGTCCCACCTGGATACCGTATGTTCTCCCGATGGAGTGTACAGGACAATTGGGAGGTCCATAATGTCTATTTCTACTTCCGCTGGTGGGGTCTGGACTACCTGAGCTTGATCTGTCCCCACATTTTGCATACCAGAGCCACCGGCCTGTGCTGCGTCTGCCTCCACATTTTGAGTGTCGGAGGCACTTGTTTGAGGTATGTCAATTTCCATGTCCTGTGCACCGGAGCCACCTGCCTGCGCATCTTCACCTGCTTTAAGCTCTTCTTCTACTTTCCGCTCTACCTCAGCTCGCTGCCCTTTCTCTTCTTCCTCAGCTTTCTGCTGTCTTTCATCTTCAGCCTCCTTTTGCTGCTGGGCTTCCTCAGCTTCTTTTCGTAGTCTCTCACTTTCTGCTTCTTGCTGCAACCTGACAACTTCAGCCTCTTGCAGCAACCTCGCTTCCTCAGCTTTCTGCTGTGCCCTGGCTTCTTCAGCTTCTCGTAGTAACCTTGCTTCCTCTTTTAATCTGAGTTCTTCCTGAGCTCGGGCGTCATCTGCTTCTTTGTCCTTCTGATGACTAGTTTCCTGGGTCTTGGTGGAGCTAGAACTTGCTCCGTTGCCTTGGCAAAAGGTTCGCAGCTCAGCCATGTTGTTGATGCCTCTGAATACCTCCTCCTCGGCATCATGATAATGAGAGTACTCGAAATGAGCATAAATCTCCTTACAGTGCTCAGCAAATTTTCCCTTCCTGTCATTCCTATGGAAGATTACCTCATCGAAGTGGAAGGCTTTCAGCTCCTAAACAAACTCTTCGGCTGAGGCAACCCCCAAGAACTTGTAAGCTCCTATGCAGAAAGGTAGAGGGGGAAAGGAGGCCTTATGCTGCTTGTTGAGTATGGCTCCAATTCCATCCAGGAAAATCTGTCTCACTGCCTCTTTAAGGACCACATAATCTGTAGCATATCTTGGCAAAATATATGGAGCTTTAGTTCCTCCAAACATTCTGATATAGGTGCCTTGATCCGAGAAATAAAAATCTCCATAATTTTCAAGTACTTCCATGGCATTCTCCGACAGGCAGTTGGGCTCTTCCTTGAATAGTTGCTCATATAGGGGCATGATGAACCCCTCACAGATGAGCTTATAGCTGGGCTTGTAATTCTGAGCCCACAACATCCTGAAAGCGGTATAAACCGGGGTGGTGGCCTTATCCCATGTGCAGCCCAATTTGGGGAAAGATACCTTGGCCAAAACACAATCAATTAGATATGAGGACATGAAAAATTCTGCCTTCTTCAAGGCCAGCCCTTCTCTTGCAGCAACTATCATTGAGGCTAAACTGTCTGACAGGAGAGCGGCCCAGTCAAACACAGTTCCTTTAAACGCCACGAAGTGGATGATAGGGACCCACTGAATCTTATACACGGTGCCATCGGGCATGTCGAAGATTCTGCACAACATCAAGGCGATCAACCAGAAAGGAGGTCTCAGATTCTGGACGTCGTATTCATCATTACCTTTCTTTCTCAAATGCTTGCCTACGACTAGTAGCTTTTTGGCCATCTCAACGTTGTTCATCTGGCCCAGCCATTCATCAGTCAGAGATTACTGGGCACGGGGAAATTTGTAGGCCGTGGCCAGGTATGCTGGGTGAAATGAGGCAATGGCTATCTTCCCGCTGTCATGAATTACTCTTCCTTCCGCATCGGCATGTTGGAGTATCCACCCGATTACCTCAGAACATGGGAACAGTTCAGGGTGGGTAGCAGCTCTAGCTATGCCTGAGGCTCTGATATTTAGATAAATCTACCCCTCTTCTAGCAACATGTCCGGGATCTCTTGGTCTCGGATCATCCTATAGATGTCACCCCATCGGATTTCAGGAGGAATACCGGCGGTACACCTAGTATCCTGGAGTGTGGTCCCAATTTTAAGTGGTGTAGGATTTTTTTCTGTCATCTTAGCCTTCTTTTTACCACCTTTTGGCATTTTGACTTATGCCTGATAGCAACCAAATACAAGTCATTATAAAAATGTGCGACATACTGTGATATTTTAACAGAGAGCATCACCATTTTAACATGCTAATGATATATATACATAAATTGTGAAGCTACATGTTGGGAAGCAAAATACACCATTCCAAACAAGAAATCTAGATTTAATCATCGTAATTCTTTTAAAGGGGGGGGTTTGGAATGCTCCTGAGAGGATGAGTATGTTGCGGAAGCAACCTGCTCTCGGTCCCACTCTAGGAGGGATGGTATCCTTCGCTATGGTGCCCTTTAATGGTTAGTGGCGAGTGAGTCTGGGGTTGAAGCAAATTTAAGACGAAACCAGGGATGGCCCTACGCGTTGATGAACAGGCGACCTACGCGTTGATGAACAGGCGATGGGTTTCAGCCTAACCGCTATTGATATTTATAAATTTTGACGAGGCGCCCTAAGGCTGGCTTAGAATTTGAACGGGGTGGTGGCCGGTGAATGCTTGGGCGGCCACTCTGTGGTTTGAGCTGATAGGAACGAGACGTTAATGGGCTGGTGATTTTAAACGCGCAAAATAACGACGTATGCGGTTAGGGTAGGAAATTTTGGAAACATTCCACCCGTCAAAACTGATGGGCTTTACACAATATACAAACGTTTCACAATTTCTTTTCTTTTATATGACGGGAAATATGATATTTAGACCGTATCGATGGGCAAAATAGCCCATGACGGACATTTTGCCCGTCAAAATCCAACCAATGCCTATCATCTTCAGAAAAAGAACAAACCAAAGGTAATTTGACGCGTGGAAGAAACAAGTTTAACGGTTAAAACCTCCTACCTGGCACCGTGAAGATGGCTGAATGAGTGGACGAGGACGTGGACGAGCGAGCTGAGCTGGAGCAGTTGCGTTGTGTTCCACGACGTTTTCCAATCGAAAAATATCAATATGTTTGGCCCAAAACCCCACCGGTTATTTAAATGCAATGGGCACGTGCGGCATTCAATTTTGGTGGGTGGCGCATTTAAAAAAAGTTTTAATACTACGTACGCCGCGGTCACGTCGAGCAATTTTGATATACGTGCGCGACTGCCACCTGCGGGACGAACTCGCGAATTCCCTCCATCGTTGCGGAAATGTATAGCGAAAGCTTCCGCTGTTTCGAAGGGAAATGGCGAATGGCTCCCGCAAGCTTTTCGAAAAGCGCTCCGCGGGGTTTTGGGAAGGATATCGCCAACGCTTCCGTGGGGTTTCGGGCGGGTTTCGCGAATGGTTTCCGGAAAAGACTGCTGCAGACGTGGAAGGGAAACTGAAAAAACGTCCCGCAATAGTTCAATTCTTTTCGGAAAGATATCGTGGTGGCTTCCGCCGTTTCAGGAGTTTCTCGCGAATGGTTAGCGCAAGAAAAATTTCTAAGTCTTGGTCGGGCTTTGGGAGTGCTTCCGAAGTTGCGCAATTGGCTTCCGCGGAACGGATTGGCGAATTTCTCCGCTGTTTCGGAACGGATGAGCGAATGGTTCCACAATAAGTCTTTCGGCGGGCTTCGGAAAGATAATGCAAATTTAAGAAAAGTTTCTAAGTCTTTGCAGGCTTTCGGAAAAAAAAAAATGGTGAAGGTTTCCGCAACAGACTTCCGCCATTGCGGAAAGAATACCTGAATGGTTCCGCAACTTTTCTCGCCGGGGTTGCGGGAAGAATATCGCGAAGGCTTCTGCGAAGTCTCGGGAAGAATATCGCTAATGCTTCCGCAACTTCAAGACTTAAAGGTTTTCAAAGAAGAGACTAAGTTACTTGGCGGATTCGGGGAAGGTTGGCGAATTTCATCCACAAGTTTCGGGCGGCTTTCTTGAATTCTTCCGCCGTTTCGGAAGGAATTCGTCAAATATTTCCGCAACCTTTTCAACAATAATTTCGAAGCCTTTTCGGGAGACTTATGCAAACGGCTTCCGCCGTTTCGGGAGGAAAAGTCGAACGGTTCCACAGGGCTTTCTTCAGTCGTTCCGCGAACTTTCAAAAATTTCTAAGTCTCTTTTCAAGAAGCTTATAGAAATGGCTTCCCCCGTTTCGGGAGGCTAACCCGAATGGTTTTCACTATTTCGGAGAGATAACTCGAAAACTTCCACATTTTGGAAGGCTTCCACGAATTATGTCTTTGGAAGGAAAATTGGAAAGGTTCATGGCAAGATTTTCTGTTGAAAAACAAAGTTAAAAGATGGAAATGGCCTATTAAGGCAGCCTTTCTAAAAATAAAAGGAGGGGCCCCAATATGTACAAAATTTTGGGGGGATGTTGCTGCAACAACAGGATGTAACGTTTATAGCACTCTTGTCAATGATTATATCAAGCCAATAAATTTTAGGTCTTGTAGTTGGTAATGTATGTACAACCGATGAAATTATGAGTTCTGTACACGTGGATAAAGTTGCAAACCATTAGGTATGGAATATTTGAGGGATTCCATGGGATCCAAACCAAGGTGAAGTAGGTGTATCTGAGTTTCTCTCGAATGTACTCCGATGATTCAGAAACTCAAAAGGAGTTAGAGGTTGTTAGAGGATTGAAGAATATCTTAGGTTGAGAGACCTAGAGGTCAATTTTTTGAGTGGGGGTTATTTCCAATATATTATTTGAATGAATGTTTTTTAGGGTTAAAATTTTTATCACCATCCATTCATATGTCCCTCTTTCTAGTGACAATTTTGTTGATGAATCGAATTGACCCAAGGAAATAGTACGAGAGAATGTTCGATCACAAGTCCCATTAGACTCAATCATATTTGGTGTGGTACTCTCCGACCAATATGTAGGCTTGATTTCCACTAAGGTTGGTTTTTTCTATTGAATTTTTTCCTAATTTAAAACTAACAAATTATAAATCATCCCACACTTTAATGACTAATTTCCTCTAAAGAGACCACTTATTAATACTAACTAATTTAAATATTATTCTAATCTACACCTATCTTAATTATGAATATAAAAGTTAAATATTTTTAGATACAAAGCATATATATATATAGATAGATAGATAGATAGAGAGATATGAAAACACAAGAAATAATTCTACCTTTTCATAAGGTGTTAAATAATTATGCTACAATCATAAATAAATAATTATGATCGATCTTATAACGTAGCTTTGTATCTAATTACAGTAAATAAACTATCAATTAACCTTAAAAATATTCATAGAAATAATTCAAGTGCATATCATTTCCAATCAAACAAAAATCATACATAGAAAATGTAAGAACAATCTCTCACAACAATGTAATATTCAATAACTTAGAGTCTCTCTGTCTTTCATTACTTCCGAATAAAAATATTACAAAAGTCTTTTTTTAGATGAAGGAGACCCCTTTTGCTTCCAAAAAATTTCATTTTAAACACAAACGAAAATAATTTTTGGTAACTGACATAACTAAATCGGTCGAAACAACTTTCAAATCGATTTTACATGAAAACACTTAAATTCATTAATTTCTATATGTTGACAATAGATATGAGAATTACTGATCTGGGAAATACTCTTAGATCCCAACCGTTAATCTTGCAATTCTCCATCATAAATAACTTGGGAGAGTTCCTATTTGAAATCCTTGTGTAATATCTAAACATAGGCATTAGACAATGTTGCAAAACATCATTGGCACTATTAGGAACTTGTTTAGGATTTCTTCAATAATAGTGGACAATCTATGATTTTTTTTTTTGGATTTCATCCCAAGTTTGTTTCTTTTTTTTTCATCCCAACCTTTTGGTAAAGTTGTGCTATTCATAGTTGATTGGGAACTACACAACTTAGCTCATCCATCATAACCATATCAAACTTGTCTAAGACATTATCAACTAAGGTCCATAGTCTAAAACATGCTCTATTTGAGATTTGAATATTTTCCTAAATATATTAGCAAATTGACTTCCAAACACCTAACATAACTTGTGATTTTACTTTATCTTTTTGAGTGAGGCTTGTATGTGTATCAAGAGTTGTAGGGTATTGTTTCTTCCAATCCACTATCTCACCAAGCATATTCTATACCTTGCTTATTTCACAAATTTGTTCCTCAAATTGGTCAGAAAGTCTGGTTGGACTATCATAACATTTTTGTACTCCCCCCAATTGATTGAATAACTTCTTTTGATCCCCTTCGAGGATGTTGTTGGTACATAACACTTCATCCATTAATATGCTTAGTTCAATCATTATTTCACCTAGTTGTAGTTGCAAGGAACATACTATCTCTTCCAATTCTACATGGTTGTCCTATTGTACATATGAAGCAATTGTTTCCTCATATCCTGCTTCCATTTTTTGAACCCCTTGTTGGTGTTCTCTTATTTTCTACATGATTTTAATTTCATGTTGTCTTTTGACATCAAGTAGTTGTTGTGCATGCATGGATTCAATATAACTTCTCTAATATACACATGAGATTATAATAAAGTGATTTGTTCTTTATAATTATCTATAGAAACATTCAATTCTCACACTGTAACTAAATTAGTGCTCACAAAAGTTCTCAAAGTAGATGTTGTGTTGATCACAGCCTTCTAGGGATCCAAATTGGTGGTATTCCAAACAATCTCCCAGTTCTAACTTTCCACATTGGAAGTTCCTCCAATTTCCCTGTTGCTTCATACCTCTTCTAACAATGCTTTTTTGATACTTGGTAACAAAAAATTCTCCGAAGGATGCCAGAACATCATTGAAAATGGTCACAACTATAGATGAATCACTTGGCATCATGGATAAAGGAGTATTGGGATTTATCAAAATAGTCATTGTACAAAATTATTGGTTGGAAGCATCAACAATGGATTATTAAGACTCTTTCCTTTTGAGTTTCTCCTGTTCTTGTTGTTTTAACCTCTTGGCTTCAACTTCAACATCTATTTTTCCTAGTTTTCCTCATTTTCCTCTTTTTATTCTCTTTTCTTGTTCTCGATAACTTCTTTGTTTTCCTCTTCCTCTTTACTTTTCTTGCTCTCGACTTGTAGCTTGATCTATTTTTCTTTTTTCCCTTTGCTTTCATTTTTTAGTTTAATTATTTTATTATCTTCCATGGCCTTATTTTCAAGATATCCTGTCTGAATGGCATTTGCCTTCCTCTTGGATTCTATTTTCTCCATATCATAAGCAAAAAAATTTACTTTCACTCTAACCTATATCTTCATGCTAGCTTCTTGTACCATATGCAATAGTGCCCTTTGAATATTGTTTTCCATATTATTCATCACATCTTCATATGACATAGCCCCTTGGAAAATAATCTCTTGATGGTTGGGCTTGTGTTTGTATGTAAGAGTAGGCCCGATGAACGTGAGATGTTCTTCAATGATTTTATTTGGGTCATGCTACCTAAAGATTGCTCCACTAAGATTCAATTATCTTGAGAAAGAGACCTCTTTCATGGCATGTGGAGCATTGGTCAAAGTAAACATCCCTGCGTTTATTGGGAATTCAGGATAATACTACAATTTGGTATGAAATTTCCCTCAAGATAATCATATTAGGAAGATATCTAGGTAATAGACGTGGGGCTACAAAAATACTAAAAACCCTAACGTAAGTGGAGAATTCCTAGATATAATAGTCACCGGTGTTTTGTAGAGTTGACGCAGATGCTTGAGATAATCTAGGGGCTAGTTGATTAAAAAGGATAGTATACAACGGGGCCATAAAATGATCACATATATCATAACAATACATTTTGTAATTAGAAGGACACAACTCACAACAATGCATATGGATGGGTGGACAATTGGAGTTCCACTCCTAACAAATTTGAGGAAATGGGTTTGAAGAAAAAATGTTGTCTAAAAAATAAGAAGACATGCAAAAATTGTGGATTTTCATACTGTATAACACTTTTATAGATTTGGTAATACCAAGTAGGTTGGTAGATAATATGCTTGCTTAGTTTAAAATTCATCCTATTTCAACAACGTGATGAGCCAGATAGGTCTATTCTGACTAAAAATGAGAGGATTCTTATTCTCAATATAGTCTATAGAGAATGGTAGTCAATAATAAATATGGACACCTCAGATATTGTGTGGAATATAATTGAATGGCCTTTTCTGAAAAGGTATTGTCTTCTATCAACCAATATTTTAATAGCTCCACCAAATTTAGATTCTTGGCCTTATATTCACTTAAAAAACAACATTAAATAGTAACTATGTTTTTTTAAGCTTAACAATTACGTCAAATGAATATAGTTGTAATGATGCTATTGTTATCACTGCTCTATTCACAATTGATCTATTTGATAAATTGATGTGTTCAAACAGCCATCTAATGTCGTAATCGTGAGGAAAAATTGCAGGCTTGGTGGTGATGGTGTTAAGTCCAGTCTTTTTAATATTTGGAATGCTTCCATATATTCATGGTATTCTAGGAATTCCTCATTTACAAACATCTGATAAATCCCATCCCAAATAGGGTCATCCTGAAAACTAGTAAGGTAAGTTGTATATGTGAATTTGACGGAGTAAACACCTTTCCAAGGATTAGGAATTTCCTAAACCTCTACTTTATAAAACATTACTCTCTTACCTTATGCCTTTGACATTTCAAATGAGAGGAATCTTGCAACATGAGCACAAGTTATAAATCTATATCTTAATAATCAATATGTTTGCGGAAAAGTAAATTGCGGACATAAGATAGATGTACCTTAATCTTTGAACAAAAACCACTGAACTTGAAGTAGTAGGGTAACAGGTAAAAGAACTTGGCTTCATAAAAAGGCTTATGAAGGATAATTATAAAGAGTAATAGCGAGATATATTCTTTTAATGTTGATAAGATGACCAAATATTTACAATTGATGTCATTAGGTAAGAGAGCTAATGAGGGGTCTTCATTGAAGTGTTTCCTTCAACAATTTTTTTTTTCCAATATGATGGATTCAAAATGTCATATTTGAGTGCACCAATTAGAATATTTTTTTCAAGTTAAAATTTTGATGAAAGAGGGAATATTTGACATAGCATCAATCAATCAAATTCATGAAATGGTCAACAATAATCATAGACATGATAAATATAATGAAGTTCAATCTAACGACTAGGTTTTAATGAGATTAATGATTTAGTACTATAGTAGAAATCAAATGGTATCAAAATAAATCCATTAGGGATTATGAACGTATAACAATGATTTATTGTGGAAAGTGTATTGCATCGAGAAACAAAAATCGATAAATCGCTCATAAGTATGCATACGTGACAAACTCGAAATGAAAATCGATCAATTGTTAATGCTAATCTAGATTGCTATTGGGGATAGGTTGATTGTTATTGGGTATCTCGATTGCTATTTTCATAATATGTGAATTCATGAACATCAAAATTTTTATGTTTTATTAACTTGTTGACATAATAAAAAAAAATTACAATCTTTTTAATTATAAAATAAAAGAATTGTTATCTTCAACATTATTTTTTTTGTAAGCTCCATAGAAAATTTATATTAAGGTACAAAACATAGTACAGGCACAAGATGTCTGAGATCCCACTTGGGCTGCTCATACAGACAAAAACAAAGCTAGAAACCATTCATTAACTGCCTATGCATGGTGTGACAAAACAGACTAACACTAGAGACCTTCTTATGCGTGAGAGAACAATGAACCTCCTGAAAAGGTTCAAGACTGAGAGCATTACAAAAATATATCCTCAAGCAATGGTCACTAAAAATATTAAACCTTAAACAAAATATCAAGTTTTCCCATGGACCGAGTTCCAAATGTCTATAATCATGCAACTAACAGTTAACCCATGGGAGAAAGAGAAAACTATAGAGTTACTTGGAATTGCAAATGGTATCTTCATATTCAGGATTTTCCTCTATAATTGGGCATCAGTATCCCTCTGAACTAGAAGAATTATCATGATCATTTTTGGCCGGAAATGCTTCCATCTTCAATAAGGAAGAGACGTTCATCGGGATTTTATGCTCGACATGCTTTCGCTTGTGACCATTGGTTGAAGCAATGTTGGTTTTGTCACCTTCCTTTTAAATATCCTTGTCAATATGAAAGCCTTGATGCTCCAAATTCTTGTAAACCTGAGAGGTAGACGGAGAGGAGGAGGAATGAAGTGCTAGAGTAGGGGATGGAGAGAGAGGAGGATTATTCTCCTATGAAAGTTCTTGAGACTGCATGAGGACCTGAGCCAAACAGTTTTTCACTAACTAATAATTTATGTGTCTAATTCGAGTTCGTTGACCAACCAAATGTTGCACAACCATTTCTTCTTCCCATTCATCCAACATGGTTCTCAGATGGCCTGGAATGGAGTTGTCATTACAATTTTCAGCAAAGCCTCTGCGGCCTCGTTTTCCAAAGATTCCCCTTCTTCGGCTACCATGAGGAAGGGTAGCACGAAATATTCAAGACATTGTTCTAACTTTTTCCAAATGTGAATTGAGACTGTATAAGAAGAGCCTATAACCTCTGCTAACTGCATACTGAGACCAAGAAATTGCATAAATTACCTAGAAGCTAAGAAAATCAGGAAGGAGCCAAAAACCAATGATGAGGATACTGTACTAGACACAATGAAGGAAACCACTCATACATAGAGTGGAAAATATGATAGGATTCCCAATTCGAGATACCTGGAAATGGAAACAAACCCTGTCAAATGGCATTGGATCATCCTCCCATGGGGCCATAAATTTGCTTGAGAGAAGCATGATTGGCCAAGTTCAGAGAAAAACTCTGCTAGGAGCTCGAAGGATCGGCTGCATTAAGGCCATGGGAATCGAATGAAGGGATGCATAAATTTGCATGGTGGGAGAGACGAGGAGTCACCACATGGTGTGAAACAGTGGACTCCCTATTTTCCTTCTCACGCTCTAGTTGATCCCAGAAATCACTCGCATTTGGGGGTTATCTTCAACATTATTAATTATTATTTTTTATTTAATTTTATTTCCTTTTAGTAAATTAAACAAAGATTGAAATAATCATTATCCTTATTATTATTAATAAATATATAAATTTATCATTTTAAAAATATAAATGTAAATCTTAATATATGTATATTTGAATATGTTGTTTTCATATATATATATATAAGAATAAGAGTGTGCATATATATGAACAATCATCAATGAGATGCTCTTCAACCTTCTGTTGATATATATATTTGATAATGACCTAGTTACAACCACATTTCATCTTAGCCTTATATATGAACCAAGACTAATCTTTCTTAAAGATCAATGGTTTTAGAATCATTCTTTATATTCTCAAAAAAGTTTCAAATGAGCCAAAGAATCATAGTGTTCTTTATGAATTATAATTCAATCCCTAATGGACATTCAAGCTCTTCATAGCTTTCAAATAATCCCTTTAATCCTTCTCAACTTTGTACACTAAGATCCATCCAAATTCCATTATTTCATAATTGAATGTGTTACCATGTTATTGGAACCCTTTACAACATATTATCATATTCATAGCATTTAAAACAATTGAGAGCTATAGCCTTGCTAAAACATCCATTAAAAAAGAAGACCATAATCTATATAATTATTCTTAACATAAGTTGGTGGAATCTATGATTCTTTCAATGATATTGCTAATCTTCATAAAATAAAATATGTCAATACTTGGATATAGGGATCGTGATGTTATGTATAACTAGAACACTAATGTTTTGGATGGAAACACATCCAATAGTCCCATTCATTTCATATCTAAGAAGAGGAAGTTGAATTCCATTCTTACTTATGAGCATGCAGACCTTTATTCGTTTGAGAGTCTAGGAGCTCAACAAATAAAATATTTTGATATTATCCTTGTCCATTATAGAATAGGGGTATATACACTTCATATGACAATCCAAGGAATTACAAGTGTTAACACCCAAAAAGTGTTCACTACCTCATCTACCCCATTACATGACTCATTTGTCCATTTTCCTACCATATTTCCCTTAAAAACACTAAAAAGCCCACTAAAAAGCCTCCAAAAGGCCTAAAATGCTTCCAAAAGGCCACAAAACCATCAAAAAAACCTCAAAAAGGCTAAAAAACCCCTTTTTCCTCTAAAAATATCCAAAATTCCTCCAAAATAGCAAAATCCCTCTAAAAAGGGAATAAAAAATATAAAATAATGAGGAAAAGGAGGAAAAAACCCTATACAGCTGACCTAAACCATATGGTTCCCAAAACCATGGGCCAACACTCCACCACCAAAAAAATATAAATAGGTGATGGAGACCCCTCATTTCATATCCACAATCATAAGCACCCTTACTCTGCCAAAATCTCTCTTGAAACCCTAGCTCACCCTTGAGCTACTTTCACCTTGAGAGCCCCTTTTGGCCCATTCCCACCATTGGAGAAAGAGAAGAAGCAAATTGGAGCTTGGAGCAACCCTCTTGGACATTGCAAGAGCTTCACCAACCTTCACATTGGAGGTAAAATTAATACAAAATCCATTCTTTATATCTTGTTCTTTTATGTTTCATGCACATGTTTAGAGTAATTTATATTTCTGTTTTAGTATAATAATTTCCATTTACTGAACTGCTACTAAGGAGTCCCTTCTCCTTAGTAGGTGCTCATTTGCACAAGCTAGGGGTAAAACCCTAGCTACAGTTTTGGCGACTCCCCTAGGTTTGAATTTATGGTTACAATTTTTAAATCTTTTTTCTGTTCGGCTATCCCTTTCGGCCGCCGTATACTGCGTTTTTTCCCCCCACAGTCGCATTCCGACCGCGTCTTTCAGGCACTTACCTGCGACCCGACCGTGGCTCTCAGACTGTTTCCGATGACCTGCCGACCGTTTTCGGTCTGTTACCTGCGATCCGGCCGCGGCTATTAGCCTATTTGATACAGTCTAACTGCGGCTATTACCCTGTTTTCGGCATCCCGTCTGCGGCTTTCGGCCAGTTTCCTGCAACCCGCCGGTGCCTTTTGGCGTCTTTCCTGCATCCCACCTGCGGCTTTCGGCCACTTTCGCGCAACCCACCGGCGCCTTTCGGCGTCTTTCCTGCATCCTGCCTGCGGCTTTTGGCCAGTTTCCCGCAGCCCGCCGGCGCCTTTCGGCGTCTTTCCTGCGTCCCGCCTGCCGCTTTCGGCCAGTTTCCCGCAACCCGCCGACGTCTTTCATGCGTCCCGCCTGCGGCTTTCGTCCAGTTTCCCGCAACCTGTCGACGCCTTTCGTCGTTTTTCCTGCGTCCCGACTGCGTTTTTCAGCCCAAAACACGCAACTCGCCTGCGTCTGTTCAGCTGTTTTCCGCGGTCTGACCGCCCAGATTTTCCCAAAACCCGCGGTCTGATTTCTGCAAATTTTTCCCTATTTTGAACCCAGCTCCTTTGCTGCACTATTTTCTGCCCTAGTACAACCATCTGTCCTACTTGCAGCCACCCTTCCTTACAGCCTTTTCTGCGTTTTATTTCTGTTTCATTTACATAATCGTTTTTACATTTTCAGCACTTTACATTGGAAAAAGAAAATTGTGCATTTTAAAAGTTCATTTTTGTATTGTTATTGCTAGATAGAAAGTTTCCCTCCCTAGTGGCACTTTCTACTTGGGTTCATCATCACCTCACGAGCACACACTCTGTCACATAATTCAAGTGAGCCTTAAAAACTCCTTAACTCAACCAATATTCTAACCCCACTTGGGGAACACAAAAGAATCTTTGTAGTTAGGTAGGATCGGGGGGATAGGCTTCCAATAACACCCCTCGGTTACTTACACTTGAGACATAGCTGTTGTCCAATTAGGGAACCAAAATCCCCTAGTACTTTTTGGCACGATCACAACCAGTTTACCAGAGGGCCTCTCCCCTAGTAGGGTTGAAGTCGCGAGACTGGTTCCGGAGGCCTGAGTGGAATACCGTCCTCCATTCAGTAACCGAAGGGCTACCTTTCGCAGTTCTCGGGATATCCCTGTATAGGGGTGTTGCGGTAAAAGGACCAAACGACAGATTCACCTTTCTAGACGTGTCATGAACGGGGTATCTTAGTTGCCATTCTTCTAGGATTGACTACCCGGTGTCCCTCTCGGTAGGGGGACATCTTAGCCACTTGGCTTTCATATTCATATTGTTTGACTTGGATTTCATCACCTTGCAGAAGATATGTCTAGTTGAGTCAGAATACTTTTTAGTTAGGTGTTTGCATGCTCCCTTACCTCCTTTTGGTCTAGTGAGTCCACCATTTTTTTATTTTAGGAAACCTGCTGCTTGTTGGTATTCTAACCATTTTGTTGGTACTCCACTTATTGTAGCACAGCTGTTACAGTAGGTGTTTTGAGTTGGTTGTTGGCCTGAGTGCCTTGTTTTTTGAGCTCTCCTTCTGCACACTCGGTTGCATTAGGGTTTTTGAGCTGTTTTTTACTCACCTCAACCCACATAGATTCGACACCATCTATCACCATTGAGTCCCCGAGACATTCTCGGTGCCTCAAGGGCGAGCCCCCACAGCACGGTTCACTTGACACCACCCGTCATCGCCACAGATCATCATCACTTGATACCACTTATCACAAATCTAGAGCCTTGTCACTTGACTCCACTAGTCAACAGCATAGGACTCCGTCACCAGATATTGACGCCCCTTACTTTACCTCCGATTCTGAAGAAGAGTCTGAGAACCCCATTTACACTGCCCCTACTAGCCCCATGGCTGGCGTGACTTCCACTCCTTTCTTGGTAGGGACCATTGGTGGCCCATCCACCACTACACCAGTTACCACTCCCGCTGTGGGTATGCCCTCAATGGGGCCCACATCTACCGTTCCCCTCACTGCCCCTATTCCCACAGCTGGAATACCTATCTCCACTCCATCAGTGGCTCACACTACCCATGGTGGTGCAGGACCATCCTATACCACCTTAGTTCCCCCACTTGGGGGCAACATCCCACACCTTGTCCCTCCACTTGGGGGCATTGGCCCCAACTTGGTCCAACCCACTACTGTGTCACATCCTTCTTCCAGTTTGCCATTCATGGCTAGCCTCAACCTGCCCGACCTAGCCAGATTGACCAACGACCCTATCCGACACGACCCTGCGTGGCCTCACATGCCCACCAAGATCCCCTCTAACATCCCTAAGTTCGAGCGCAAGGCAGGTGAGGACCCACAAAACCATATCATATCCTTCCATCTATGGTGTTCCTCCAACTCCATAGTGGATGACAATGTTCGACTCCATCTGTTACAGCGCACCTTCACTCACTCTGCAGCCAAGTGGTATATCGAGCAACCCCATGGGACCCATGCCACCTTTGCTTCCCTTGCCTCGACCTTCCTGCAGTTCTTCCAGTTACCTGTCCACTATGACGCGGGCGTTGAGATTCTCCTGTCTTGCAGACAAAACACGGCTACCCACATCACGGACCACATTCATGAGTGGCGTAGATGCCGTAGCTTATGCAAGATCAAATTAGACGACCGTATCTTCCTAGATTGGTTCCTCAAGTCCCTTCTCCCTATCATTGCTAAGGATGTGGCATCAGAAAGACCCTAGTCTAAAGAAGAGGCCATCCTTAAGGCCCAGCAGTTCGACCTCATTTACGCCCAGTCGGGTTATCTCTATACCATTATACCTGACGCCCCTCGCGGTGAGTCCTCCCAGCACGATGCGCCGGGGGCATCCCACACTGCAGACGGCATCATTGGCCGTGTTTCTTCGCATCCCCAACCCTTTTCCATAGCACGTCCTACCCCGGGCCCCGACCTTTCGCGGGCTACCTCACAGTCTGGGGCTACCAACTCATATGCTCCTATGACACATCACCATCATTCCCATGGACCCACCTGTCCACCTCAGTGCTTTGGTCATGCACCCCCCGCTTACAATCCCCCGGTCGCACCTCATCCCTATTACCACCAGTAGGTTGCACCAGCTTTTGCACCTTCCCAAGCCCAACCCACTTATTACCACCAGCAGGCTGCACCAGCTCCTGCGCCTTCCCAAGCCCACCCAGCTTATTACCCGCCACAGGCAACCCCTGCGGCAAATCCACAACCTGCTCCACAGACATATCAGCAACCCTCTCAAGGTACCGCACCTGCGCAGCCTCCACCTACATATCATCCACTGCAGCCTGCTCCCGCACCTGCACAACCCCAAAACCCACCTGCTGCCCAAGGGCAAGTTTACGCCCAAAACAACCCGCAGCAAAACCACAACAACCAACGCAACTAGGGCCAACAAAACCGCGGCAAGGGCCGTAATCGTGGGAACAACCAACCTACAGACCAAGGTGTTCAACCACCTAATCCCCCAGACAACAAAAATGCGGCCCCTGCTAACCAAAACCCTGATCGCCCGCCCAAGCAGGCTAAAAACCCTAATTTGCGAACAAACCATCCTTGTTCTATCTATGGGGTCTATTTCCACTACACACATGCTTTCCCACATTTGGAGCGAGCTCGACAACTTTGGGTTGATGATGCCCATCGCTAAGGGCATGCGGCTCCTTAAGCACCGCCCAACCCCCCGCAACCTCAGCAACCACCTTTAGTGCTGCAAAACCCCTTACCAAACCAAGGCTTAGTAAACGCTCAGCCGTTGGCCCCCCCTCAAGCCAACGCGCATCCTCAACAACAAATCACTTACGCCGCTCCTGATCAACCCATGTTTGACTCAGGTACCCACCACTTGTTGATGATGTCTTCCGTTGATGTCAACCTTCAGACTCGCCGGAACCAATATGGCTCCACCTCTGAAGCCTCTCCCACTGATAAAACCACCAGCGCTCATCCCACTGATCAGGCGTTGCGTATACCTCCACCCCCAATAGATGGCACTTCCAAAGCACCTCTCTTCCCACTTCACCGTATCAACAACAACCCCAATGCGTGCGCTGCGTCAAACTACAACATTATAGACGACCTAGCCCAATCTCCCGCATCCATGTCTGCGTTAGAAGTCTTGAAGAACTTCCCTTCCCAGCGTAAGACTTTACTCTCAGCCATTGGGGCTATTGACCCAAATGATTCGAATTTGATGGCATTTGATTTGGACCAGTCTGAACCACGCCTTCCTTCCACCTTAGCATTCCAAGTTTCTGTTTTCGTTCGGAATCTTGTCATCCATCGATGCATCATCGATGAAGGTGCCTCCACATGTGTTATGTCTACATTTGTATGGCAGAAGTTGGGATCCCCTACCGTCCAGCAGTCCACCACTGCGTTACGCGCCTACGACGGTCGTTCGGCTCAGCCCCAAGGTCTCCTAGCCAATGTCCCTGTCCAGTTAGGTGGTAAAACCGTCCTCATCGATATCGAGGTCATCAACGCCCAGCTTGATTACAACCTCTTACTCGGTCGCAGCTACATGTATGCTATGCGGGCGGTCACTTCCTCTGTCTTTCGTACCATGATGGACGCGTGGTTGAGATCGACCAACTTACTTACTATGATCCAAATGCCCCCGCTGCACCCAAAAATGTTCTCCCCGTGGTTGACCAACCTGTTAATGGTGCCACTACCTCATTTGTTTCCTCCTTGGGACCTTGAGTTTACTCAAACTTGCCGATGACATCCACTTTTCACTCCATTCCTCCCTCGTCATCTACGCCCGAAGTGTCTGACCTGTGTACCTTGTCCCACGATAACCAAACACCTAACAATCAACCACCCTTGTTTCCTAAACCACCACTGGTACCTAGCCACATTGGTGTTACACCTATCCATACAATCCCCTTCCTATTCCCTCCATCGGGAGTAGTAAACACCCCGGTCATGGCTACCCTTAGCCTCCGTGGGCTAACCTTGGGATTACCCGTCTGGTATCTTTCGCCTCTCGTTCCCCTATCGACACCAAGCGTCGTCCTCCAACCGGTGCAACCCATGGCTACCACCACTCAGCCACCCCCCGGTGTCTCTACCCCTTCATCCTCCACGAATCCCCCTCCTCCTACCAAACCCACTGGGGGCAGAGGACCCCAACCTTACACTGCTGTACCACCTCCCAAGACAGTCAAAAACCCCCCCGTGTTTCGTGCTCCTCCCAAATGCTCGTTGTGCGATGAGTTAGGCCATGCGACTCACCAATGTCCACAGTTACCTCATTACAGGAACACATGCAGATGCTTGACGATGACCCCAGTTTCCCGGTTGTCAAACTAGATCCCACCCCTAAGCCTCGCGACAAATCACTGTGCACTAACTACCCCTGTGCCATATGCGGTATTTATGGGCATTACTCACATCACTGTCCCGATCTCGCCGATTACAGAGCAGCTCTCTATGAGATGAACAATCTGGATCTTGAGACGGCACCACCCACTATTGAAGAGATTCACCCCCTGATCTCACCCCCATCCGGGGAGGTAAACACCATTTACATGATCTCTTCAACTACCATTCCCGCGTCAACCGATTTGACGGCCCAAACTTTCCGTACTGATGAGGAGATTCTTGAGGCACTCACTGCCCCGGAGTATCCCTGGGACGACATGCACCATCGTTCGTATTTCCTCCCAGAAGCATCTTCCTCTAGCACCGCTACCCAATTTGCGGTTGAATCCAAAGACTTCCTTCCCACCAAGGTCGACTGGTTGAAGGACCCTATTCCTGCTCCGGATGCCTTTGAGGAAGGAAACATGGCCAATATTTCACCCGTCATCCACATAGATATCTCTGACCCACCTGGCGTCAATGAATGCATTGCCTTAGGAGCCTCCTGCAGTGAACAAGAGAATGAGGAGCACAAAAAACTCTTCCAGGAATTCTATGATGTCTTTTCCTGATCCTATACTGAGATGCCCGGTCTCGACCCCGCCATTATAGAACACCACATTGACACATGGCCTGATGTACCCCCCGTTCGTCAGAAACAGCGTCCCATTCATCCCTCAAAGCTCCCAGCTGTCAAAGCAGAGATTGAGAAACTTCGCAAGGCGGGATTCATTTACCCTTTTGCTTATACAACCTGGGTTTCAAACCCCGTTCCCGTTAACAAAAAACAAGGCACCATTAGAGTATGCACTGACTTCTGCGATTTAAACCGTGCCTATCCCAAAGACAATTTCCCCACGCCATTTATTGACCAGCTCATCGATGCGTGTGCGGGGCAAGAAGTCCTCTTGTTCATGGACGGTTTTTCCGGATACAATCAGATTCAGATCCGAAAGGAGGATCAGTACAAAACTGCGTTTACCACCCCATGGGGCACCTTTGCCTATCGCGTCATGCCTTTTGGCCTCAAAAATGCTGGTGCCACCTTCTAGCGGGCCATGACCTATTGCTTTCACGACTTGGTCCATATTTTGCTAGTCTACCTTGATGACCTTACAGCTCGTTCCCGGAAATGATCAGACCACCTTAACGACCTTCGGCAAGTTTTTCTACGTTGTCGCAAATACCAAATCCGCTTGAACCCACACAAGTGTGTCTTTTGCGTTCCGGCAGGCCAATTGTTGGGTTTCATTGATTCCTAGAAAGGAATCGCTGTTGACCCCCTAAAAGTCCAAGCCATCTTAGACCTCCCCTCTCCTCGTACGCTCCGACAGCTCCAAAGTCTGCAGGGGCGATCCAATTTCCTTCGTCGTTTTGTTCCTGATTACGCCACTACCGTTCATGGTTTCTTGCGCCTGCTCCGTACCCACATACCCTTTGTTTGGGATGAGCAAGCAGAAGGTGCATTCGGAGCCCTCAAGAAACCTCTCACACAAGCCCCCTTGATCTCCCCTCCGGATTTCTCTCAGGAATTCATCCTCTATGTCTCGGCATCCGATCATGCTGTGTCCGGAGTCTTGGTTCAACAAGACGCTTCTCACCAGGAGCATGTCATTTATTACGTCAGCCAAACCTTGTCTGGACCACCCCTACGTTACCTCTATGAGGAGAGACTAGCCCTAGTTGTGGTCTTTTTCATCCAGAAACTGCGACACTACATCTTATTTATTCATACCACAGTCGTTGCCGACTCCAACCCCATGGTCTATCTCCTAAACCGGCGACTACTGCAAGGTCGTGTTGCTAAATGGGTCATTATCCTCCAGGAATATGACCTCACTTTCCGAACCCCTAAGAGCACCAAAGTCCTTGCACTTGCTCAGCTCATCACCAATCTCCCCTCCCTTCTCCCGTCCCCGCAAATCTTCGATGAGTTACCCGACAACCATTTGTTCACCATCTCGTCTGATGACCCATGGTGCGATGATATCTTGTTATACCTGCGCACGCAGAAGTTCAGACCTAAAGTCACCCGTAATGGACGCCGTCGCATCCGTCACCAGGCCTCTCGATATCTCCTCTTAGGCGATGTCCTTTACCGGTGAGGGGTTGACACAATTCTTCGTCATTTTCTTACACACGAGGAAGCTGAACACGTCCTTAATGACTGTCGTAACGATGCTTGCGGCGGTCATTTCTCCGGGATGGCCACTGCCCAAAAGGTCGTCCACGCCGGATACTTCTGGCCCACACTTTTTACTGATTGCATCACTGCGGTCAAGCATTGCCATAACTGCCAACTTTTTTCCCCCAAGGCCCGGACACCAACTACTCCGTTACACCCAGTCATCACCGTTGGTCCCTTTTGTAAGTGGGCTTTCGACTTCATGGAGTGTAGACCCCCGTCTGCCAATGGCCACAAATACATTATTGTCGCCATCGATTACTTCACCAAATGGGCCGAAGCCATGCCTACCTTCAATTGTACCACTGACACAGCTACCCGTTTCTTTTTTAACCATGTTATCACTCGATTCGGGGTTCCTAAACAGTTAGTCTCAGACCATGGTTCACACTTCGAAGATTCCGTTTGGCGCGAGTTATCCACCCTCCTCAAATTCGAATATCAGTTCTCCTCTGCTTACTACCCCCAAGGGAATGGCCAAGTAGAGGCCATCAACAAAATCCTCAAAACCATCCTCCAACGCACTGTTGACCGGCATAAGTCCAATTGGCACCACATGCTCTTCCTCGCCTTATGGGCTTACCATACATCCACTAAAACCGCCACTGGTTTTACTCCGTTTCACTTAGTTCACGGCGTAGAATTTGTCCTCCCCATCGAATGTCAGATACCTGCCTTACATATCGCCGTTGAGCTTCTCCCCGATACCTCCCCACTTGAGCAACGTTTTCTATCCCTCGAACAAGCCGATGAAGACCGTCGTGCCGCTCTCCATACCATTGAAGCTGCGAAGAACCACTCCAAAGCTGGTTACGACAAACACGTACACCCTTGAACTTTCCATGAAGGGGACCTTGTCCTCGCCTATGACCAAGCCCATGACAAAACTGGCAAAGGGAAGTTTGAATCCATGTGGCAAGGCCCTTACATCGTGCAGACTTGTCTCGGCAAGGGGGCATACATTTTAGCTGACTTCGAAGGTCACCCTTTGCACAACCCTCGTAATGGGTTGTATCTTAAACGCTTTTATCCCTAAATAACTCGCGGCCCCATTGGTCCGCATTGTACAGTTTGCTCTCTTTTTTGTTTTTCACCTTTTTTACCGCGATCTTACATTCTTCATTTTTTGCATGACCACAGATGGACCATCTTCCACCTTATTACACTGGCTTCGCTGATGGAGCAAGCCGCTGGTCTCCCAACTTGGCTTCTGCAGCATGGGTCCTATATTCCCCTTCCCATGAAATGATTCACCTTGATGGAATCTGCATAGGCGCTGCTACCAATAACCAGGTGGAGTATGATGCCGTGACCGGTCTCCTGACTGCCGCCCTCCAACTGGGCACACGTCACCTTCATGTGTTCCTTGACTCCCAGCTACTTGTCTCCCAGCTCAACAACTGCTACCAGGTGCATGATCCCTGCCTCTTTAGAAAATTCCTGCGCACAAAACAACTCAGCCGACAGTTTGAATCCATAACATTCACCCATGTCCCAAGAGCTCAAAATAGTGTCGCGGACCAAATGGCCAACAACATCCTAGATTGGCATATCAATCACACCATGTAACACCTCCATCATGCATCATCAACTCATAGCATCTCATACAAATATATCAAAACCCAAAAAGACTGCATTGCATCAACATTTGCATCCATGTACATAAACCATAAACCACATTTGTATCCATAGGGGCATCGACGTGCCTAGTCCTACATATATAGTGTTGCATCCATATGCAATACATCACATAACATACACAAGGGGCATCGACGTGCCCAACATCCTATACTACTTGCATCCACGTGCAATACAAACATACAACACACCATAAGCGCATCCACGTGCGTACAACTAAAACAACATCACAAAAAGATGCATCCACGTGCATATATATATATATCAAAAAATACATGTCACAGTACTATACATGCCCTCAGTACCCCTGTACTCAGCTATACAAAAATGGCTATACATCCCTAAAAGCCTCATAAAATACATGGCGTAGCTACAAAACTCGGGGGGAGTCCCCTGCACTCCCTAGTGAGAGTCATACCTTGCATCACTGCCTGCATCGACTGCCTCTGAGTCCTCCCCTCGCTCCTCCTCCGGCAAGTCCTCACCCACTACCTACCCGCCGAACCCAAAAAACGTGCAGGTATGAGTTTGACGGAATACCTGTATTTCCCGGATCTAAAATCGGCCAGTCGGATCGTCCAGAAATGCCACCTCACCTCTGGTCCACTTTGATCACTAGTCAAAGTCACATAGTACAAATGACACTTGTCATGTTGGACCCACACATTATTTATAGTCAGTTGACTTTTTCTTGTTTTGGCCATTCTGAACCCATACGGAGTCCGTTTTTCGAATCATTTCCACCACTGGAATCAGCACGCCGCGACCATCCTGATGGTCACCTCGTTGCATTATTTTGTCCCCGTCATTTTTTACACATTTTTCAGATGCCACTAGTCACCTCGGTTTGCGTGCCACATCAGTCGTTCTCCATTTTTCCCATATTTTATATCATCAGATTCTTTTTTCCGAGCCGGTGATGATGCTTGAGATCACTTCTCGCTCTCAGCCCCATATTTTTTGGGTCTTTTTTCCAAAATGCCCCCCGTCACCTCGGTTTGCGTGCCACATTGGCCATTATCCATTTTTGACACTCTTTATATCGCCGGATTCATTTTTCCGAGCTCGTGATGATGCTCGAGATCATTTCTCGCTCTCACTCGGTACAGTTTCAACATTATGTCGCGACACCTTGTTTCCTCGATTTGCGTGCCACATCGGCCGCCATCGGATTGTTCCACACTTTTACATGAGCCATTCACTCCTGTCATACTGCAAAGGTTTAGTTATTTTTCCAACATTTCATTCACCCCACAAGGAGGCCCACCAGTGTTCCCCCCCACCCTTGTTCTTGGTCATCATACATGTTCCTTGATTGAACACTTCCTCCTTGCCTGGCCATTCCTTTTGTTCGGTATAATTTTATCCCTTTTTCGGGCCGGACAAGTCCTTTACGAAAAAGGAACTTAGGGAGTTTCCGTTAAGCTCTTTTCTGACTCCTAAAACAATGAAAAGATCACCGAGCAATCTTGCTTCCTTTTATGCTCGTTAAAGTACTTGAAAGGGCGTCTATCTGGTATAAGTTTAACCCTTTTCTGGACCTGGTAGACTAATTACGAAAAAGGAATACTCTAGTCACATCGGCTAGAAGAGTTCTTCATTGCATCCTTTTATGCTTCTTTGGGCCTTGGAGACTAACACACGAAAAAGCAACCCCCCCTGGAGTCTTCTTATCGCTTTCAGACTCTCTAAAATTGAAATCAACCACGAGCATGAACTGTCCTGGGCTCGTAAAACCCACACGATAGTACCATTCCATCATTTTAGAGTCTTCTTATCACTTTCAGACTCCTTAAAATTGAAAGTAATCACGAGCATGAACTGTCCTAGGCTCGTATAAATCCACACGACAGTACCATTTTACACAAACTTCTTCTAGTTCCTTAACCCATGAAGAAGTCCCCCCCCCCCCCCCCCCGTGCCTCTTGGCACTCTGATCGATCATCTCGGCAGCACCCCCAATCAGGTCGCCTTTGTTCAGAGTATTCTGCAGTCTCCTGCCATTTTACCCCAGCTTGAGTCTCCCTCAACCCAGTCCCCCTCCCAGATCCAATACAGCTATGATCCCTTTCCCATCAGTCAGTTTCATATGTTGCCCGATCATCCCCGTTATCATACTCTGAACAAAGGAAGTTTGAGTCCACCCACTCTACTTGCCCAGTTATCCCCCCACAGTTTGTCAGTCCTGCCATCAGTACTCTCACACTTCGGTTCTCCACCTCGCGCTCCTGTCAAGGAAACATCATTCCCTTGATAGTTGCAGGTCTCCCTCTATCGACGACAGCCCCTCTATTCCAGAGGATAGGCCCAGAGGTCCCTGCGCCTTGGACCCATCACCATCTGTGGTGAGTGCCTACGGACCATTTTGAGAGGAGTCAGCATTGCCTCTCCGAATGGTTGTTTCTCACATGCTCGACTTCAACACCTTGATCGCATCGTTGAGAATCGTGCAGGATTTATATGCCTACCATTATTTGTCGAAGACCTCGGATTTCCCCCGACTCTAGCACATTGGTGAGTCACTTCGGAACACCCAGTTGTATGTTCCCGTGGATGTCTGGGCTGCGTTGGCGATTGTATTCGGAAGCCATCCAGTTATATGCTTCCTTGAGTACCCAGTTCAGTCCCAGATTAGTTCCAGTTCAGTGTACCATTGTGAGTGTGACCCTTGTCACTATGATCCAGCAGCTCATCAGTTCCTCTGGTACCACACTCAGTAGCACTGTTGTCATTCCAGTGTATCAGTTCTTCAGCTCCGACATGGTCAGCCCAGCAGTATGTCCCAGCTTTGGTGTCCCCTTTGGACTCTTATGATGTACACAGTGGTTCTCTATGTATCTTACAGGTCCTTCTTTTCGGGCCTCATAGTTCTTTTTATGTATCTTGATACGAGCATGGGTATGCCCGCCTCGTCCATATATTGAGATTCTACCTCATTCTTTGTTTGAGGCTATGCATATGTCAGGTCCCCATTTTTGGACCCCATTGTTATTATTATGTTATATCCTGATACGAGCATGGGTATGCCCGCCTCGTCCATATGATTAGATGATTCCTCATCCATTATTGAGGTTATGTACTTTTAGTTCTTGCAGTTTCTTTGGGATCGTTGTCCCGAGCTTCAGTTTGTTTCTTCTCTTCTCCATACCCCAGGAAAACCATATATGACTTATGATGTCCATTGGCCATACGATGAGCTCCTCCCCTCACACATCAGGGGGCAATTTGTTAACACCCAAAAAGTGTTCACTACCTCATCTACCCCATTACATGACTCATTTGTCCATTTTCCTACCATATTTCCCTTAAAAACCCTAAAAACCCCACTAAAAAGCCTCCAAAAGGCCACAAAACCATCAAAAAAGCCTCAAAAAGGCTAAAAAACTCCTTTTTCCTCCAAAAATATCCAAAATTCCTCCAAAATAGCAAAATACCTCTAAAAAGGGAATAAAAAATATAAAATAATGAGGAAAAGGAGGAAAAAACCTTATACAGCTGACCTAAACCATATGGTTCCCAAAACCATGGGCCAGCACTCCACCACCAAAAAACTATAAATAGGTGATGGAGACCCCTCATTTCATATCCACAATCATAAGCACCCTTACTCTGCCAAAATCTCTCTTGAAACCCTAGCTCACCCTTGAGCTACTTTCACCTTGAGAGCCCCTTTTGGCCCATTCCCACCATTGGAGAAAGAGAAGGAGCAAATTGGAGCTTGGAGCAACCCTCTTGGACATTGCAAGAGCTTCACCAACCTTCACATTGGAGGTAAAATTAATACAAAAGCCATTCTTTATATCTTGTTCTTTTATGTTTCATGCACATGTTTAGAGTAATTTATATTTCTATTTTAGCATAATAATTTCCATATACTGAACTGCTACTAAGGAGTCCCTTCTCCTTAGTAGGTGCTCATTTGCACAAGCTAGGGGTAAAACCCTAGCTACAACAAGTACATGAAAGTCATATTTGTTTGGATCTATTAAAGATACTCTTGAAACAAAGTCTCTACAAGAAAAGAGCCCATTACTACTTTTGGCTCCCACAGGGGTAGCAATTTTCAACATATCAACAACAACAATTCATTCTACACTTCTTATACCAACCGAAGAGATGAATGATACAATGATCATGTTTAATCACTTTGCAAGAAGAGATGAAACATGCACAATATATCCTAATAGATGAAATGAGTTTTATTGGAAGAAATCTATTGGTAAAAATTGATTCAGGACTTCAATAAGCTTTGCTAGAAGATGTTAGTATTCATTTTGGTGGAAGGTCAATTATTGGTTGGCGATTTGGGTCAATTGCCACATGTCATGGATAAACCTATATATGCATCTGAAGGTATTGAAAAAGAATTATGGAACCCATTCACAACAAATGTGACCCTTGATACTGTGTTTCGACAATATGGACAAAGTAATGAGCAAAAATGTTTTAGACATTTGTTGATGAACATTAGAAATGCAATTCCAATGGTGGAAGACTGGAAATTACATATGACTTGTATAGATACTTTGTCAAATGCTTCCACAAAAGAAACCTTTGATAAGTCCATACATTTGTTTGCAACAAATGATGATGTACAACAACATAATAAGCATTGTATAAGAAATATAAATTGTCACATAGTAGCCAGTATTTCTACAAGAGTAAGAATCCATTATTCTATGGAAATGGATTAGGAAGACTTGGAATTAGAATTACTTACTGCAATTTGAGCTAGGGTGATGCTTACATCAAACATATGGATAGATGCGACACTTGTAAATGGTGCTCTTGGAGTTGTAGAAAAAATTGTGTATAACCTTGAAACATTATCCCCATAACCACCCACATATGTTTTGGTAAAATTTGGTAAATATGTGGAGGTTCCACCAGATCAATCATCCCCTCAAACTGTCGCTATTACACCAATTGAAAAATGGTAGTAAAAAACAACTTCCATTGAAACTTCCATGCATATTAACAATCCATAAGTCACAAGGATGACGTTGGAGAAAGCCACTATTAATATTTGGAAGCAAGAGAGGTATGGATGATATTTATTTCAATATCTCGAGTTAAATATTTGAATGGTCTTCAATTTCAACCTCACTTTTCATATGATCGATGTGAAAAGATGGAAAAATTAGCAAGTGCAGCTATTCAAAATGAAGAAGAAGATAGATTGAGATTGATTACTTTGTAATTTATTTTCTATTATTTATACACATCCTCTTACTTTCTTACTATTCACATGTTTCATCATTCAACGTTGTTATCCATGTTATTTCTCATTTAACTATTGAAATAGTATTTTACATACTTCATATGCATGGTTATGATCATCTACAAATTTAATGTGATCTCCCTGGACTGCAACCAACCTAGATCCAATATCTAAACTCTAGATCTACCATGCGCTGAGAAGGATCAAATCCCTTGAGATGAAAACCTATCCAACAAGAGATTGAGAATAAAAAAGGTTTGCACCTCAAGGTATTTGATCCCTCTGAGCGCATGGTAGATCCAAAGTTTAGATGGATCTAGGCTAGTTTTAAAAATATAAATATAAATCTTAATATATGTATATTTGAATATGATGTTTGCATATATATATATATATATATATATAGAGAGAGAGAGATAAGAGAGAGAGAGTGTCCATATATATGAACAATCATCTATGAGAGGCTCTTTAACCCTCGATTGATGTATACATTTGACAATGGTATTTCCAACCAAGACACCCCATCTTAGCCTTATAGATAGATGAAGACCAATCCTCAAAGATCAATGATTCTAGGATCATTCTTTATATCCTCCTAAAAAAATTTCGAATGAGCCAAAGATTCATAGTGTTCTTTATGAATTGCAATTCAATCCCTAAAATATAGTCAAGCTCTTCATTGCTTGCAAATAATGCCTTTAGTCCTTCTCAAACTTACTCAGAAATCCATCAAAGTCCATTATTTCATAGTTGAATGTGTTACCATGTTATTGGAACCCTGACAACATATTATCATATTCATAGCATTTAACAACAATTGAGAGCTATAGCCTTGCTAAAAACTCCATAAAAAAAGAAGAGCATAATCTATATAATTATGCTTAACATAAGCTAGTGGAATCTATGGTGCTTTCAATGATATTTCTAATCTTCATAAAATAAAAAATGTCAATACTTCACAATTTCCTCCAATAGTTTAATACTTCGCAAGTTCCTCTAATAGGTTTAGATGAATCATTTCACACTCAGTGTCTATTTTCAAATAAACATATTAAATTTTAACCTCCAATAGGTTTAGGTTTAGATAAATCATTTCACACTCAATGCCTATTTTCAAATAAACATATTAAATTTTAACACATGGCTTCTTTAAATGCATTGTTTACAGCATAAAGAGCAATTGCATGTGCTCCAAAATTATAAAAATAGTTGACTAACAAACAAATTGTATGATATAACATCGTTACAAATCTACAACCTTCATGGCAATAACAAATGGTAAGAGTTGGGACAGTCGGGAAAAACTTGGTTATGTATTTTAAAATACATAAAATATCACAAAGGGGTAAAGTGCAAAGAAAGTCGTAGGAACATTGTTTGTGTTAGTTGTTTAGCTCTATTCTCACAAAATCAACATTGACTTGTTTCATCTGTCTCAACACATATCTTCCTACCTTTAACATAGTTTCTAAAACTATTAAATCCATCCCATGCACTTCACTTACCTTCCGAGTTGACCCACAACGTGAAATCGAGATTGCCTTGGCAATATATTTCACGTTTCAATTCATTTTTCCGTATTAATTAATATGTATTGAAATTCTATGAAAGCCGAACCACTGAATTGAAAGGAGATAAAATGAAAGATTGTCTTCACGTTTGAAGCATTCCAACGAAGCCTGTGAATATTAATAAGGACAAATTATTGAATCTACTTTACGTTTCGACTTTTCCTTCCAGACAAAGGAAGTCATGGAAGGGAAACTTTGTTTTTGACCACCTTACCTGGTTGGCTAAAGGAGAAGTATGAAAATGTATAGATATTAAATTTCTTGAAAGTTGTAAATGAAGTAATAAAGGTTGTGTTATCCCTAAAGTTGAACCTAGACTACTGGGGTTCAAGCTTAAGGAAATCTTAACAATAGATATAAGGTAACTGACAAATAACTCTATGGGTTTTGGTGGTAGGTAAACATATTATAGGAATCAGAACAATTCAAATATTCAAATGCAGGGAGTATATCAGTGTTACTATCACAGATATTAACTGAACATACCTATGAGCATGAATTTGTGAAAAAGATGATTTAGATTCTGTTGTCAAAGCATTAAAAATAGTTGCATGTCAATCAAGAGAATCGTGGCATGGAATGTTAAGACCACACACAGAAAAAATAATGATAACATGTACTTTAATTATTAAAACAGAATAGGCTCATAGATCACAATCATTTCAAAAAACAACTATATCATATCAATATAAAACAAAACCATATACATGCCTGCAAATCCAGTTTAAGGTCTGACTTCCATCATATATTCCAACCTCTCCTTCTAAGAAGAAGATCCCCCCACCTTTGATAAAATGTTACAATATTATATAGATGGTGATGTCAAAATACTCCCTAGGAAATCGAATTTACTCCCAAATCCCAAAGGTAACAATCAATTACAAACAATTTTTGAAATTGCCTGCCACAAAAATTGGCCCAAACTGTTGAAAACTAGGGCTCAGAGATGGATTCGGTTATCCAAATATTTTACACTTGTGTATAAACAAATATAGATGATTGTATATTAGTTTGTTTTGAGAAAAAACCTCTCTCAGTTCTTTGAGATTTGTTTTCATTTTTTCGAGATCTGCATTTCAAAAACATGTGTCAAACAGGGAAATTCTGAGATTCGAACATTAGGGCTCAATGATAGATTTGATTCTCTCAATATGTGACACCTGTAGTAAAAATGAAAGAGGTTATTATATATAGATATGTTACTAAGATAAACCTCTTTCAGTTTGTCAAGATTCCCCTCCAGCTGTCCATAATCAACTATGCAAAACTATGACTGAGAATGGAATTTACGCAGTCAAAAAAATAGGCTAAAATGACGAGAGTGGATCTTCCAATCCTTGATACCCGTGTAAAAAGTGAGATAGTTTTTTGTAGTTCGTATCTTAGGAATAAAAAACTCCTCCATTTTTCCAAAATTCATCTCTTATTGGCCACAATTTGTTCTGAAAAAAGATGACAAAATAGGACATTTCTAGAAAAATCTGCCTTCATAAATTCTCCAAGTGATATGTTTTGAATAAAAATCTGTCCTTGGCGCTCTTCAAAACTTCTCCACTATGTGTTGTCTATGGTTTAATGAATATGCATGGTTCATAAAAACCATAATTCAATACTTTTCCATTCGTATTATGCATTTCTCATCACTGACAGCATTATTACATTTGGCATTTTAATATATGATGCCAGGCCATAATTTATTATTCAAATAGATAATATAAACGTTCTTAAGCATAATAACCTTATTTGAAATGGAATTTAACTAATCAATATGAAATATGGACCTTTTTTGAAAATCAATATGAAATATGAGCCTTGCTTTTGTTTTAATAATTAAAATTTTTATAAAAATGGACTAGGGTAAAACCTAGGACAGAGAAAAAATGAAGAAATTGATAAAATGAGAAAATGAGAAAGCAAAACTAAGTTGGAAAAAAAATTTTACTATATAAGGTTGGATGTTCTACAGTAAATCTAGGAAAACTACCCTAGAGATAACATCTGGCTCCGATTGGGGATAAAGTTCTCCTTGTGAGACTTTAAGAACATTTTGACCCGTGCCTTCTGAAATCTGCTAGAATCATATTTCTGTCTTATTGGGTTGGAGTCATGACCTCATTTCAAATCTGTCAACTATATTCTGGTCATCCAAAATACCAAATAACAACTGTATAATGCAAACTAAAAATTGCTCCATTGGGATGGAGTCTACTGATCTACTGCAAGCCAACACACTAAAAACAAATTTGCTCTAAAAATTGTGCACCACTCCAACTAAAAATCCAACTGTCTTTATTGAAAACCAAACTCATACTGAAAATTCAAATAGCTTCTCTACTACTGAAGGTTGAAAGGGAATGAATGCTCTTGAGATGAGCTTATTTATTTACACCATTTACATTAATTAGCTGGTTGATCAAGTGTAATCTGATTTCTAGTATAGCCACATAAGAGACTGATTGATTGACATAACTTTTTGTACGCAGCTAAAAATTCGAAAAGAATAAAACAAGTGTAACAAACATTCCATGTGCAACTTATACCTATAGCTGGAAATTGATATCACACAGATATTTGCAATATTTGATAACTTTGAGAAAACTGAATATATCCAATCATTCACTGGATCATAAAATTCATGTTTTATTTCCAGCTGATGCAAGATATATAATCGTTGCTCCATAGAATCTACTTGATTGTTCAAGTGGTGCTCCACAGTTTGTTTATGGTTTTTGGTAAATTCAGATTCAAACATGACAGATACATGCTCATTATTTTCTGGAGGTTGCAGCTCAAAAGGACACATTATGGTCTGATCCCATAATCCAACAACATTCCTCTCACTATCTTCATAATGGTCATACACAGGTGAATCGCTGCTGAAAATTTTTTCCAGCTCAAAAGATTGCTCTTCCAAATCATTCTTTTGGATCTATGGATATTTTGATTCAGTAGGGAATCCTTCAGCAACAATATCTTCATAAAAATCAGAAATTTGCAGCATGCTTTCATTGCATTCAAGAGGAGAAGCGTTAACCTTGACAAATTCTTGTTTATGCGGGACTATCTTTTCATGCATCGCACCAATACTAACATCTTGAGAAGTCTTTTCTAACAACAAACTTTCATATTCTAACTCAAATGCTTTTAAAAGCTTCTTCAAGAAATCAAATTTATCTTCTTCACTAAAGATGTTAAAATAAGAAGATAAATCTTTGTCCCATTCATCATCAGAAGACATAGTTATCCATTCTTGAAAATCTTGAAAAGAAATAGATTCTTCTCCAAACCTTGTTGTCTGCAAATTTGAAAGCTGGGGACTGCCCTTATTGATTTGACCAAAAGACAACTGATCATTGTGTTTTGTATCTAAAGAAACCAAATCTTCAGGTTTATGATAATCAAAATTAGTGACAGTGAGTGAATCTTTAGCTTCTTCATTATTGTATTCATCATTAATTGAGGCAGCCTGATAGGATTTTAAAGATGAAGAATCTTGTTCTATGATGCTATCATCAACTTTAATATTAGAATTTAGAAAAATTTCTTGTTGTAAAACAGAATTAGGGGAAGATGCAACTGAAAATAGATCTTCATCCTCTTTCATAGCATAACCATCCTCTTCATCTTTAACAAATTCTTGAACCATAGCTTCTTCATTATCCAGTTCTAGTTCATGTTTATGGGAAGACACATCATCTTGAAGATCATTAGAGAGCTGATGAAGATTGTAAGGAACAATTTATTTTCAATCTATATCTTCAATCTAATTATGCAATTCATATTCCTCACAACAATTTTCAAATAAAACCTCAACTGAAAAGAACCTTTTATAGTGCTTATGGAATACTGTGTGGAAATCCTTCAAGGATGAAATGTCGGAAGGAGGCAATGAGAAATACCATTCACGTGCATCACCATCCAATGAATACATGAACATCTTCATATGAACATCTTCGTGCTATAGATCTAGCAGATCCATGCACTCATGAAACTTAATGAGGTGATGTGCAGGAATGTCTTCTTTCTTTTCTTGGAAGATAGGAAGAAAATATCCCCACTCTGACATAGTCAGTACTGGATGTGGGAAACCAGTAATTGCAGAAAAGTCAAGAGGTGCAAACCTCTGAGCCACAATGGTCTCCATTAGATTATCTGATGTCATACTGGATTTTCAACTAGTGGAGTCGCCTCTGGATTCTTTGGAGTCGCCAGGTGAAGAATTTGCAGCCAATATTCATATGCATATTACTTGTTCACCTTCGAGCAATAGATCTTCTTCAAGGATCTGATGGCACTTCAACTTTTAAAAAACTTTACTAGTGAGAGTATATAAAGTGATGATGAGGATTTTAAAGCATCAAAGATTCGGAAGTAAAGGTTTCTTCTTGTATGTGTTTATGCTCAAATGTCAGAGGATTTGAGTAGACTTTGAACTCATCAGATTGAGTAGGGTTTAAAAACTTCAAATTCAGGGACAAACAATAACAGATCTGACTTTCTTTCTTCTAGCTTCCCTTAAAATCCTTTCTAGATCAGACACTCCCGAATGCAGAGGAGATGAAGGATTTCCTCTTATACCAATCTGCCTTGAAGCCACTGTAATCTTTTTGAACTGCAAGGTGAATATGTAGTCTGTAAACAAAATATAGTGATCTTGTTCACCCCCTCAAAATCAGATAAAAAGATATCAAACACCCAGGGAAGATATACTTTCGTCTCTCCATTTCCCGGAAACGGCACCGAAAGATGTTATCCCTAAAGTTGAACCTAGACTACTGGGGTTCAAGCTTAAGGAAATCTTAATAGTAGATATAAGGTAATTGATAAATAACTCTATGGGGTTTGGTGGTAGGTAAACATATTACAGGAATCAGAATAATTCAAATATTCAAATGAAGGGAGTATATCAGTGTTACTATCACAGATATTAACTGAACATAGCTATGAGCATGACTTTGTGAAAAAGATGATTTAGATTCTGTTTTCAAAGCATTACAAATAGTTGCATGTCAATCAAGAGAATCGTGGCATGGAATGTTAATACCACACATAGAAAAAATAATGATAACATGTACTTTAATTATTAAAACATAATAGGCTCATAGATCACAATCATTTCAAAAAACAACTATATCATATCAATATAAAACAGAACCATATACATGCCTGCAAATCCAGTTTAAGGTCTGACTTCCATCGTATATTCCAACCTCTCCTTCTCAGAAGAAGATCCCCCCACCTTTTCTAAAATGTTACAATATTATATAGATGGTGAGGTCAAAATCCTCCCTAGGAAATCGAATTTCCTGCCAAATCCCAAAGGTAACAATCAATTACAAACAATTTTTGAAACTGCCTGCCACACAAATTGGGCCAGACTGTTGAAAACTTGGGCTCAGAGATGGATTCGGTTATCCAAATATGTTACACCTATGTATAAACAAAAAGAGTTTATTGTATATTAGTTTGTTGTGAGAAAAAACCTCTCTTAGTTCTTTGATATTCGTTTTCATTTTCTCGAGATCTGCATTTCAAAAACATGTGTCAAATAGGGAAATTCTAAGATTCAAAAATTAGGGCTCAATGATAGATTTGATTATCTCATAATGTGACACCTGTAGGAAAAATGAAAGAGGTTATTATAGATAAAGATGACACCTGTAGGGCTCAATGATAGATTCGATTATCTCATAATGTGACACCTGTAGGAAAAATGAAAGAGGTTATTATAGATAAAGATGTTACTAAGATAAACCTCTTTCAGTTTCAAATTTCCCCTCCTGCTATCCATAATCAACTCTGCAAAAATATGACTTAGACTGGAATTTGCGCAGTCAGAAAAATAGGTTGAAATGACGAGAGTGAATCTTCCAATCCTTGATACCTGTGTAAAAAGTGAGATAGGTTTTTGTAGTTCGATATCTCAGGAATAAAAACCTCCTCCCGTTTTCCAAAATTCATCTCTTATTGGCCAAAATCTGTTATGAAACAAGATAACGAAACATGACATTTCTAGAAAAATCTTCCTTCATAAATTCTCCAAGTGATATGTTTTGAATAAAAATTTGTCCTTTGTGCTCTTCAAAACTTCTCCACTATGTGTTGTCTATGCTTTAATGAATAAGCATGGTTGATCAAAACCATAATTCAATACTTTGCCATTCGTATCATGCATTTCTCATCACTCACAACATTATTACATTTGGCATTTTAATATATGATGCCAGGCCACAATTTATTATTCAAATAAGTAATATAAATGTTCTCAGTCATAATAACCTTATTTGAGATGGAATTTAACTAATCAATATGAAATATGAGCCTTTTTTTAAAATCAATATGAAATATGAGCCTTGCTTTTGTTTTAATAATGAAAAATTTAATAAAAATGGACTATGGTAAAACCTAGGACAAAGAAAAAATGAAGAAATTGATAGAATGAGAAAATGAGAAAGGAAAACTAAGTTGGAAAAAACAATGTTACTATAAAAGGTTGGACGTTCTACAGTGAATCTAGGAAAACAACCCTAGAGATAACAGGTTGTTTTTTAGCCACCTCTTTCAAGTGACAATACAACATTGATTTTCACTTGTTTTACTCGTGAACGCATATAGTTGACGTTTCAACCTATCTTCTTACTTTTCGCACAGTTTTCCTTAGTCCCTACACAATGATGGATCAAGGTTGTTTTGGCATCTTTATCCTCGGTATAGATATTAAATTTCCTCGGTAGTTGCAAAGGAAGTAATAAAAGGGAAATGTTATCTCCATCCTCCTTTTTCAAGGGTATTATAACAAATCAGCATTCACATTCACGCATATTCCTTACATCTTAAACCTATCTTCTTACTAATTTTCACATAGTTTTCGTTAGTCCCTACCCAATGATGGCTCAAGGTTGTTTTGGCATCTTTATAAATGGACATTATTAATCCATCTATATAGTTCATGTTTCAACTCATCCTTCTACTTTCCATATAGTGTTGAATATACGAAAAGTAGGGTTTCTGATTTGACTAGAGCTAAAAATGAAATATTTTCTTTACATACTTTAAAGGAACTATACGTTTAATGATGGACTCCCATAACTTGATGAAAATTTATAGATATATTAATGAGGACAAATCAACATTCTCTCGACTTGCGTTATCTATCCACATCGTTGATGTATCGAATGCCTTCGACGTTTGGGCTTTATCTCTTGGATAGAGGTATTTTGGTGGTGTTGTCACCCCACTCCATATCTTAAACAACATCCATGGACTACGAATAGAAAGGAATTTTCATCTCTGGAATGAAGTTAAAAATATTCTTCCTCCATTTCTTTATAGCAAAACTGAACATTTTTTTAGACATCTTTTGTATTTTGTGGCAAAACCAGTTTATTACAAATTCTGACCAATTTAAATGTTTTTCATTTTCAACATAGGAAATATAGCGTTTGTAAAATCCAATTCTAATTCTTTATCTAAATTGTACATGCATTCTCCAGAAATTTCATCAAAGAAAATTCAAGGCATTGAACAGTACCGAGTGGCCGTTGGTAAGAACAAGAATCTACAGAGCAAGCTATGGATTGTGAGCAATCTGCGAATTTTCATAGTCAGGGCCTCGGCCATAACTCGTGCGTTCTGGAGATTTTCCTCAGTGATTTCCTTCGTGTTTCTTTGTTGAGTCTCCATATTAAATTTATGTTTGATGTCATCAATGTCATTTTCATCATCGTCCCTACAAATTCAAATTCAACCCCCATATGACTAAATTCAGACCACCATCAAAGTCATAAATCCTACTAAATAATATATATAAATATTATCGTTGTCAACTTTCTTAACCTATGCCTATACCTAAAGATGGCTAGAGTCTTTGCCATGCAAGGCTGGCATGGACGGAGCAGTTTATCCCCTAACCAAAACGCCCCTGAGCCGGAGACAGAGGAAGAAATGTTGGAATTGTAATTTGGAAGGCTCAAATCACAGTTATACAATGTGAGTAGTTATAAAATGAAGCATTTAGTTTAGGATAGGTATTTTCTATAATTATCTAAATAGCATAATTACCTTAAAAATAAAAAATAAAAAAAAATCACTAACCTAACTTGGAAGAGATTGTGATGATACTGACTGGCCAACAAATGGTGATGATAGCTACGGACCAAAGGAAATGGTTTTTTAATGGTTTATATTCCCATCGACACAACAAACCTCCATGACCTCAAATCATTACCATGCCCAAGAACAACATACCAATAGACCAATGGGAGCATGGGTGACATGAGCTCAAATCACCGCCCAGGGCCAAGAACAACAACCGATGCAAGCATTGGTGTAGTTTTGATATAGCATGGCAAGTTGCACCTGTTTAACAGATAAAACTACCTCCATTAACGACGCGACAAGACGATACACCTGCAAGCCGACACATGAACCACTAGCACTAATTGCTAATTATCGGACACCTGTAAGCCTAAGCCACAGTTGGCCACTAACTAAACTCTTCAATTTAATTCGTTTAGGATCAACTAAAAACAATGCCTATCCATTAGATATTCATGATGTAAAAAAATCAAGAAAAAAAGTACTTTTTCTTTTTCATCTCCAAATTGTAATTGTAGAATATAAATGTCTATCAATATAATTAAAAATAATAATACTTTTAATTAAGACTAATTATTTATAAAGATTCTTCATATACATATAATATTTAATTTGTTTTAATTTACTAGAGACAACTAATTGAAAATAAATTAAGTATTTCTCAATGTAAAAATAATATTGAATTGTGAAAAATAATAATATTGTTATAAATTTATTAAATTTATTTTAAAATGAAATAAGAAAATTTATGAATAAAAAGAAAGTAATATTTTACATGTAATACAATTTGATATTTTAAATTAAATTGCAATTTTCATAGTTGAAAATTCATGTTTAGATGTATAAATGAATTCATCACTTTCACATGTCCATATTATATTCAGTTCAAATGTCCATATTATATTAAAGTTGTAAAATCTTAATAAGTGATATATACAATTTTTAACCTTTAACAAAATACCACAAAAATTATAAAAAAAAAAATTGTTAAAAATGAGCCAAATCATCTAACATTAATAATACTCCTTTTATCAATAATTTCAAAATGGAAATAAATAAAAAAATAAACACATCATATAGGTGAGTTTGGGTGAGCTTGGTATTTTAAGAAACATTTCCATAATAGTAATGTAGTTTTTAAATGGTTAAAGGGATGTTAAGGAAATACTAAGTAGACCTAGTGAAGAGGGGAAGATGTTGAATTATATTGGATAATTTTTAATGGAAAAAAATTAGTTAATATTTAATTAAAGAATTTTTAAAGAATTTTTTTAAATTAAAGAATTTTTAATTATATTTATTATAAATTAAAGTATAGGAGTATATAGATAGGGGCATGTGTAAGTTAATGAGGGTCATTTTTGGTGCGATGAAAGGTAGGAAATTGATTTACATTTTCGAATATATAAGTTTTAAGTGTTGAAAATTTACATAACTATGTCAAATTTCATTTATTCTAACAGTTACTTTTTATTTTTTTGGAAAATGATAAGTTATATGTTTTTGTGGGTGCATCCTTTGAAGGTCTTAACGCAGTTATTTCGACTTGGATTTTTTATAGCATGTAGAGGTCGATGTCTACTAATGCAACATATAATTTTTTTTAAAATGGTTGTGAAATGAAAAAGTTACGGAATAAACACTAACAACATGTTTTTTGACTCAAGGAGTGATGACACAAGAAAATTACAAAACAAATAGAAAATCTCATTTTTTTTTTAAATTACATATTTCGAATCTGCATAAAAAATGCTATCTATGCCTAAAATTTTGCCAATAATGGTCATGTATGTCATCCTGTAGAGAGCAGTGAAAAATAGACATATTGAGAAAAACGGTGGAAATGCCTAATTAGCTGTGGTTCAGTAAATTCCATAGCACAGGTTTGGTAAGTGTGAACCAACCACATAGGAATATGGCTAACACGCGGGCATGGGAGGAGGGGGTGATTAGGTGCTCTGGAATGCACACGCGTTCTATTTAAATTCAAATATTTTGATTGGCGTGCATTTTTGTATATACAAAACACGCGCGCATTTTGTATGTACAAAACACGCGTGCATTTTGTATGTGTATAATGCGCGCACGTTATTAACTTAACACATTTATGTTTTTAAGGGTTGAATAAAATTATATACCCAACACTCCCTAACCCCTCCGCGCGCGTTCTATTTAAATTCAAATATTTTGACTGGTATGCATTTTTGTATATACAAAACACGCACGCATTTTGTATGTACAAAATGCATGTGCGTTTTGTATGTGCATAACGCGCGCGCGCATTATTAACTTAACACATTTATGTTTTTAAGGGTTGAATAAATTTATATACCCAACACTCCCTAACCCCTCCTCTCCCTCTCCACAATCCCCACCACTCTTAAACCCCCCTACCTCTATATCTCTCATAATCATGTCACTTCTAATCCTTGCTCACTCTCTCCCCTCCTACACCTAACCCTTACTAACCCCCTCTCTCTCTATCTCTTATGTACTCCTCCACCAACCCCTATCCCCCACCCCTCTCTCTCTTCTAACCACCTAACACCCCCTCCCTTTCTATCTCTCTATAACCCCTTAACCCAACCCACCCCACCCCACCCCACCCACACCTAACCACCTCCCCTCTCTTATTTTCTCTCCTACTCCCCATACCCCTAACACCCCTCTCTCTATCCCCTCCTCATCGTAAACCTTACAAAACCCCTCACTCACTCTCTCTTCTATACTTATACACCTCTCTCTCTCTCTCTAAACCCCCTCTCCCTCTCCCTAACCTCTCCCCCATCCCTAACCATCCTACTCTTTCTATCTCTCTCCTACTCCCCCTAGCCCTAAACCCCCTCCTCTCTATCTCTCTCCCCTCCTCTCCCTAGCCCTTACTAACCCCCTCTCTTGGTCTCTCTCTCTTCCCTACACCTCCACCTACCTCTAACCACACCTCCCATCTATCTTTCTCACTCCCTATAGCTAAAACCCTCTCCTCTCTCTCTCTCCCCCTCCTCTCCCCCCTAACCATTAATAACACCCTCTCTCACTCTCTCTTCCATTCTTCTACACCTCTCTCTCTCTCGCTCTCTCTCTCTAAACCCCCTCTCCCTATCCTTAACCTCTCACCCATCCCTAACCATCCTACTATTTCTATATCTCTCCTACTCCCCCTAGCCCTAAACCCCCTCCTCTCTATCTCTCTCCCATCCTCTCCCTAACCCTTACTAACCCGGGCTATCTCAGTCTCTCTCTCTTCCCTACACCTCCACCTACCTCTAACCACACCTCCCATCTCTCTTTCTCACTCCCTACAACTAACACCCTCTCCTCTCTCTCTCTCTCTCTCTCTCTCTCTCTCTCTCTCTCTCTCTCTCTCCGCTCCCACCCTAACCATTACTAACCCCCTCTCTCAATCTCTCTCTCTCTCTCTCTCCGCATCGATAACCCCCCTCCTAGCCCCTTACCCCTAACTAACCCGCCCTCTCTCTTCCCAGCTTCTACACCTCTCTCTCTCTCTATAAACCCCCTCTCCCTCTGCCTTCACTCTCCCCCATCCCTAACCATCCTACTCTTTCTATCTCTCTCCTACTCCTCCTATCCCAAAACACCCTCCTCTCTATCTCTCTCCCCTCCTTTCCCTAGCCCTTACTAACCCGGGCTCTGTCAGTCTCTCTCTCTTCCTTACACCTCCACCTACCTCTAACCACATATCCCATCTCTCTTTCTCACTCCCTACAAATAACACCCTCTCCTTTCTCTCTCTATCCCTCCTCTCCCCCCTAACCATTACTAACCCCCTATTTCACTCTCTCTCTCTCTCCCCCCTCGCTAACCCCCCTCCTAGCTCCTTACCCCTAACTAACCCACCCTCTCTCACTCTCTCTTCCCTGCTTCTACACCTCTCTCTCTCTCTCCCTCTCTAAACCACCTCTCCCTCTCCCTAAACTCTCCCCCATCCCTAACCACCCTTCTCTTTCTATCTCTCTGCTACTCCCCTTAGCCCAAAAACCCCTCCTCTCTTTCTCTCTCCCCTTCTCTCCCTAGCCCTTACTAACCCCCTCTCTCAGTCTTGCTCTCTTCCTACACCTCCACCTACCTCTAACCACACCTCCCATCTCTCTTTCTGACTCCCTACAATTAAAATCCTCTCCTCTCCTCTCTCTCTCTCTCTCTCTCTCCCTCCTCTCCCCCCCTAACCATTACTAACCCCCCCCCCCTCTCTCTCTCTCTCTCGCTAACCCCCTTCATATCCCCTTACCCCTAACTAACCCTCCCTCTCTCTCTCTCCTACTCGCCCCCACTCTCGCTCTCTCCTAATCCCCCTTCCCCTACCACTAACCACCCCCCCATATCTAACCCTTAAGCCCCTTGAACCCTTAGACCCTAACACCAAATCCCTATTTAACCTCCTAACCCATAGAAACTATTAAATAAGGTTTTGATGAAAATGCAAATTGTGTAGATTACCGTAACGCTAGTGCATTTTTGGATGAAAAACTCTCATGTGTTTTTTTTCCACTAGGCGTTATTTAGTCATGCACCAAACATATTAAATGCTTAGGATTTTTTTAAAATTCAGGAAATGCGCATGCGTTTTGTGTGTCCAAAACGCGCACGCGTTTTTTGTTTCCAAAATGCATGTGCATTTTGTCTGTCCAAAACGCACACACGTTATAGTGATACATAACGTGCACGCATTATAGGGATACATGCATTATGTATCACTATAATGCACGTGCGTCGTGGAATACTATCCTACATGTTAATTGACATGGCAGGCTCGGAGCCTGCCCATGCCTAGTTCTAAGAAACGTGCACACGTTTTCAATTTGCTAAACTTTAGCACATTTTGTGAATGCACGATTGCATCTAAAAGGTCCCTCAACTTCGTGCGAGGGCCCATATATATATATATATATATATATTAGATGTAGCTTGGGTGGTTGGGAGGAATTAACATCAAATTTATTATAGTTTATTAACTTTAACATAATAAAAAAATATTTAATATTTTTTAATTAAAAAATAAATAAATAGTTTTCTATCCTCAACATTGTTAATAATTAATTTTTATTTAATTTTCTTAACTTTTAAATAATTTTTATCCTCGTTATCAATAAAAAAAAAAGTTGTATTTTAAAAAATATAAATATAAATCTTAATATATATATATATATATATATATATATATATATATTTGAATATGATGTATTTCTTATTAATTAATATATTTTTTTCAAAAAGAAAAAACCTATAAATTGTTATTCATCCATCACAGGAATCAAATTTGCATTTTCTTTACTAAAAAGCAGTTTTTGAGGTTCTAAAAACAACAACCAGGATGTCGACATCTCTCATTTAAACTTAACAAAAATTGTCCTCTAAATTGTCTTTCTAACATACTAAAACCACCCATGATTATACTAAAAATACATAACTGGCATCTGCCATAAACATAGAGAGTCTTAGTCTTGAAATGTCTTGGGAAACATTACTAAGTTCTCATAGAAAATTAGAAGAACTGTATTCTCCTATAATCAACCTTCTCGTCATCGATCCATTCCTCATAAAAGATTAAACCGTCCATATCCCCAATAACATTTTTGGATAGGCCATTTTCCACCCCGCAATAGACCTGTGTAAACGAATGGAAAGAAAACCATTCATTTAAGACTTCAACTCTACAAACCCATTATCCCAATTGAAGTAGTTGTAAAATTGTATGACCAACAACCCAATCAATGATAATTCCATAGTCATTGGAAACGTGAATGCTAAATATACTTCTCTGTTGTGCAAACCAAAATCACCTCCAAAACCCAACTAATTTAGCATTTGTATTAATATATAAAAGAGAGATTTTGCATAAAAGATTATATTTTTTTTCATTTACCTATGAGCAATAATAACTTATTTTACTTGTGTATCAATATATTTGTATAAATTCATTTTCTTATATTTAAAAATAAAATCATATAATTTGAATATATATAAATAAAATCATATAATTTGAGTTAAAAATTCCTTATCATTCATATTCTATGGATCGTGTTCAATAAAACACTTAGTAAAAAATTCTATTTTAAGATAATAACATGATAGTTTATCACTGTTATATGGATGGTGTTCAATAAAACACTTAGTAAAAAATTCTATTTTAAGATAATAATATGATAGTTTACCACTGTTGCTTACATTGCATTGGTAATACAATACTTTATCATGTTTACAGTTTAAAGATAAAGAAACTATTAATTGACTAAATAATTTGAATATTCAAATTATTTAGTCAATTAATAGTTTCTTTATCTTTAAACTGTAAACATGATAAAGTATTGTATTACCAATGCAATGTAAGCAACAGTGGTAAACTATCATATTATTATCTTAAAATAGAATTTTTTACTAAGTGTTTTATTGAACACCATCCATATAACAGTGATAAACTATCATGTTATTATCTTAAAATAGAATTTTTTACTAAGTGTTTTATTGAACACGATCCATAGAATATGAATGATAAGGAACTTTTAACTCAATGTTTTATTGAACACCATCTACTAGCTATGAATTCCATACTTTGTACCCTTCAACCTTCATTGATAATGCTAATGACAACCTAAACATCTCATCCAAACCTTATAAATTACCAAGAACAATCATCTTTAATGTCTCTAATGGCTCTAGAATGAGTATTATGTCCTCAAAATTTGTTTAAATCAACCAAAAACTCCAATTTTATTTTTGAATTGCAATTTCCTCATTTAAATATAGACAAAGCTATTCATAGCATTCAAATAATACGTTCAACGAGTGATAAATTATCATATTATCTTAAAATTTAATTTTTTACTAAGTGTTTTATTTAACAACATCCATAGACTACGACTACAAAGAGTAAGGAACTTTTTACTCGATGTTTTATTGAACACCATCCATGAGATATGAATGATTTCATAATTTGTACTCTTCAACCCTCATTGATAATATGACAACCCATCTCATCCGAACCTTATAAATTACCAAGACCAATTCTCCTCAAACATTAATGGCTCTAATGGCTCTAGGATCATTATTATGTCCTCAAAAATGGTTTAAATAAACCAAAAATTCTAATATTCCCTTTTTATTGCAATTTCGTCATTTAAATATAGTCAAAGCTCTTCACAACATTCATATAATACGTTTGACTAACTTTACCAGTTTATAAGGAACTAAAAAGAAAGAAGATTGTCTTGACATGCTTTAGTCATCCTTGACGTTTGAATCATTCCGAGGGAAGTCTATGAAAATGTACATCACATCGTGTAGGGATGATGCACAATCATGGACTCCTTTAAAGACACTTTAGATGCCACATAATACTGAAAAAACCTGGAACCTCTGACTTTAGGTGACAATTAGGGGTACTTCTGTAACGGATTTGAAGATGAAGTAAAAAGACAAAAGATAGGTAATTGAATCAGCGTTCATAATATATAACATTATCTATAAAAAAATTGTGTAAATGATTATAAAATTAGATTCCATTAAATTGGGTTTTCAAATTTTCAGCACATCATAACATATATGTTTGTGCGGGTGCAACACTTATTGAGGTAAATGATGTCCATTTGGGATAAAATCTTCATTAAAGGACATATGGGCCTAGTGCAACACTATTTTTTCAAAAAAATTCATGAATTATTATTTTTATTATTACTTATTGAAGTCAGAAAGCCTTGAAATTAAAACGTTATGTGCGGGCGCAACACTTTAGGGGCAAAATTTAATGAAATCGTTGTTTTCTATATATGAGATTGTAGAGCTCAGTCTCCTCTAGTGCACCATATAGTTTTATTGGGAAATGGTGAAGGCAATCAAAAGTTATATAAAAATGAATCGATGTATGTATTTTCGAAAACTGACCTGTGTCATTTAGAAAATTAATAATAAATAAATAGAACATACATTTTTATGAAAAAATTACATATTCAGAATCGTTAGACCGTACTCTACAATATTGTATATTTTCATAAAAAAATATTGAGTTTTTCATAGCAAAACACGCCATTGAAATTGAGCATATTGATAGAGTTCAAAAATACAGGCAATGGCCCTAGTTTTTTTTTTCTAGCCAATAGGTTCGATAGTCCGAAGCTATTTCCGAACATCATCCCAAGCCTTTTTTCCTCCGAGTTTTTAAATTTTAAATTAATGCATATGCGTTATAACGGATATGCAATTTAGCCTTGTTCATATCGCATATGCGATATAACGGATATGCGTTTTTGTTTAGTAAAAAAGAGTAAAAAGAGAATAAAGATTATTAGATAAAAGAGTGGCATAAAGATTATTCTTTTGAAAGGTAAGATAGTATCCCATCATGGTTCATATAACATTGTTTAACATGACAAATGGGTTCGGAAAAAATACATCTCTATTTTCAACTAAGTTATATTTGATATATTAGGTAGTATGGTATAAAGTATAAACTCACACCAAAGTGAATGGGACATCTAAGAAGCCAAATGGTGGATTGTTATCGATGAAGTAATTGGGATATCTTGGTGAGTATAATTTGGTTTTCAATCCATTTTCAAGGGTTAGGGATCTCATCCTCACCGTTTTAATAATTTTCCTTGTATCCTATCCTAGGTATGAGAGTTAATAGGCACTGAAGAAAAATCGATTCAAATATATCTTGAGAATTCCATCTTCACTATTGTGTAGTCTCCTAGTATAGAACTTCACCTTACTACACTAATATAGTTGAAGTTTGTGGCTTTGACCTATAGTTCACTATGCATCTATTGATTGATGTTATTGATGAGAACCAACATATCTTTGCACTTATTTTGTTACAAACTTTCTTTGATATAGTGTAGTTAAATGACTTCAAGTAGGGTTTTTTATTTAATGAAAAATTTATTATATAACTTAATAATGCTCTACTTGAGTTGATGATGATTATGGTTGTTAGTAACGTCCATTGATACCAATTTTGATCTATCAAACCTTTAAAAAGGTAAGGAGTCACTTGGTTTTCTTTAAAATTATATTTCTGTGCTCGAAAATTATAAGAGAAACATTCATAAATCACCATAGTTTTGATGAGTTAAAATGTTAGGAAGGTTGGTATTGTAACAAATATTTTGAATTTGGGATGAAATGTGGGTGTACACATGACATTTTAATGTGATTTGTTTCTATATGATCTTTAATAGTTTAATCACATTACACTATTGATTCAAAAACAACAAATCATTTAACTAGAATTTTTTCAACAAATAATTTAACTAGAAATCTTGATGATTGATCCTCTCACTCACTCCATACCTCACTTTATCCCCCTACCTCCTCTCTCCACCCCCTTCTCTCTCCCCCCATAATTCCTTCTCTCTTTCTCCACCACCTTCTCTCTCACACACATCCACACACCCTCTAAGACAATTTCTTTGTTGCCCCTCCCTCATGCCAAAACTCTTTCTCTCCCTCCCTCCACGTGTTCCATCCTATCACTCACTCCATCCCTCACTTTCTCCCCCTACATCCTCTCTCCACCTTCAAGCCTTCATCCCTCCTTCATCTCTCCATATTTCTCTCCTTTCCTTAATATCCATGATCTCTCCCTCTCTCTCTCTCTCTCTCTCTCACACACACACACACACAATCCCTCATCTCTATCCCTCGGTGTAACCATCCTTTACCATCCTTCATTTACCTAAATACCTACTCTCTCATTGTTATTATCCCGCTCTCTCACCCTCTAACCATCCCTCAATCCATAATTATGTCTCTCTCTCTCTCTCTGACTCTCCCCCCCCCCCTCTCTCTCTCTCTTTGACTCTCCCCCTCTCACTCTTTAACCACCCCCCATTTGTCTCTCTCATTCACTAACTCTATACCTCTATCTATACCACCACTCCATCCATCCCTCTCCTCCCTCTCACTCTTTAATGACCCCCCCCCATTTGTCCCTCCATCCATTATGCTATATATCTTTCCTCCATCCATTATCCTATATCTTTCTTGCACCAATCATCCCTCCCACTTATATTTATTCCCCTCCCTCCCTCCCACTTATATTTATTCCCCTCCCACCAATCCCTTCCCTTTATATTGCTCCTCCCTTTAGTTCCCCCTCATATCAATGTCCAGAGACAAATCCCTCCCTTCCCCTTATATTTATCCTCACTTCATCCTCCCCATATCTCTCCCCTACCCATCCCTCCCTCCCATGATTCCTTCTACAACTTCATCTCCCACCTTTGACTCCCCCCACACCTCTTTTAGCTTAATTAATGCAATGTTGGGGCATGAGACACCCCATAGATCACCTGGATGGAATCTTGGGAGTCTAAATTGTATTATAATGGGATAAGGGTGACATTATAAGGTTTTGGAAGGTAGAGATGGGTCTCTGGACATTGACCATAGTCATGGAAGAAAAGATGGTCCAATGAGTCTCTAAATCAACACACATGCACTATAGATGGAATATTTGGCCTTTAGTGGGATATGGGTGTCATTATGAGGTTTTATGCACTAAGGATGGGTCTCAGGGTCTTAACCATGGTAATGGGACAAAAGTGTAACATAAAAAAGTCTTAAACCACTACACATGCCCTTTAAAGGGGATATTTAGCCTTAATATGGGATATATGTGCCATTAGACTATTTTATGCATTGAATATTGTTCTCGAGACGTTCACCATGGTCATATAGGAACCATTACAAATATTTCTACACAAAACATAGTTCTGAAGACACTACCATGGTCCAAGGATAAATCCAATCTTCTAGGGACTAGATGATGTTTTAATGGTTCATGGTTAAATGAGGTTTCAATAGTTGATATACACTAAATCGCATATGCGATATAACGAAGATGCGTTATATCGCATATGCGCTATTTGTTTAATAATTAATCTTGGGTTGCGGGTTGTGGACCATTTTTACTATATAAGAAAAGACATAATTCTTCTGAAACCCGTGCAGAGCATACTGTTCAACCTGCAATTTAATCATTTATTACACAGATCCATAGGTTTTGTACAATTTTGGGTGGATTTCAATGGGGAATCCACATAATAGAGTTTGGAAGTCAGCGAGGAAGATGCTTACACCCGAAGAAGCTAAAATTTAAAAAAAAAAAGAAGAGGGAACATACAAGAAATCGTCGGCATTCATTCGATGAGCAAATACTTCCCATTCCCGCTCAACAGATACTCGACGAAGAGGCTGAGGAAGATATTGCAACTTTAATGCAAGATGGTTATAACCAAGATGAAAATCTTGGTCCATTATTAATCGGACAGCCCTTTGAAGAGTTCAATCATTATATTCCTGACGAGACTCTGCAACAACCATTCCAGGTGGTTAAATCTCCTAATCGAAGTTGTCAGCCTGCAGTGGATGTAAACGTCTCTCCAGCATTTCAAACGATAAGAAATCTCGCATCAAAACGAAAGAGAACTCCTAAACGCATACAAGTGGACAAGAGCGAATTGACTTCCATGGAAGGTAAGGTGGCTAAACGCACAATCCTTCGTCATTGTTCTCAAATAATGAAACAATATTTTGAACCAAAATCTGAAGCCAGTAA